>VTFQ01000733.1:0-577880 GCA_036281575.1 Ancherythroculter nigrocauda
TCTGCTGTTGCTCGTAAATACCAGTAGTCAGTCATGTTGTCATCAGTGTCTCAATGTGAGCTAGGGTTCTTACTAGTGTACACTATATAGTGATTCACAAGCTAGGGAGCTGATTGAGATGCTGCCTTTGTCTTTGCATCATTGATTGTAATTGTATTTTATTTATTTGATTGATTTCATGAATCTGTATTGTATAAAGCACTATAGAAATAAATGTGACTTGATGTGACTTGACAGCTGTTTACATGCTAGAATGCAAATGAGCGATCCACGCGTCTCCTGTGCGTCGATCGCGGCTGCAGTGTGTGAATTCACTGCTGTTGTTTCTTCCATGTGAAGGAGGGACACTGAGTGGAAGTCATGGGCTTTAGAGGAACTCATCTCTCCTGCTGTAACCCCGGCTGATCCGCTCTTCAGAGGTTGGGCTCGTCCGCCTCGCGCTCATTGGCCGTCAGAGGGTTTCGCCCCGCTGTGTCCACACCTCCAGATGCTCAGGGACGGGTGTCATTCTCCTGCCCAAAATCAAACTACAGGCCTCGGGATTTTTTCAGGAAAATGTCCATGATGTCATTGAGAATGTAGTCAAGACAAATGCATATAAGAGAGGAAAATATACATACTAAATAAAACCACAAATGAAAGAAAGGAAAGGTATCATAAATAATTTACTTGTTTGTGTTTTTATGTCCTTGTGGTTCTTTTTTACTTAAAATAACAGCATTTTGGTTGACATGCATCTTCATTGTTTAGTTGGTGTTCCTCAGTGATGAATGAACTTTACTAATCTTTAAAGTACTCAGCTCTTCACAAAAGATGAACATGACGGCACATGCTAGTGGATGAGTTGAATCAACTCCACAGCAACTACATCAATTTATCCACTAACCATTCAGAAACGTCTAAAAGTTGTAACTTCTTCCTGAGTCTCTCCATCAGTGTCGACTCCGGTTTGAACAATGTAAGGCTGAACACCGTTACTGACAATCCTCATTTTGGCTGCGTGAGATTCTCCAGCTTTGTTGTTGTTGAGCTGTTAAAGCTCCGCCCTCTTCTGGAGCAGCAGCTCATTTGCATTTAAAGGAACACACAAAAAAAACGGCGTGTTTTTGCTCAGGAGCAAATTTGACAAGCTATAATAAATGATCTGTGTGTATATTACATCTTGTGAAAGGGGCATTATAGGTCCCAATTAACTAACTTAACTAACTAGCCTTATTTCACTGAAATAACATACATGAACACATTCACATACAAACTCTCACCGTTGAGCGCGAGAGTGAAAATTGAATATTGACTTTATATGTGATGATTTTTTTGCTGATTTTTTTTTTTTTTATTATTGATTTTTATGGCCTTTTTATTTTGATCAAAATGACTGACCAAATTAACACATTTACCTTCTACTGCAGAGTTTTAAACACTCACTTTTTACCAACAAGTGTGCATATTATTATAAAGCTGTATTATATTTTATATACAATTTCTAAGGCCTCTAAATTATCAATATGGTTAAAAATTTTTGACCATAAAAATTGCATTGGTTTACATTACAAACATAATTTCATCTTCTTTATGTCCATTTAAATATTAGCATCTACACTAAATTGTATAATTTTGCTCAGTTTGGGCCTCTGAATAAAATTGAGCTGTTTTTTCCTCCATTGATTCTTTTTCAGATTTTGTCTGAATTTTCAATAAATACAGTACATCCATTAAAAAAATGATTTTTTATTATTTTTTATTATTTACTATGTCAGGCTTTACAGGGTGAATTATTTAAAAATAATTTTGGTAGTTTTACATGTCAGTTCCTGTAATAAAAATTGTTCTAGGAATGTTTTCTAACATTCTCTGACCGCCCAAGTAAAAAAAAAAAAAAAAAAATTCTTGGTTACATAAATGTTAAGGATATTTGTATATAGTTTTTTTGTTTTTTATTTGTTTATTGTTAATGTTTTTGCTTTTTGCAAACATGAATGTTACTTTTGAATGTTCTCTAGAATTTCTGAAACAAGTAGTAACATTTAAAAAAACGTTAGAGGAACATCCAGCTAAAATGTTTCAGAAAGGACAATGTCACAAGCCTTCGCCATCTTTGTAACACTCTCTTTCAATCTCGAGGGCAAGCGTCCGCTGCGCAGGGAATCAGGAGCGTGACATTGATGGCTCTGTAATTCTACCTGTGATTGACTTCATGATGGCTGGAGTGACACAACCAGTCGTTATGCTTTCAAGCCGTGCCAAAAGTTTCCTAAGAGAAAGTGTGGAGAAGGAGGCTTGGAGGAGGAGGGCATCTGTTGACACCATTGGGAAGCAGTTCACCTCCCCAGCCTGCACTTTTAATGGCACAGAATTACAGGCCTGGCTGGAAGGCAACAACTGGCTTAAAACAGGCGATGTTGACAGGAGTGACACAGCCACGCTCTGGGCTCTATTAGAGGAACCGGCGGACGCCCTCACGGCTCTTAAAGACCCCACGCTCCTCCTCCCTGACCATTATCCCCTGACACCTCTTATTTTCATATTGACACGCGTTTAAAGCCATCAGGAAATCAGGCTTCCTGAGCAAGATGTCTTGTGCGTTCACATTTAGTCATTTAGTGGATGCTTTTAATAATAATGATAATATGAGACCAAGACAAGCAGAAGGGATTCATCCGAGAGAAAACAACATGAGTAGAGCCACAAAACAAGGACCGGGTGAAGGTGTAGCCAAAAATGAGGATATGTTTCTTAAACATATTTAAAGGCTTAATACTTTTCAATCAGAGAAACCAGGTTTTTGTACTCTAGCAGATTCAAAACATTTAGTGAATGAAGTAAAAAAAAAAAAATTGAGATGAAATTATCTTGTGAAAGCCAAACGGTGCACCTTCCAAAAACAAAACTGTTAGTCAAAGCAGAATAATAAACCAAACGCTGAAGACAGTATGAACAGTAAATCTGTGTAGATGCAAAGGAAAAAAGAGCAGAAAGCACAATATAATATCTAGTTTACTTGCTTCTGAGTTTCTCAATAAAAATGCAAAAATATTTCAAAGATTTGATGCTGCAACCCAACAAACTTTGTCAAATTTAGCAACACGGTTTCCTGCAGAACTGACATGAACCCGTGATGATGAGGCAAAGATGAGCGATTACTTTCTAATAGGAAACATTCTCAGAATACAATTAACATATTCTTAGATTAAATACTTTTAAAGTGCCCCTATTGTGCTTTTTGGGATATTACCTTTTCTGTAATTATGTAATAGAGCTGTTTGTGAAGGTAAAAGGTCTGCAAAGGTTCAAAGCTCAGATTTATTGTCTTTCAAAAGAAAGTCTATTCTGAACTGAAACGAGTCGTCAGTAATTTCAGTCTCACTTCCTGCTGAACCTACGTAGGTTTGTAACTAATTTGCATAAAGTCAGTCTATGGTCTTCCATTATGGCTGAACAGCGTCTCTTTGCCCCGCCCTCAATCACTGTAATTGTATCTGTGACTGGAAGAGTTTGGTTTGTGTTGTTTATGTTGAAGCAAATCTACTTTAATGAGATTGATACGGTAAAACTGACGCCATCGTTACGGTTCGTATCACTGTGAATCAAGTGCTGATAATCAGATATGATAATGAGCATTTGGTTTTTGACCAATCAGAGCAGACTGGCCCATCTGACCAATCAGAGCAGAGTAGCTCTCAGAAAGGTGGGGTTTGGAGACCGAATCCTTGAACGAACCGTTTCAGACACTGTGAGAAAAGATCTGATGCTGCAATGATTATTATGAGAAAATTAAAGTGTTTTTGACCTTGGATGCATGTAAATCTGTTGTAGTAGAAAACAAAACTAAATTAGGAACCATGAAAATAGCACAATAAGGGCACTTTAAAATAGATGTTCTGTTGTTTCCTAATGCTGATATTGAGTCAGTGTCATGTCTGTTTTGGGTTTTGTTGATGGTTCATGTCTTTTATTTTGTAGTCATTGTTCCTTAGTTTCCTGGTTTTGTCATGTGATCCTGCCATGTTTTGTTTTTTTTTTTTTAAATCTAATAAGCTTGACAAAAGCACAAAAAAATAATAATAATAAATTAGACTAAAATAAAAAAATAAATAAAAATATTGAAAATATAAGAGTAAAATTCGAAATATTAATAAAAACTATAATAATAATATATAAATAGTTCTACAAAAAAAACACTGTTTAACCAAAAATGTAAATTCTGTCATCATTTATTCAGCCTCATGCCGTTCTTTCATACGTCTGCGAAACACTGAAAGTCACACAACCAAAACTGCAAACCCTTCATAAAGAGATGTAATCCATATGTAATCCCTTCATAAATGTAATCCATATGAATCCAGCAGTTTAATTAAAGTCTGTATCGCTTATCACTTTACCGTATGTGATGAGCTCAGTGTACAGTAGTGGCCAAAAGGAAATTTCACATCTTCACCCTTAATCCAAATATTATTAAAATGTGTTCAAGATTTTGAAATCATATTGCGTAGTTGTGCTTGGAGCCTATTGTTTTATTTGTGATAAATGTCAAAATGTGTGACACAAGAGAGAACCAAATATTAATAATCTTTGTAATCTTTTAATGTAATCTTTTATGTTTTTATGTTGTAGTCAATTTTTTTTCCCCTTTTTTTGCCAAATACTTTTGTCAGATAATACCTTTCAGTGTTTTGATCTTCCCTATTAAATATTTTCCTCATATTTTGATGATTTAATTGAACTTGTAGGGTCATTAAAAGCAAACATCCCCTCCGGACATCACTTTCAGCCGTTGATCAATGTTTATGTGAATAACAGCTTTAAATCCTTAAATATATTAAATCTGTTCATCATATAAAGCTCTTGGATTAAAGCACTCAATACAGTGTCGTTATGTGTCAGTGTTTTGGTGGAATGGACTTTCAACAGAGGGACAGAAATCTCTCAGGTTTCATTTAAAAGATCTTCAATTGTGTTTCGACAATGAATGAAAGTCTTACGGGTTTGGGATGTCATGAGCGAGAGTAAGTGACAGTTTTCATTTTTGGCGAACATTTCTGTCTGATTTTCCATCTGTCTGGACCTCTTTTATCTGTCTTAGTTCTACATGCCCCGATCTTTAAGATCTTCTCACTCGTCTACAATGAAGTAATCCAATAAATAGTTCAATAAATGAACACGTTTAGAGATATGCCTTCACCCAGACACGTGTTGAGCCGCTTTCTGTTAGTTCGGGAGGATGGGACTGAAGCAGGTCTGATGTTAAAAACATGTGCCGTCCCTGTTCACTATATGTGGTGTAGTTTGAGGCGCTGCAGATAAACATGAGCGCCCGTCCTGTCAGAGACGCCTGCGGGGGGCCGTACCGCGGTACATCCATCCTGCCACTCAAAACCGCACGGCAGAGAGAGATTTAGAAATGGGAAACACCTGTGGCCGAGCGAGGCGGAGCTCTGCGGATTTCCCAGCGTCCCACAGCGGTGGCTGGACCAGCGTGACCAATGGATGAAGGACGAGGTCTCACGTGTTTGTCCTGTAAACACTGCAGAAAAATGTCCAAATGTGCTCTTCTCAGGCTGCTTTCAAGTGCCAAACTACTCAAAAGTCTCCACAATTTAGGCGAGTTTACAGAGTTTTCCATTTTCTCAAGTTTTCTGATCCCAAAAAACAACAGAATGACTCAACAGACTACTGCAGTGTAAAAAATTATTTTTCAAAGTTGTAAACAAGTTTGACAACAAAATACTATTTCATGTTTAAAGTGGTCATGAACTGCATTGTTTTATAATGTTTCCACTTATAATGTTAGTATGCTTTTTACATCAAAAATTTTCATAATTTAGAAATAAAATCCTTCCCTGATTTGAACGCTCTGTTTTAAGGGGCGTGTCTCTGTGAGACTTCAGTGTAAACGCCCACTGCTGTGATTGGCTGACATCTTTCCATTTGAAATAACTAATTATTACTCTCTCAAACGTTTAGCACGTTTATACTAATACAGCTCTCAAGGTTAACTAATCGTGAAAAGTGTTGATTATAGCATTATATTTAGATCTATGGCACTATATTTAGATCGTGGCATGAAAGGTTGCAGTGATGAACACTGTGTAGTCGATCACAGACATGTTGTTGAGCTCATGAAAGCAGTGATCTCGTCATTATAACTCTGCACACTAATGAATGTTTTCATCGTAACTAACAGTGCAAACTCAACAAACTTTGTTTATTCGTTGTTTATAACTTGTACGGTGGCCCAGTAGTGCACAACACAACAAAATTAAAAAAGCAAACATAAGTTCACAACACAATGAAATCGAGCCACAACGCAACGGAAATGCTCCCGACCACTAGGGGCTCTCAGAGCTCGGTATTGTAAGTATTCCTCGCCAATGTTTTATAGAGTCGGCAGTGATATGAATACCACGATTAGTTTCAACAGTATATAACCACTGTATATCGACATGAAATATTAATTCAAAATCACTTGAGTGCACAATAGCTTCATATTTATACCTGTGAATGATTTGACGCGCTACCACTGCGAATGATGAAGGGATCGTCTGCCAATTCCACCAAGTGGTTAAAACGTATAATTTGTATTCATTAAAATTACTTTTAACATTTAAAAACAGACATTTTCAAATTACAAAGCTTGTCAGTCTTACCAACAGGAAGCTTTGGAATTTGAACAGGTCTGTTTTTAAATGTTAAACAAAGTCATTGTAATGAATACAAATTATACGTTTTAACCACTTGGTGGAATTGTCTGACGTTCACTTCATCCATGGTAGCGCGTCAAATCATTCACAGGTATAAATATGAAGCCATTGTGCACTCAAGTGATTTTGAATTAATATTTCATGTCGATATACAACGTTTACATACTTAAAACTAATCATGGTATTGATATCTTTGTAAGACTGTCGACTTTATAGAAGGAATACTAATATTAACGAGCTCTGAGAGCCCCCTAGTGGTCGGAAGCATTTACGTTGTGTTGTGGCTTTATTTCGTTGTGTTATGAACTTATGTTTGCTTTTTTAATTTTGTTGTGTTGTGCACTACTGGGCCACCGTACTTGTATATTCATTGAATAAAACGGGAGTTTTGGCATGAGTCCAGAACTCAGTCACTGATAAACTTTTATTCCAGCGATTGTAAAGGGAGCATTCTTTGGTCACTTTCTTTATATAATTTAATCACCATTCAAATAACAGATTATTTTCATCCTACTAAGAGAAACAAGGTGAAGTTGAGCGTTTAGTCACTGGTTTGATTTACTGACACACAGACAAAGATCATCTGACTGTACATGAATCATTAATATCAGATCAGGCATTAGAATGAACACAGTTACTGACATGTTGTTGCATTACTGTCGAGTTCATATCGTAAAAGTCTGTTTGCAAAGCCTGCACTGAAATGTGATTGATTTACCAAAGAATCCACAGTGAAATGAACCGAATACAAATAAATAAAGCTCAACTGAGACATTCACATTGTTGAAAATAAATAACCATATTCCTAGAATTTGAAAGATAATGTTATTTTAGTCCTGTATCGCTCTTCTCTCCTCCTCATCTCACTAACACACCAGTGGGCGGGGCTAATGTTGCAATGATGAAGTAGGCGTTGATTTCTTCTGTGGAGGCGGAGTTTCACCATCTATAGACACATTCCAGGATCAGTCGTTCTCTGGGTCTGGAGACAATAAAAGCTTTTATTGGACTAACAAGGAAGTTTTCAGTTCTGAAACTTACAGGATATTCTTATAATACGATGAACACTTATATATCAAAAGCTCAAGGAAAAGTTGATTTCTCAATTCATGACCGCTTTAATTCAACTATACTTACAGAAGCTTGTTTCCACCACAGAATAAAAAGTCTTTATTTCAGAGTTTATATCTCACAAGGGGAGGAGGGGAAAGCCAGAACTGTGGGATATAAACACAATTGCAAGAAAAACTCAGAATTGTGAGAGAAAAAGTCACAAATACTTTTATTATTTTTATTCTGTGGCAGAAACAAGCTTCAGGAGTTACTTGCTCTTTCCTTGTAATTGTTTATTAAATTCAGTTTCTGAGTGAAAATTGTTTCTACACCAAATTTAAACTGGTAAAAAATGTTCTGAAGGTTAGGGAAAGTGTCACCGCTTCACCGAGGCTGTTGAGCGTCTGTTTCTGTGTAGTTAAAAGAGACGCTTACCTCATTGTCAAGTCAGATTACATCAGAGTTTGTGGGAAAATCACACCAGACCGCTCAAACACAGACTGAACATGTTCAGCAGCTGAAAACAAACAGCGTCAGGGTTGTAAGTTGCTGTTTGTTGAGGAAGCGTGAGTGTGTGCTGTTCTTCACGGGGTGAGGGTTATTGAAATAAATATTCCAGCTCTGTATTTGAATGCTGTAGTGTTTAAAGATGGTGTCAAACAAATGTCCTGTTCTCCAGACGAGCTCTACAAAGCTGTGCTGTGAATGGAGGCCGTCTCGCTGGAGGACATTGTGATTAAAACCACTCGTGTCCTCAGCAGGCCCACCCGCTTCAAAGCTCAGCGCAGCGTTTTCAAATGAAAGCCAAGAGAAGAAGTTTTCATCTTCCCTCGGTGATATTGGAAGGCTTATTTTCTGTGCAGGAACACAATCTTGTGAAGTGTTTCTGTACAGTGATGTATTACAGCTCAAACTCACAGCATTAGGGCCTGATGCGTTTCGAAGAATTGCGTCGCAAAAATGGAATTACTGGTAAAACACAGAATTTCACATTTTGGATGGGATTGATTTAAAAAAAAAATGGATCAAAAGCTGTGCTTAAAGTGGGTAGTTTCTGTTCATTTTTTGTGCTGTTTTATTTTCGACAAAGCGTTAAAGGGGTCATATGATGCTATTTTAAAAGGTCATTATTTTGTTTATTGGGTGTATTAGAATAGTTAACATACTTTAATGTTCAACAAACACATTATTTTTCACATACTGTACATTATTGCAGCACCTCTATTCCTAGTCTGTCTGAAACAGTCTGATTGAGATCCGGTTTCTAAAGCCCCGCCTTCTGAAAAGCCCAGAGTGCTCTGATTGGCCAGCTGACACAGTGCATTGTGATTGGTCAAACACCTCAAGCATCATTTTATTTGTGTGTGCGATGATGTCATACAATTTACACACAATCTATGTGCTAAAGTTGAGAACGGATAAAGATTTTTGTTACATTTTGGCAATAATTAGCATTTCCCGCAGCTATATCGGAAATCATTTTAATGCAAAAAAAAACTTGGATGGAAACTTAGCTAGTGATGATCCAGTTATGATATTGTTGTTATGAGTGACATGCGCCGCAGCACTGACTCAGATTTTGTTCATAGTTTACTTATCTGTGGTTGGTGACTGGTAAAATATTTCTTGCAGATTCAAACATTTTCATATTTTTTCAGCCCCTCTGAAGTATTCATGTATTTCCAGGCCAAAAACTTTTTTTTCATGTTTAGGGGATCACATGCTTTTTGATGACTACAATTTAATTAAGGGTCAAAGACATTTAGATGTCCGCCTCAATAGAAATTTACAAAAAATATTTTATATAAATAGAAAGCACATTAAATGCAAGTAAAACATCTACTTTTAAGGTTTCAAATACATTTTGGGAGAATAAAATGTCAAAATGTGGGTGAAATATTGTTCCATTGTCATTCAGTGTATCACTTATATTTATGTAAAAATTGAAACAACATACTTATTCTGACCTGTACGTATTAAAATATATAAAAGAATAAGTGAGCATACTAAATTTTATTGCATTTTAAATGAGTAAAAAAAAATTTGCTGACAAATGGGCAAAACTTAGGATAGTGGCAAAGTTTAGTAATTAGCATTTGGGGTAAAAGTAGTCTTTAATGTGGCATAAATAGATTTTTTGTTGTAAATATACCTGCAAGATTGTTACACTGAATGACATTTTAGTGGGTGTCTTCTGTAAATCTGTCACGTAATGCACAAAGATGAGATGGTAAGATCCAAGCGCAACTTTTAATGTGATAATCCAAAGTCGTATACCAGAAACAGGCAAGGGTCAAACTCCACAGAAATAGTCCACAAAAACAGAAAACCAGAGATACAAAGTGCACGTAACACAATACAACAAACCACAAACAAAGGCAGAAACAACTGAGTATAAATAAACAGAACACTAATGACAAAACTCAAAACAGCTGGTGCAATGAAGGGATAATGAGTCCGGGAAGTGGGTTATGGGAAATGAAGTTCCAAAAGGTGACAATAGTCCGTGTTGGAGTGCCCTCTAGTGGTTAACTGGGGCACTCCAACTGGTGGTCATGACAAAATCATGCTAAAAATGTATATTTAATTTTTGCTCAAAAAAAACAACAAAAAAAACAGGCAAATTAAGCAGAACCCATTCTGATGTACTGAAAAACAACAACAAGACTTCAAAGCTGTATTACACTTACAGGTATGATGCTTGAAAACCCTTTTTCATCTTTGACCCTTAAACCATTAAAACAGAATCTAAAGCGATTCAAATGACAGAATTTGGGAAGACATATTATGTGTTGTGAGGCAATTTAAAGTGTGCCAGAGTGTAATTCATGACACGACATAAGTACACACTGCATCTCAGCACTACTAAGTGGGCAATATACTTCAAGCGAAATCAAAGAACGAACTGCTGTGACGTAATTTCGAACAAAATCAGGCCAAAACGAAGTTTGTTTTTGTTTGTCAAAGTGAACTATCTGGAAAAGTTCGCTACAGCTGATAAACACCTCTGAACTCCCATTGGTCGGTGGTGATGATGTAATAGGTGGGAGTGGCTCAGAGGCTCCGCCTTCTCTGAGGTGTAAATCTTCTCTGGTTCATTTCTTCTGTTCAGTCCATCGAGGTCAGATGTGAATAAAACATGAACATGAGCACTGGAGAGCCGCTTTATAGTAGAAGCTGTAATTCTGATTGAAAGACACACTGACACTGTTTTTCATGTTTAATACTGTAAATCTGCTGCTTTAAAGCGATCTATTGTATAAAGTGCTGTATAAATAAACATGACGTGACTGAAGCTGAAGCAAACGTATCCACATCACTATGATCAGATGCTTTCTGAACTGCTGTTTTCTCACCGCTGTGGTTTTGTTGTGTTTATTTTGTTATTGAGAGGAAAGTGTGCAGCACATATTTACATATTCATCTAAACGTGGCCAGCGTCTGAGTGTTCACTAACAGTATATCACTGCAAAGGCACTTCAGTGAAGAACAGGTCACGGTTTTCCCTTTCAGCTCAATTGAAAAGTTAGCATCGGCTCTTCTGTAGAGTGTGTTTCTGGAGATTTCGCTCTCCTCCTCTGTTTCACCGACGTCTGTACTTGTGAGTGAAATATCTTCTCGCTGCTGATGCGTTGTCAGGCACCTCTCGAATGTGAAAATCATTTTTCCGTGTTTTATCTGACACATGTGAGGCCTGCGCTAAAACTTGGGTGACAGCGTAATAACTGTGTGTTTGTTTGGAGCGAAACCCAGCGCTCATGTTTGCCATTTCACTCATCCCTGTCTCTCTCTTTCTCTCTCTCAGTGTCTCTCTGGCAAAATTAATTACTGTATGTTCTGCTTTATGAGCATGTCAGGAGGAGATGATAAATGACCTGTAATATCAAGAGATTTTACTGGTAGTTGAAGGCAGAGGATTGCACACACACGACCACAGACATTAATCAATGGCCTCATATTTGTTATTAACTTACTAGGCGAACGATCGCAGCCGCAATGTCATTACTAGCGGTACAGGCCCATAATGGAGGTGAACTTTCTGAAGGCCTCCGTATCAGATGTGATTACAGGCTGCCGTGTAAATCTCTGCCCTCATTACGCTTTCAGAAGAAAGTGAAACATCACGGCGCGTTACGCTAAAATTCATCTCAAAGGGATTTAACTCAACACCTCGCCGACCCAAATACGGCTGTTTAATGGACCCGAATATGACTGTTTTATGATCTTTGATGGCTCCATATCAGTTGAGACGAGTCTGCGCTGCCGAGTGTAAACACAGCTTGTGCTTTTCTCACCGATCAGACACATTCGTTCGTGTCTTTTAAAAGCAGATTTAACGCGCACGGGAGCTAAACCCACTGATACCGTCCAGCATTACAAAGCGAGGAAACGTTTACAGTCGAGCGTTTACACCTGATCTGAGGTCAGAGAATCAGCTGTACCTGCAGTCACATCCGTCAGCAGACTCAAAGCAGAAACCAAGAGAAACCTCGGGCTACAGATGCGCTTTGATTTTCACATCACATCTGATGATGATAATGAACCATAAAAGAGATATCGGGAAAATGAAACGGTTAAAGGGGAAGGAGTTTACTGCAGGCCATGTTACGTTTGCTCCGTGACTGGGATATTTTCCTCTTCATTGATTTTTAGTGATGATTGCCTGCTTTATTCATGGAGGGAAATAATCGGGTTTAGGCATTAATTTATGGCTACGACTGCACTGCTCAGTGTTGACAGATAATATAAGAGGATATATTATTTTACCAGAGCTCTGTTAACACTTCTGTTGTGTGAAGAATATCATAATATATTTAAAGACAAACAGAAATGCATTTCTTATTAACACAGTTCTTCATACTATTTTTTGGGTTACACTTTATTTTAAGGTGTCCGTGTCAGTTAAGTGCTGAGTAATATTAATTAACTACACTGTAAAAAAAAAAAAAAAAGAATTGTTGCCTGGGTGCTTTAAATTTTGAGTTCATTGAAATTACAAAATTTGAGTTAATACAATGAAGGCAATTGGTTTAATCAACAGAAACTCTAGATAGAAAAAATGTTGTGATAAATCATGAAAATAATTTTTTTGCAGTGTACATGTAATTACTATAGGGTTAGGATTAGGATGATGGTTTGGTTTAGGGTTAGTTACACATAATTATGCATAATTTATAGTTATTACTATAGTAACTGCATGTAACATTGACACTAAAAAAAGTGTTACCACTTTTTGTTATTGTAGTTTTCTTCCATTTCCAGAGCGCTCTGTGCATAACTGTAATGGTGTGGTGAATCCTAATGGAAATAATTGGCAAGTATTTTCCAATGCTCGAAATTGCAACAATTTTGCTGCATCGTCACGTGACAGGAAGTGAACTAGAGCGCAAAATAGCTGTTGAGGCTCGTGCAGCCTCATCTCGAGGAGAAATCAAAACAAATGAGTGCAGCACACACAAAGAAACTTAGTTAGCATCCTTTGGTAAAAATTCAAAATGTGTAGTTTTTATATATGATACCGCTAAGCAACATTACATGACCAATAGTGCTTTTCTGAATACCATCACGATTGAAAATGTGACACCGATTTCATACAGCGGTTCAATAAACGAGTAGTTAAAATTAAATCAATTAAATTTTAGATGCAGTGTTGACTGTTTTTGTTTTGCTTTGGCAGCGAAAATAGTTCCAAACAAAAGTAGAACCATAGCGCATCTCACCATGTTTTCATTACTGAATGATTCAGAGTTTTGAACGAATCAGTTGAGTCAAAGATTCAGTGACGCATTCATAAACAACTGCCTCATTCTTAAATGAATCGGCCATTTGAATGAATCATTTGAATGAATGACTCACTCATTAAGACGGTCACCTGCCGCCACCTACTGGCAGTTTAGTTTCATGTTTAAAAGTATCATTCTTTCCAACATTTCCAAGTAAAAACGTAAAGTTTTTTCTTTGTACAGATGACAATGTTTTCAAAACTATCCCTGTTCACCGAGATCTGCACAAATGGCTAAAAGCGCTGTATTACACATGCCAGACAAGTACTGTAGTTGGCGATGTCACTTTGTAAAGAAAGACTACGCACCTGCACATACACATTCTTATACAAAGCACTTGCCTCGCACATGCCAATCCACCTTATTTTTACAGTTTACTGTACTTTGATATTCTTCTCGTTATTTCCCTATAGTGGCTAAAAAATCGTGAGTCAGAAAACACCTTATTTGACATATAAGGTGGATAGACTAAACACGTAATTTCCACGTGCATTCCATCATCATTTACACAGATTCGCATTTTTTGCAGAGATAACAATGGTAGCGTTTTCAAAAACTTGCGTTTTCAGGCCACCAAAATGCTGTTGTCATGTAAATGAACGGCCAAAAAGCATAAAAGTTTTCAGTTTTTAGTTAAAAATGGTGTCGTGTAAACAGTTCCTTATTAATGTACATTATATTATTAATATATTAAATTATTAATATACATTAACTGTGTTTGAGTGTAAATTATTTAATTTGATTGGTAACAGCCCTATAGTGTCTTATTGTTCTGATTGAATTTATTGATCAAATGTAAGAATTTAAAATGAAAGATGAAGCATAGGCTAATAAGATTAAGGAAAAATGCCCTTTGGGTAAATATCACAAACACGCAGATTTAAAGGGTTAGTTCACCCAAAAATGAAAATAATGTCATTAATTACTCACCATCATGTCGTTCCACACCCGTAAGACCTTCGTTAATCTTCAGAAACACAAATTAAGATATTTTTGTTGAAATCAATGGCTCAATATTAATATTATAAAGTTACGAGAATATTTTGGTGCGCCAAATAAAACAAAATAACGACTTATTTAGTGATGGCCGATTTCAAAACACTGCTTCAGGAAGCATCAGAGCATAATGAATCAGCGTATCAAATCATGATTCGGATCGTGTCAAACCGCCAAACTGCTGAAATCACGTGACTTTGGTGCACCGAACCGCTGATTCAACACAAAAGATTCATAACGCTCTGAATCTTCCTGAAGCAGTGTTTTGAAATCGGCCATCACTATACAAGTCGTTATGTAGTTTTTTTGGCACACCAGAAATATTCTTGTCGCTTTATAATATTAATATTGAACCACTGTACTCACATGAACTGATTTAAATATGTTTTTAGTACATTAATGGATCTTGAGAGAGGAAATGTCATTGCTGGCTATGCAGGCCTCACGGAGCCATCGGATTTCAACAAAAATATTTTAATTTGTGTTCTGAAGATGAATGAAGGTCTTACGGGTGTGGAACGACATGAGGGCGAGTAATAAATGACAGAATTTTTCATTTTTGGGTGAACTAACCCAATAGAACACTGGTGAGAATATTTCTTCAGAATAAATTATATTTAACACAAAAATCATATTTTTTTCCAGACAAGCAACTTTTTTTTTTTTTTTACTCGGACAAGCACATGACAAAGCTTAATGTGGAGCCTACAATGTAAAAACTTATTTTCATGATTTTTTATTACAATTTTTTTTTTTTTTTTTTTGTCAAATTAACTTCAATAATTAGGCTAATGTGGTTTAGATAACATACTGTTTTTTTATGTTTCTGTTGATTAAACCAATCGCCTTCATTAATTTTTTAATTTAAATGAACTCAAAATTTGAAGGCAACCAGGTAACTTACTTTTTAGCTGGTGCTCCGAACTTTTTAAAATGGAAATGGACATGCATGGCAATACCTACCATAGATTTTTGGACATCTCTTTGAAGTAAACACCACAGTAGACTACATGAATACGATTATGATGATTTGATATGCATTTCTTTACTGCAGCACATTCAGTGAGGTGAGGATGAGGAGGCTGCTCTTCATCAGGGTCGACCCCTGCAATCTCGTTCACACACACACACACACACACACACACACACACACACACACACAAACCCCTGACGTAAAGAGGAAATAATCAGGGCAAGACGCTCAGAGGAATGCAAATATATATATATATATATTTTTTTTTTTTTCCCGGGCGGCTGTAAAAACAACAACAACAACAACACACCCCCGTGATGTGATGCGATGTGTGCCGCACAACAGCCGCACACCCACAAGCCCCAACCAACCCAACCCAACCCGAGCGCATTTGCATAAAACATTAAGCACAACAAAATGATTACACCTGACAAGAACAGCCGGAGGAAGAAGAGCGCCAGTGGCAGCCGGTTACCCGCGGATCGCGCAACGCTTTCCTCGGCAAGCGAACGCTCCGTAACCGGCTTTCCGAGCGTCGCCTCGCCGCTGCCAGCGATTAACGTGGGCCTTTTGTTGGAGCGCGGAAGCCCTCCGCCCCGCCGCGTCCCGCGCACAAATCCCATAACGCGGCCTAAAATCAGGTTACCCTGCACCTCGCTGATAGGGCATTGTGACTGATATGCTGAAATCGATCTGAGGTTGGGGGCTCTTGTTGGGCGTCCGCCGGCGCCCGCTGTAAAATCGCGCCTCTGCTGTTGCGCATTATTCTCTTAAATGTGGGTCTTGTAATGCAATTAAACGGCGCATGTAAGCCGCCCCCGCATCCCCGCGCTATTGTTTCACACACAAAACAAATTCATCTGCAGTCATTTTTGACGCCACCGTTTAACCCGGGGTGCATTGAAATAATTCGGGCGAATATTAAGCAGAGAATCGGCTCGGCTGGGTTGTCAGCGCCGATCCACGTCGGTTCGTCTTCAAAAAGATGAGCATCAAAACATTAATATCCTTCTTTTTCATTTGAGTGAGGGATGAAAATCCGTTATGTCGAGCTCTCGGATGAAGGATGCTCCCAGATAAAAACCGAGAGAGATTATTGAACACTTTCATATTTCTCCCCAGACAGCTGGAAGAATGTTAATATTTGGCGGAATATTTGCAAGCACAAACTTCGGGAGCGCGAGCTGATAAGGGCTGACAGCGGCGGCGGCGGCGGGAGTGATCTTGCGCGTGACAGATGGTGTCAAAAACCCCAGTGACGCTGTCATGCTGACAAACTTTTCAAAGGCGCAATATACACACACGTGCTGTTATTGAAGTGAGCTGCGCTTCCGACTCTGTCCCTGCAGTTATGGAGGAGGATGCCGCTGAATTATGGATTCTCCAACAAACTTTAAACGCGTCACTACAGCTCTATATGTCAAGCTGAGAGCCGAAAGGAAACGTTAAACATGTGAAGCGATGTCACACGCAGCCTTACGGTGATCTTAAAATTAACTTTGATATGATAATCCATTCGATCATTCCGACTGTTAACCCTGGAATAGAAGGAGCAAATTAAGCGAGTTAAAAAAGATTCAATCTGCAGCTTACTGACAGAAAGTGCATAATTTAACATAAAGTGTCTTTATGAACAAAAAGGATGGGATGAACTGCATAGACGGTTATCCAGACCTGAAACATACTGCTGTAATAATGCAGGGTTCATACACATTTTTACCAATAAATTTCCATGGTTTCCCATGATTTTTAAGGCAAATATTCATGACCTACCTCTCCATGAATCGTCTATGTGTAAAAATCCATGTTCAAATTTATCACAGCATATAGAAATATAGCTGCGAGCAGCAATTCATGGGCTTCAAGCGTTTTAAGGCCTTTATGCCAATGCATAAAAAAGTATTGTTTTATTTAGCAAGCATATAACCACTTAAATCACAGAAGGAAAGACACATTACAGGCAATTTATCATATAGGAAACATGGTTTTTAAAGCTTTTTAACACTTATAGCGCCACCTACAGTCTGATCTCCATGAAAGTTTGCATGCTTGTTTAGAGTCATAAATAGGTACGAACTGCATGAGATCGGGTTGGATGAGCACATGCGACATGTGCATGTGCTCATCCAACCCGATCTCACGGAGGTGGCTAATTAAATTCTTACGACCTCACTCGTACTAATTCATATGTTTTTTGCTAAATCGTACGTATTTTACGAATTGACAAATTCGTGTGAATTCATACGAATGACCTACCCCAAACCCCACCCCTAAACTTACCCGTCACTGGGGTTTAGACAAACCTCGTAAAATACGTACGAATTGGTCGTGAGATAGCGTTGGCTCATCAAGTCACATGTTTTCGTTTAGGAGTTATTGGCTTTTGTGAGCACTTGGCCACACCCATTTTCTAAATGACCCTGTTATAGCTACCCAAAGGGTAAAGTTCAACTTTTTTTTGATAATTATTGGCCTAGAGAGTCCAGAAAATTGCACAGCATTGGATTTATTCAGATTGAGGGAAAAACCTAGGACTAGTTCACAAAAGTAGGTTTTTTACATAATCGCGAATATTTAATGAACGATTTGATTGAAAGCAGTGGCTCTTGAGGGAAATTTGTTCAGTATGATCTAACAAATTATATATACGGAGCCCTGCACATGACATGCAAGAAAAAAAATTAAATTGTGCGCATGATTTACTACTTTGTTCCCTCGATTTACTAAATGCACATGATTTATAAATTGAGGGAACGAAATAGTAAATCATGCACACATTTTAGTAAATCGAGGGAATGATTTTGCATACTATTTTTTTCCTGCATGTCATGTCCGGGGCTCCGTAGACATAAATATTGTGTGTATGTGTTGTGATTAGAGAGGCATAAAACTTGTTAGCGCCACCTAGTGGCCGATTTCTTTCCAAATTTTTCTTTCAGACCTCCAGGGCAATGAGTCGAACATGCTTTTCATTCCGATCGAACTCTGTTAACCTTGTCTAACAGGTGCTCAAACTTCATTGGCCGATGGCAGCCATGTTTTTTGAGATACGCCAATGTCAGTCAATTTAGTCCGATTGACAATTTCAAGTCAATCGGACTAAAGGTTGGCTGATTATGGCCATTTTCATGTTTTTTTTTTTCCTGTTATAGCGCCACCAAGTGGCAATAACGGTCTGTTTATTGTACAGTTTCAAAGTGTGTTCAACATGTTTTTGCTGTTCTTGTTGCATTTACACGGCTTTAACCAGCAGATGTCCTCAGCATGCTATGTTTGGAGAGAATAGCTAGTGTAATCGATCTAATACCAATGAATTTAGCTGATGAAGTCAATATAGTGGAATAAAAACAACACCTAGTCTTTTTCACTGAAACTTAAAAGGAAGCAAGACAATGTTGTTGAAACTAGCGCTGGATCCCTGAGGTAATGTTATGTTACACTGTTTGCTAGCCTGGCAAATATCGTTAATACTTTTTATACCATTTATTCAGAGGGTATGACCGATTGTTTTCCACATATCCATTTCTTTAAATTATCCTTGAAAAGGAGATTTGACTTGTCAAACGGTGGATTTTTCTGGACCTTAGCGATTAACTTCAACTTCAACTGTACTCACATGAACTGATTTAAATATGTTTTTAGTACATTAATGGACCTTGAGAGAGGAAATGTCATTGCTGGCTATGCAGGCCTCACAGAGCCATTGGATTTCATCAAAAAATAATTTAATTTGTGTTCTGAAGGTGAATGAAGGTCTTACGGGTGTGGAACGACATGAGGGTGAGTAATTAATGACAGAATTTTCATTTTTGGGTGAACTAACCCTTTAAAATAGAATGGATTCTGATTGACTGTCAGTGTTTTATTGTTCAAATTGTTCTGAAAGTTATCCCAACGATGTCATTTCTCTATATCGTTATAGCTGTGGTGTGTACAGTGCTATACTTGTATTGTTAGAACTTATCATTATCTTTATAGTTATCGGATACACGGCACAAATGGGAAGGAAAGACCAGCTCAACTTTTGTTTCATGACGACTTACAATTTCATGACTTTTCCAGGTTTTTCATGACATTTCTAGTTTCACACAATGTTATGTGTACACTAAAATGAAGTTGTAAATAAATATTATTGGAGTACGTTTTACAAGAAAATACTACTTCAAAAGTTCACATTTAATTCAATGTGTTACTTGACATTTCTTTAATTAATTGGGACCTTAACTAGCAAAATTTTTCTGAGTGAAAATTGTTATACACCAAATCGCAGCATTCATGTGACGCAGGCACATCTCGGACATCTATAATCAACAACTATAACCTTGCTGAGAAGTTAGTTCAACTGTCAGCATGTCTAATTTCAAGGACTTCGTCAGATCCTGCGGACCTTCAAAGCACGACGGCTGCCGATTGTTTGCATTTTGCCTGCTGCATATATTTTCATAAGCTCTTTTGCTTTTGTCTCTGTAGCAGCGTGTGTTTGGACTCTTGTAAACTCAGGACTTAAAGCTGGACGATGAAGAGGGGGGCGTCTGTAATCACCTAATCCAAACACACACTGGAGGAATCTCATTACTCCTCGCTACACTTCCATTCTGTCCTTATCTGGTTTCAATCAGCGCTCTCTCTTTCCAGAAACGTGATTCTCTCTGTGTGGATGTGAGCGAGCTATCGGAGCGACGCGTGTTTGTCTTGTCCATCACGCTCTCGGAGAGGTCGAGCGTTGCGATGCCTCGGTCAACAGTAAAAATAAATGCTGCAGAATGGGCCGCGCGGCTGTTTCTCGTCGACGGGCGGCTCTGTGACATCAGCCAAATGGATGGCTGCTGTGGGAACGACCCCCGTCCATGCAGACGGACATTAAAACGAAACCCGATCCGGGCCCTGGAATCTGTAAGGTGCTGCTTTTTTTCTTTTCCTCCGTTGGTTTTTCCCGTAGGTCAGGGAAAGGTGAGCGCGAGGCAGCGGCGACACCCCGGGTGAACTGTCTCTGGAATCTGAGATTAAAAAACGCTCCCAGATAACCAGCAGATCTGGAATTCACAATAACAAACCGGCCATATATCTACCTGTCTCCGGCCTTCCTCCCAGAGAGGCCACGAGGTCACAGAAATGGCTGCGTTCCATCAACATCCCTTTTTCTTCCTCTCGAGGAGTCAAAAATAGAGTCTGTTTGACTCTGCCTGTGTGAGCCAGTGGTCAGTGCGTTCACGTTCACTCGCGTCTGAAACCCGCAGACGTTAAAAATGGACCTTGTGTCATCGTTTACTCTCCCTCGTGTCACTCCGAATGTTTCTTCTGCTGTGAAACGCGAAAGCAGCCTGAGCTGCTCTTTTACATATAATGAAAGTCAATGGGAGTCAATTCCCCATAGTTTTATAAACTTTTGTTTTGGCATCCAATACAGTAGATTTGTTTGAAAATATTGATTTATAAAGAAAATAGATACAGTATGTTCCTAATTCTGAGTTTGGGAATTTTGGTGTGGTCTGGTATAAGAATTTACTCCAAATATATACGTAAAGTACAGTTAAGGGTACATTTCAAGTATAAAAATTAATACCTAAATAGGAACATAGTAGTAAAGTGCAAAAATAATATAGTAAACTATAAGTATGATGTTAAGTTCACCTAAAGAAAACTTACAAGTATACTTAAAGTATAAAACTATTAAACTGTACTAAACTACTAAAGTGTACTTAACTAAACTAAAAAATGTGCTACAAATGTTTAACTAGTAAATAATCAGTATGCGTATAAGTTCACTAGTTAGTGTACTCAAAGTTTACTACTGTTACACTTAAAGTATACTTAAAATTATACTTTTATACACTAAAAGTTGGGCCAGTTTAGTCCCAAGTAGTAGTGAAATGTGCACTTATATGCACACTACTAGTACATTGATATTAGTATACTTACTACATAAAGTATACTTAAAAATATACTTGAACTTAACTATACGTAAACCCCCTTAACCGTCACTGTCCTGCTAGACTGGGATGTTTGCCATTATATACTTAAAACAATAATATCTTAGTCTAAACCTAAAATAATATTGACAAACTATATCATTTGAAAGCTTACAAATTGTAGTTTTCTAATTTTCAAGACAAATGAGGAACAGTAATTTATTAATTCGCAACAACAATTTGTTCAGACATTTATTTTGGAATAGCAATGAAAATGAAAAATCATGTTTTTTTTGCATGCCTTTTAAAGGTTGAATTCAAACCAAATACTGCCATTCTGCCCATACTACTTCTGAATGTCAGTTTCATAAATTTTATAGAAATATATAGTTCATGTCACTCAAATCATAGGCTATATATGTGGTCACCAGTGGAGCTTGGATGGTCTAGTGGAAAAGTTTGGTACTGCGCCCAAACAGAATCTTACTGAAAGCTCAATTTTTGAGATATCAAGCTAAAATTTGAAACACAACTTCATTAGATTTTAGATTTTGGCTTTGGATTTTCTTGCAGTTTAAGAGTAAAACAGTTTTGTAAAATATATATTTTATGAAATCATATTTTTACATTTTCCTAAACTAAAACTTCAATAACTATTTTTATTTTCTTTCACTTCTAAAATGATCTGCCAAGTGTCCCCTTTATAAGGAGACCAAACTTAAGTGTGTGCTCAAAAGATTTAAAACAATTTAAGTTGGGGTCTGTTCCCCAATAATGGGAGTGACAGTTAAGGGTTACGTGTAATTTTAAATATATTTCTGAGAAGTACAAGTAGATTGAAAGTTTACTTTCTTATGTTTAGTTTAAAAGAAGTATAGCACACTTGAATAAACTTATTTTTTATAAGAGTAGTCATGTGTGAGAAATAAACTTGAATTAAGCACTGAAATTCTTGCATTGAAAATGTTAACCATTCACTGTCAATTCGATATTTGGATGACCAATCCCTTTTAAGCAGCAGGTTTGAGGGTATTTCTGTGTCTCACTGCCTCCCTGCACCTCATGTCACAAGTTATTTCCGTCTGTCCAGATTATTTACTCATATTTAGCCTTGAAATCCACAAGAATAGAAACACAGAGCATGTTTTCAGCGGTGGACAGGACTCGGCTCTAGAAATACACACAGCCCTGAAAACACTAGAATATATCTGCCAGAGTGTCTTCTTGAACACAACATCTGACCACTAGGATGTCAAATAATACACACACTATTTTATGGTACAGACAGGGATTGGTTTTGTAAAGAATACCTGCTAAATATATAGCAGCGTCGTCTGATGACGTGTGCCTGAGCTATAGCACAGCGTTTATCGACCAGCCTCGCCGGAGAATGAGGAATAAATTCAGAAATCCTCTAATCCAGCCCTCACGGACATATTCAAATTATTCGCTTTCCAGTCAAAAATTGAATAGCAATAAAAATTGACTTCCTGCTTTACCTTAGTCATAAATTTAGCATTTATCGGCAGACCGTAAACAGAAAACAGACTGCCAGGCATTTAATTATTGAGAACATTGATTGACAAAGTGATTTATTTTCTAAATGCTTCTATTTTAGAAACAAAATTTCTGCTATTTGTGTTGTCTGTTAGAGGAGGACCTTTTGCCATTCTCTAAACCTTCAATACACTGTAAAAATGAAGACGACAGTTCAGCTCAACCAGAGTAAAAGTACAGTGCTCTCTTTGCTGGGCTCAGAGGAACACGTGCCTGCTTCAGGACGAGCTCAATCAGAGATCTCCAGAGAAAATCCGTCTCATCTGCGGCCCAGACCCGGCAGGACCAGAGCCCAGAGAGTGCAGCTCTTCCCCTGTTAAGCTGTGCCCCACAATCATCAATAACCAGAGGCTCTGCTGCCATTCCCATGTGCAGCGGGATGCTCTTACACTTCTGGAATGCTGCGGAGAAATCCTGCTGTCAATCACTTCACAGACGTTCCCTTCTTCAGCTACACATACAGGGGTTCAACTGGAGAAAAAAAAAATAAAATTGGCAGGTTTTTCATGCATGCTCCAGTTCAGCTTTAATTTGTTCCATTGCATCTCCATTTAGCGAGTGCACTCAAACACCTTATATGCATATACTTACAGTGGAGTTATTCTCTGAAAGATATACATTAAGAGAATATGGCAATCGCTCAAGCTACTCACAGAGAATCTCATTTTGCAACACCAATAAGAAATATAAATATCCGTCTTATAACACAAAAACACAAAATAATAAAATAATACTTCAACTACATTACCAATTATACAATATATAATAAACATTGTATCACAACTAAGGTTGCAAAATTCTGGGAATTTTCAAAGCTGGAAACTTTCCATGGGAATTAATGGGAATATACGGGAATTAATGGGAATAAACAGGAAATTTGCAAAATTGCAGGTTAGCCTATAACAGGGTCCTTAAATGTAGTTGAAAAAAAAAACCATCTTGCAGCATAATTTTGGTTAAAACAACCATATTTAATGCAATTTCAGTTGAATTTTTACCCTGCACATTCACACAGCACACTGCTTACTGCAGGGCTATTGAGGACACACCCCCTGCATGCGCTGTGCATTGCCCCAGTCCATAACATGCACATCTGATCAAAATACAGAAAAAAAACCTGTAATATTGTGAAATTTAAAATAGTGGTTTTCTATTTTAATATACATTACTTTAAAAGATTAAAAGATTTCTATTTTTAATAAATGCTGTTCTTTTTAACTTTGTATTCATCAAAGAATCCTGAAAGAAGTATTACAGGTTACAAAAATATATTAAGCAGTACAACTGTTTCCAACATTGACAATACCTGATTATCAAATCAGCATATTAGAATGATTTCTGAAGGATCATGTGACACTGAAATAAATAACATATAACAATTTCTGCAATAAAAATATATTTATTTTACATATTTACTAAATTGGAATTAACTGAATACGAAAAAGAAATTTCATGTTATGTCCATACAAAATGTTTATATTTATGTTTGTAGATGATACATTTTATATAAATATTATATAAATTTCCCCAAATTTCCAATTAATTCCCATAAATTCTTGTAAAGTCCCATAAATTCCTGTTAAGTTTCCAAATTGGAATATTTCCAAAATTCCCCAAGTTAAGTTCCCATGGAAAGTTTCCGGAAACTTTCCGCCCCTTTGCAACCCTAATCACAATATGCCAATTTGCAAAGCAACTCAATGCACTCATATTAATACCCTTTCAATTTTCTTGTGAAAATAATTTGTATAATTTTTTTCATAATCAGAAATGTTGTAAGAAGCAACATCTACAGGGTTTCCAACTTAAGTCACGTTTACACAAAAACTATGTACTAAAAACGTGTTGTGTTTTTCGCATACAGATGACAACATTGTCAAAATGATTCCCGTTCACACAGATCCGTGAAAATGACTAAAAGCGCTGTGTTCTGCTGCAGGGCCAGTAGATGGCGATGTCACTTTGTAAATAAACACTACACGGCTATAGACTGAACATGTAATGCACAGGACGTCACTGTTTTCACTCATTTGCTTTTACGCGGATTATGATAACGGTACTGTTTTCAAAAACCCGTTTTCGAAAGTTTGCGTTTTCAGGCCCCAAAAAGCCGCTGTCATGTAAATAAATGCATAAAACCCATAAAAAGGTTTGCGTTTTTAGTTGAAAATGGTGTCTTGTGAAAATGCTGAGACTGATTAACCCACGCTATAGATCGATGTGCTAGAGAGTATTTTCTCTGACAAATGTAATCGTTTTGTGCGGCATATCTACACAACACCACAAACCAGTGCCGCCAATTTAGCGATTTTGTCGCTAGATTTAGCGACTTTCCCGCCCCTTTTGAGACTTTTACCAAAAGCCTAGGGACAAATCTAGCAACTTCTTGGACAAACCTTATCTAGGTTCCATGACTCGCCCTCTGATCTATATTTATATTAATATACATCTGTGGACTCGCAGGTATGACGTCATCTAGCGACATTTAACGACCAATTTTAGCTACTTTCAGCTGAAAGCAATTGGCAACACTGCCACAAACATTATATTCAGAACATTAATGCAAGGTTGTTAACATCATTTATTTTTGATAATATATCAAACAATGCATGCAAAATACTCACGGCCATGGAGAATCTCACGTCACGAGAGTACAGATCCACGACTGATGCTGATGCGTCGCCACCTACTGGTGAATAATCAAACTGCAATAACGTCCATTAAAGTCACTATGAAATCAAAAGTACAATTCTTGTTTTTAATGGAATATTGCAGTTTATTTTAAATGATTTATCTGTGCACATCATCATTGTTTTAAATTCATGTGCCTCATATTCTTGACTCTAAAAAAGAGCTAAAAGCAATGAATAATAGCTTTTTTTCACTTATAGCTGGCGTAAGCCTTCCAGAAAGTCATATAGACAGCTGTTTCTGGTGCTTTTAGATATTTTTGTAGCTTGACAAAAAGTTTTTTGGGACATTCTGCTCATTTGGAAGAAAGCATGAGTTTAGAACATGAATGATGAGAGAGTGATCATTTTTGAGTGAATTGCAACAGTCGGTTTCTTTTCTCTATAGGGATATTGATTTTTCATCATAATTTATAAACCTTTAAAGACAGCCCTGTTCTGACCTCTGAGGTTGTTAATCGATGGTATGTGCTTCTATTGAAGCCATCTGTTCACATTATTTTACAACTTATTTTTAATCATGTTTAAAGGTGCCCTAGAATTAAAAATTGAATTTATCTTGGCATAGTCAAATAACAAGAGTTCAGTACATGGAAATGACATACAGTGAGTCTCAAACTCCATTGCTTCCTCCTTCTTATATAAATCTAATTTCTTTAAAAGACCTCCGACCCACAGGCGAATCTCAACATAACACCGAAGGTGCGTCCCAATTCGCGTACTTATGCACTATTCTATGACGTTTTTAAGTATAAATAGTGCGAGTAGTGCGTTCACACTGAAAATTCCAAAAAGAAAAAGTGCACTTTAAATACCCGGATGATGCACTAAATTAACGGAAAAAACGAAGCGTGGAATGTTGGACACTTCGTGCACTCAACTGTCGCAGCTTTAATTACGTAGTGGAGGGGAAGGGAGGATCGGACTCCGTTGTTAAATGACAAAATAACCTTATACAATTCACGCACTACATGGATGAGTGCATAGTGCACAAGTACATAGTGTATAAGTGCATAGTGTATAGTGCGTCATTTGGGACGCAACTTATGCACTTATACACTATGTACTTGTGCACTATGCACTCATCCATGTAGTGCGTGAATGTATGTATTTACATACATGTATGTATGTACTATGTATTTAAAGTGTACTTTTTCTTTTTGGAATTTTCTGTGAGAATGCACTACTCGCACTATTTATACTTAAAAACGTCATAGAATAGTGCACAAGTACGCAAATTGGGATGCACCTATAGTGTATAGTGTGTCATTTAGGACGCAACTCGACTGTTACGTAACAGTTGGTGTACGCCCCTAATATTTGCATATGCCAGCCCATGATCGAGGCATTAGACAAGGGCAGAACGTCTGGATCTGTGCACAGCTGAATCATCAGACTAGGTAAGCAAGCAAGAACAATAGCGAAAAATGGCAGATGGAGCAATAATAACTGACATGATCCATGATAACATGATATTTTTAGTGATATTTGTAAACTGTCTTTCTAAATGTTTCGTTAGCATGTTGCTAATGTACTGTTAAATGTGGTTAACGTTACCATTGTTTATTACTGTATTCACAGAGACGTCGCTATTTTCATTTTTAAACACTTGCAGTCTGTATAATTCATAAACACAACTTCATTCTTTATAAATCTCTCCAACAGTGTAGCATTAGCCGTTAGCCACGGAGCACAGCCTCAAACTCATTCAGAATCAAATGTAAACAATATAACAGTATACAATACTCACATAATCTGACGCATGCATGCAGTATGCATGACGAACACTTTGTAAAGATCCATTTTGAGGGTTATATTAGCTGTGTAAACTTTGTTTATGCACTGTTCAAGGCAAGCACAAGCTCCGGGGGCGGAGAGCACACGATTTAAAGGGACCGCAACCTGAATCGGCGCATTTCTAATTATGCCCCAAAATAGGCAGTTAAAAAAATTAATTAAAAAAAATCTATGGGGTATTTTGAGCTGAAACTTCACAGACACATTCAGGGGACACCTTAGACTTATATTACATCTTGTAAAAAAACATCCGATGGCACCTTTAACAACTTAATTCCTGCTGAAAACTACATTACCCATGATGCTGTGCATAAAATTCCACCAATCAGAGAGCAAATGACACCAAAGGAGCTCTTTAGCTCCGCCCACTCCCATGAAGCACTGCAGATGACGGAATCAAGTCGGTCACTTTCAAATATTTTTTGTATTAAACTCAAAATATATTGTTTCTATAGATATAATTAATATCGCAATGCTTCATGGGATTGTAGCTCTCCCTAAAGCTGTCTATTTTGGAATACTCTTTTGCTTCAAATCAAAGTTTTGTATTGTTGTGATTCTCCTCGTAGCTGTTTGGTTTGTTTGATGGCTTATAACGCTTTTATTTTTAAATCCCTGTGGGGAAAATGAATAGGGAAACACTTCCGGAAGCAGCGCTGCTGAATAAGTGGGCGGCACTAATGCTCTCTATTGTTTTAGATGGCAGATGTGCTGGAATGATGGGTTAGATTAATCAGGGCTTCCAGCAAGGCCACGATGAGCACTTGAGCTCTTACAGTGTACAGAAACCTGCATCTGTGAGGTGTTTGCTGTTCATTCTGGGTTTGAAATGAGAGTTTGAGTGTTGCTCACCCTGAAGCAGCACCACCGCGCGTGTGTGTGTGTGTGTGTGTGTGTGTGTCAGAGATGGGTGAAGGTAATGAGAGGCAGAGCTGTCTTGCGCTGTCATTCATACCCCTCCATGTGTATCGTAGCGCACACACTATTTCAAATTATTCTGCAGAGCTAGTCACTATTTTCCTCCCAACAGAATTAATGAGTTATATTTAACCATGCATACCGGTTTAATCATTACCTGCAGCGTGTTCATGTGGACGTCAGGTGCTCTGAAAGAGGATTATTCTACAGTGTCACATGGGTATCATTTATATTAGTGACAAAAGTGCTTCAACTGTTGTGTGTAGTTTTTAATCAGGAGACTGAGGCTCCCCGCAGATCTCTTTCCTTCGGGACAGATGGCCGGGATGCAGCAGCTACTGAGCATGCCCAGAACTGAGGTCCAGTTTACACACGGCATTTGGACGCTGGATTATATTATTCAGGAGTGTTAAATCACAGCCCTCCACTTCACATTCTGAGAAAGGATCACATTTTACTGGTGTCATTGTGCTTGTCCTTGTGAGAAAGAATATAGACTTAAGCATACTTTTAAAAATGAAATACTCATTATGGAAATAATATTCTTTAAATAAAAGAATGCACTTAAATCCTATATTTAAAAGAAGTGACTTAACCCTTGTGCTGTGTTGAAAACCCTATCATGCTCAAAAATGACCGGCCTGCAAAAAATTGCTTATAAATCTCTCGTTGTGCTACCTTATCACCAAATATAGGATTCAATCTTTTTGTCAGCTTGTTTTCTTTCAATTAGGACTGGTTTTGTATTTATTTTTGGAACGAATCGATCGTAGGCCTTATTTATCTGAGCTTATGTACCTCAGTTTTTGAGTGAAAAAAGTGTTTTTTTGTGGATAATTTTGTCAATTTTGCATACAATATGAAAAAAAAATTGCACTGTTTATCACACTATAGTGTGCTTTAATGTTTAAATATGAAATCTGTTTTGAAATGTTTTTTTTTTTTTTTTTTATTACAAAATGGCACAAAATCACACTTGTGATGTTCCCGGTCAAAAATGACCGGCCTGCAGAAAAATAGCTTATAAATCACTTGTTAAGCTATTTTATTACCAAATATTGGATTCAATCTTTTTGTCAACTTGTTTTCTTTAAATTAGGACAGGTTTTGTATTCATTTTTGAAACTGATTGATTGTAGGCCTCATTGATCTGAGGATAAAGTTCATCTCTGTACAAAAGAAAGCCTGTAATACTCAAAATAGTTTGTTTGTGTTCATGAACGTGTGTGTGTGTGTGTGTGTGTGTGTGTGTGTGTGTGTGTGTGTGCGTGTGCGCAGATGCACGAGTATGCATGTATCCACACATGCAGAGGTCCGAGGCCTTTATTTTTGCTCGTCCACATGTATATATGTGAATATGAACAAGATGAACACGCTCCTGAACACTGATTGTTTCTCTGATTTTCGACTCCCCCATTCATTTTCAAAGGCCGGTCATTTTTGACCAATATAAGCTCGGATCAATGAGGCCGACGACCAATCAGTTTCAAAAATAAATACAAAACCTGTCCTAATTTAAAGAAAACAAGTTGACAAAAAGACTGAATCCAATATTTGGTGATAAAATAGCGTAACAATTGATTTATATGCTATTTTTGTAGGCCGGTCATGTTTGACCGTGAACATCACAAGTGTGACTTTGTGTCTTTTTGGAATAAATATAAACCAAAATAAAAACATTTCAAAACACATTTCCTGTGTTAAATATTAAAGCACACTAGTGTGATAAACAATGCATTTTTTTTCATATATTTTGTAAAATTAACAAAATTAAAAAATATATTATTTTTTGAAGTACATCTTATCATTATCATGTAATTTCATAATTACATCTATTGTCTTTAGAATATGGATAAAGTGTACTGACAAACATTTATGATACTACTTTAATGTCATTTCTACACTCTAAAAAATGCTGGGTTAAAAACAACCCAAGCTGGGTTGAAAATGGACAGCAATTGTTTAATTACTAATCTATTAGTAATTATTGTTTAAAATGACTGTATTGCTTACTTAAAATGAACCCAAAGTATGTTGGAAATGAACATGTATTAATAAGTTTAATTAATAATAATTAAACAATAAACAATTATTAAATTGCTTATTAATAAATGTTTACCTTTTGATTATTATTGTTGCCTCTAGTAATTATGTGTCTGATTTTTAATTTCCAACATATTTTGGGTTCATTTTAAGCCAGACATATAGTCATTTTTAAACAATAGTTGAGTTAAATAAAACTGCTCAGCAGGTTGATCAAACATTTAACCGCTGGGTTTGGGCATTTTCAACCCAACTTGGGTTGTTTTTAACCCAGCATTTTTTAGAGATTATTGAAACTTGTATGTCATGTATTTAAATATATTTGTTGTTACACGTTAGTAATGCTGAAGTGCTTTTAAAATATATTAGCTTAAAATGTAATATCAAATAACACACTACAGTCAAAATATAGAATTTCGCATTTATAAAATATACACTCTAAAAATGCTGGGTTGTTTCAACCCAAATTTGGGTCAAATATGGACAAACCCAGCTGTTGGGTTACATTTTTAAATGAAATTTTTAACCCAATGCTTGGATTTGTCTATATTTGACCCAAATTTGAGTTGAAATAACCCAGTATTTTTTAGAGTAGTTATAATCAAGTACTTTACATGTGCATTAGTGTCTTTAGACAACTCATCAAAATAAGAGCACTTCTTCAAAGCATGAAAAAAATTATTAAAACTTAAAATGTACAAGCAAAACTTTTAATTTTTAAAAGTGTACTTACACTCTAAAAAATGTTGGTTAAAAACAACCCAAGTTGTGTTGAAAATGGACAAACCCAGCAATTGGGTTGTTTTAACCCAGTGGTTGGGTTAAATGTTTGCCCAACCTGCTGGGTAGTTTTATTTAACCCAACTACTGATTAAAAATGACTGTATGACTGGCTTAAAATTAATCCAAAATAGGTGAGAAATTAAAATCAGACACATAATTACTAGAGGCAACAATAATAATCAAAAGGTGTACATTTATTAATAAGCAATTTAATAAATGTTTATTGTTTATTATTCATTATCTTATTAATAAATGCTCATTTATTAAACATATTAATAAATGTTGATTTCCAGCATATTTTGGGTTCATTTTAAGCAAGCAATACAGTAATTTTTATACAACAGTTGAGTTAAATAAAACTACCCAGCACGTTGGGCAAACATTTAACCCAACCACTGGGTTTTTAAACCAGCATTTTTTAGAGTGTAAGTTTATTAACAAACACAGTCATGAAAGTGTCTCTCTTTTATTTCTTTAATATATTACAGACAAAAATGGCCACGAATAAAGAATTAATTCCATGACTTATTAAATCATAACCTCGTTTTAGTAAATCTTGGCCACACTGAACTAATTTGTTCCCTCATTTTGATTTAACTAAAACCAGGAAACAAATTATTACAACGTGACCACGATTTAGTAAAACCAGGGAATTAATTAGTAAAACATGGGAACAAATTGTTCATTTGTGGCCATGATATACATATTTTTTCCCACATGTCATGTGAGTGGCTCCATAATCTGCAAGTACAGTTTTTCTTTCTTTTGCAAAGAAAGACAGAAACCGTAAACCATCTGTTGACTTTGGGTTCCTGTAAAAAAAACAAGTGTTACACCAATAAGAGTAACTTATTGAAGTTTTACTTTTTATGGAAAGTAATGCATTGCTTACTTTTACATGCCTTTTTAGGTCTGGGTTTGAACAACCTTTCATTTCCCATGGATGTAAGGGTTGTTAATGGTGTGTGGGACAGTTTGTTTGACAGAAATGTAGAGTCACGTCCATTGATCCTGAAACAAAATCACACTGATCTGAAGCTGTGTAGACAGATTCATTGATGATGATGGGGACGTTGAGTTTCATCATGTTGCACTACTGTACTACAGTATGGAGAAGAGAGGGGGTTTCCATTGTATTAATGCACATTAACCTGTAGAGCACTTTGGAACTACATGTGTTGTTTTTAAATGTGCTTTAAATTGAAAATCGATGATGCTGTAAATTCAAAGGGTAATGCTTTAGTTTACTCGTCGCCTTTAAACAGTAACTGATGTGTAAAGACTTCAAGTAGAACTCAGTGAACAAAGAAACCACAACTTCCATAGTTTGGACTGATTGCCGAGCATTCAGGTAGTTTTCCCTCTCTTTGATTTGCCTCTCGAACCCTTTTAGACTCAACGCCCCCCTTCACCCCATTATCAACATCCCCGGCTTTACGTGTCTCCGGGACCCTCGAGTGCTAATGACTCCTACGGCACATTATTGATGGATGTGTATTTATAAAGGAGACAGATAAGCGCTAGCAGAGGCTCGCACCCGGACAGCTTCATTCAACACCCCGTCCAGTGGGCATAAAGGAGTGACAGCCGCAGCCTCGGGCGCAGGTGAGCTCAGCTTCTCAAATCACTCTGACGCATTACACAGCATGCGAGGAACTGTACGGGCCTGCGCTCGCTACATTCCCACATGTCTGGCCCATATCCAGACCCCCTTCCAAAATATTTGCCCTCAACTTTGGCTGGTTTATTTACTCTGGAGGAACATTTTCCCTGAACAACTCACAAGCTTAGTGTTTGGCAAATACACTGAGCACATGAAATATGGACAGAAGGCTCAGGCCAAACGACATGCATATATAGGCGATGAACTCATGCAGGAGCACAAGAGAGCTCAGGCAGTTTTGGACCAGGAGCCGGATACACATTAGGGCAATTCTTAAAGGGATCCTATAATGCCTCTTTTCACAAGATGTAATATAAGTCTTTAGTGTCCCCAGAATGTGTCTGTGAAGTTTCAGCTCAAAATACCCCACAGATCATTTATTATAGCTTGTCAAATTTTTCCCAGATTTGGGTGTGAGCAAAAACACACTGTTTTGTGTGTGTCCCTTTAAATGTCCAGAAGAGGGCGGAGCTTTAACAGCTCAACAACAACAAAGCTGGAGAATCTCACGCAGCCAAAATGAGGATTGTCAGTAACGGTGTTCAGTCTTACATTGTTCAAACCGGAGTCGACACTGATGGAGAGACTCAGGAAGAAGTTACAACTTTTAGACGTTTCTGAATGGTTAGTGGATAAATTGATGTAGTTGCTGTGGAGTTGATTCAACTCATCCACTAGCATGTGTCGTCATGTTCATCTTTTGTGTTGAATTGACCCTCGTTTGTGAAGCAGTCCGGCGTAAAATGACGGCATGACAACAACACTCTACTACAACAACTCTTCCTCTTCTCTAAAGCAGCCCAACATGGCCCCGCCCCCTTTGTTGTGTGTTCTCGGGGGCGGGGTTTATGTAAATTTTGGGGTTTGTGATGTCACCAACCCAGGAAGAAACTTGTTTGTTGTAGTCCTTAAAAAGCGATTTCTGAAAAAAGAAAGAAAAAGGAAATATCTCCCTTTGCATTGAACTTTGAGCATCGTAAGTTTGCAGATGTTGTTTATGCTCAAACAGCAACATTACACACTAACTAAAGTTACAAAAGTCAAATCATAATCAAGGACAATGTCTAAAAAATTAAAAAATTAAAAATGAGGTCCCTATAAATCATTGTTTATTAATAATTGGTGCACTCATGCACATCCATAGTAGTAATGTATGTTGTAATGTTTAATAATTTAAACAACCCAATAAATCCATAAAACATCTCACCTTTGGGGATTTAAGACAAGTTGGAGGTTAATTTAACTTTAAGAGTTCATTTACATTGATTTTTAAAGAGGCCACATTATGACCTTTCTCAAAGTCTTGATGTTGTTTTTGTGCTCTACTAGAGCAGGTTTTCCTGCTTGAATGTTGATTATTTTCCTCATATTGTCCATTGTTGCAGCAGTAACGCTTTCTTTAGTTCCTGTCTCTATGAAGCCCCTCCTTCTGAAAAGCACAATGTGCTCTGATTGGTCGGCTGGAGCAGTGTGTTGTGATTGGTGTTTGGGAAATGTCCCGCCCCTTACCATAACCGCCAGTTTCATCACACTACTAACTAACTCAACCAGGCCCCACCCCTTTATTCTGCGTATGAATTATTTAAATGAGGAATATTGTGAAGAAAATTAAGACTACAGTGACACTGATATAGAGAAGAACTCCTGCTGGAGGGACTTTGCAGAGCTTTGTCATGCTCAAACAGCAACATTACACACTAAAGACAGATGAACATGTAATAAAGCAGAATAGGGGCTCTTTAGAAACATTTTGTTCAGGAATTCAAATTATTCTTAAGTTTTGCCTTTAGAACAATCTTAAGAAATGTTTTTGGGAATACGAAATAATAGCATCTACAAAGACGAATGAATCCATATAATCGCTGGGGAGGAATCCTGCGCTCCCTCGCATATGCTATGCTGTTCTGTGGAGATGGAGGCGCTTTGGGAAGATAAATCCATCAAACTGCGCATGAGGTCATCAATCTGACGTTTCCGCTCGCTTTGATGAGTGGAGACGGGCTTAGCCAAACACTGGCTCTCCGGGCGCGCTGGGGGTCTGAGTGGACGCGGGGCCGCGCTTGGGCTGGTGCCACGAGAGAGACGGGCATATTAGACGAGCCGAGAGCACAGAGGGCTTTTGTCTGTCATGGCACAGCGGGCTTGCTTGGGTTTCCTAGCTTTCATTTCATGACCCGACTGAAGCCGGCGGTGTGTGTGACTTAGAATGGAAAGGGAGCATTTCACATTAGTGGACGGCAGGCAAGATATGACATGAACATTTTATGAATGCATTGTAACATTGGTTTGGTAAGAATATGTACTACAATGTCACGGAAACATCTTAATCTACAGAAAAAAAAATTGGCTTAGGGTTTGTTCCAAGTACTGAACTTCTGCAATAATAGATTTCTCTATTGCTTAGACACTATAATTCGTTCCATTAGCCAAATATCCCATTTTCCATAAGAAACACTCATTTCCACAAGCATCCGTTAAACCTTCTTTTCCAAACTCTAAACTCTAATTTTAGCACAATGTGCTGAAGGCTGTATTGCTGTGGTTGACTGTAGACTCTCTGAAGGTGAGCAGGAAGACCTTCTCCAGTGAGAACATCACACATGGACAACACACATCAGCAGTGATGTTGAATACTGTAACATCCCAGGTATACTTCTATAGTGTACTTAAAGTGCTCTATTTCCGTGCACTAATTTTGTACTTAATATGCTAAAAATTCTTCTTTAGTACTTCTTAAGATAATCTTAAGAACATCTAAGTGTACTCAACTGTGCTATTTTGAGACACCATGAAAGAGATAAGAGTCAAAAAAACACGCACAGACAAATCCAAATTAAACCCTGCGGCTCGTGACGACACATTGATGTCCTAAGACACGAAACGATCGGTTTGTGCGAGAAACCCAACAGTATTTATATAATTTTTACCTCTAATACACCATTATGTCCAACTGCGTTCAGCACTCGCTTAGTGATGTCTGATCGCGCTCTGACAACAAAAGTGATGTCTCGCGCATATACTTCAATGAGAGCGAGACATCACTGCCGCTGTCAGAGCGCAATCAGACATCACTAAGCGAGTGCTGAACGCAGTTGGACATAATGGTGTATTAGAGGTAAAAAATGATATAAATACTGTTGGGTTTCTCGCACAAACCGATCATTTCGTGTCTCAGGACATCAATGTGTCGTCACGAGCCGCAGGGTTTAATTTGGATTTGTCTGTGCATGTTTTTTGACTCATAAATTGTGTTACCACTGACACCCATTATGCGGCTGACAGACGGCAGCGGTTGGAGTTAAAAATCATCATTTGTGTTCTACTGAAGAAACAAAGTCACCTACATCTTGGATGCCCTGGGGGTTAGCAGATAAACATCAAATTTTCATTTTTGGGTGAACTATCCCTTTAAGTAAATTCCTATCAGTGGACTACACAAAACTTTACATACTCAAAATTAGGAACATATATATTTTCTTTATAAATCAATATTTTCAAAAAATGCAAGTTTATAAGACGGTATGTAAAACTATGGGGAATAAGTATTTAATAGGCTACGCCAGTGGTTCCCAACCTTTTTAGGGGACTGTACCCCCAAAACACTTTATCCTTCCTGAAGTACCCCCACAAGCGCATGTGATCGGTGTGATTTTTAGATTTGGTGTAAATTTTAGGTTTGCACAGTGTAACATCTAATTTACCTGTAAATAATAATATTTTTACTTCCTATAATAACTCATACTTGTCTTCGTTCAATATTTGTATGACTTTTATTTTCACATCTTCACATGTCCAGACCAATTATACAAAAACAAAGATCACATTTTATATACATAGTAGCAGCCTACTCTAAATATGTTTAGACCTGTGTATGACACAAAAGGACTCACCAATTAATGAGAAACTTGACCCTGTGTCTCACTCATAAGCTTGGTCAGTCTTGGGGGCAGTGTGGCAACAGTGTGGCAACACTGCAGTCGCTTTTTTAAATTTTTCTTGACTTTCCTTAAATTCCGATAGTTTTCTTTGAAAAAACTCTGCTGTCTTACCGACACAGGAAAGATGCTTGGTATTTAGGTGTCGTTGTAAATGGGCTGGTTTCATGCTATTATTAGAGAGCACATCCCCGCAGAGGAAACACAGCGGCTGAGGCGGTTCAGTAGATGTGGACGTAAAACCGAAAACGACATACTGTTCATGAAATTGACGGTACTTTGACTGATCAGCTTTCTTTCTTTTTTCCATTGGTTCACTTGAGCTGCCGCTAGCACTGCTGCTGTTTGGAGCGGCGCGTTTTTTTAGCCATTGATCCATAGCTAGCTAGTGTTTCTGTTTTACTCAAAGCTAGACTCTCTGCCTGTTGCTATGGTTACACTACCGCCCGGCAGCGCGCGCGCGGCCACGGACAAGCGAGCTGAGAATCAGTTGGGGGGAAGGACAGGGTGACTTAACTGAATGGTTTCCATATTATAACATGATTATTATAATGTTTTGAGAATCATCCCACGTACCCCCTGGGGACTGCTCACGTACCCCTAGGGGTACACGTACCCCCGGTTGGGAAACACTGGGCTACGCAATCAAAAGAGGTAACAACTACAAGCCAAGTATACTTAGAATACTTAATTATACTTTTAAGTATATCTCGATCAAAAGATTGAGTACAAGTACAGGTCAAATACACTTAGACCTTTCTGTCAGTATTAGTGAAGTATACTTAAAGAGTAATTTTAAGTATTTCTGAGAAGTACATAAAAAATATTCTTTCTTATTTTTAAGTTTAAAAGAAGTATACTTGCAGCACACTTGAATAAACTTCTTCTTTTGTAAGGGTGGTGAAGATAGTTTTCATTAAATAACTCTCCATTTCCCCAAAATTGTATGTAAGGACAGGAGGATATTCAAGAATTGTTCAAAAAGTAACGGTATGGATACACTGCAAAATTAATTTCCGTACTTGTATTATTTCTGTCTTGTTTTCCAGTACAGGTATGTAAACAAAATTAAGCGAGTTAATGCTTGAAACAAGAATAAGATTTGCCAGTGGGGTAAGAAAAATAAACTTGTTTTCTCTTTGAATTAAGCCTATTTTTCTTGTTTTAAGCAATAAAAAAAGTTTTATTTTTTTTTTCAGAATGTTTAGATATTTGTTCTAAAAAAAAAGACAAAAATACTGAGGAACAACTTTTTTTATTGTACTGTAAAACTATTCACACATTCACAACTTTAGTTGCAGTTGTGCATATGTTTTTGAAAACTTTACATTTGGATTAATGTGAGATTAAAATGAGAAAATCTCCCCTTGACTCAAATGTAACCAACAATACATTGTAGTATTGGTATTTTGAATTCCGATTGGTCTTCGTTTTGTACGTCTGTTTGAATGCTGAATTGTGATTGGTCTTGTTCACTGCAAAGATGGTGTCATGGTGATTTTCATAAACTGTCTACAGAACACAAGACAAATGTTGAGTACTGTGACGACAGCAAAGCCTTTCATCCAAAGACTAAAACCTAAACCTCTAACCCTCTTTGCATGCACTGCTATTTCCTTCAGGAGCTGCAGATGTAGTCCTATTAAACTGTAAAGCTGTGAAAATCAGCAGTATGTGTTTGCCTCTCAGTATTGTCTCATGTCCACTTCCAGATATTTGTGTTGACACGAGATCCAGAGTATCTGTGTCAGCCAAGGGAAAACATTTCCTTTCGAGCAGAAACCGAAAGGTCAGTCACAGCACCTGCGTTCATGCCGTGGCTGGACATCACGTGATCAGACACATATCCGGGTGATCCTTAACCAGTCAACACCTTCACCTGACCTCCCATTAACCCACACCACAGGAGATCCATTTCCCCACAAGTTCACGTCGCAAATACAAGGAAGGCAACAAATTGTGTGAGAGCATTTTAAAGATTATGTGTTGTGAGAAGGAAAAACTGAGGAATGATTTGCGAGAACAGTGAAGTTGATGATGCCACCCGACGGAGAGAGCGATACCATATGTTGGGTCACGTGTGTATCTGGTAAATGTTATTTCGAGGCAATGGCTCACATCTTCACTAAAGGCCCTCGGAGGAACATAATGTGGAACAGAAGGCCAGCGGTTCAGTCATTGTCCGCTGAATTAACCCCAATCAGCTCGAGGAGCATCCTGACTTTAGGAGGAGTAATGGTGATGGCGGAGAGTACAGCAAAACGTGGAGCGATGGAGAAAGAAAATTCAATGAGTTGATCATCTTGTACATGTGTGCTCAGAAACGTCTGGAGACAGATTCCTGAATGCTTGAGGAATCATCTTCTCCCTCATTTCTTAAAGGGATAGTTTACCCAAAAATGAAAATTATTCCATGATTTACTCAATCTCAAGCTATCCTAGGTGTACATGACTACCTTCTTTCAGACAAACACAATCAGACATATATATTTAAAAATTACCTGGCTCTTCCAAGCTTTATAGTAAATGGGGGGCGTGTTTTGAAGCCCAACAATGCCTTCATCCATAATAAATATAATCCATACGGCTCCAGGGGGTTAATAAAGGCCTTCTGAAGTGAAGTGATGGGTTATTGTAAGAAAAATATCCATATTTAAAACTTTATAAATTCAAATAACTAGTTTCCGGCGGACAACCGTACACATACTGCACCAAATGAGTAACACCCTGACGCGATGTATGACGCAGGATGAACAAACTCAAGCTCTCCTTCTTTTATATCGAAAATCTCAAGCATTTCTCTTTAAAATTTCTCATTTCTCATTTTTGACCGGTGTTTTGAATTGCTCTATCCTCTGAGCTTCTGCGTTCATCATTACGTCATGCATCGGATCAAAGGTCACTCTTCTGGCCCAAATTGTTACAAAATTCTTACAAAAACCCATTGCTTAGCTTCAGAAGGCCATTATTAACCCCCTGGAGCTGTACGGATTATATTATTGGGTTTCAAAACTCGTTCACTACCATTATAAAGCTTGGAAAAGCCCGGATATGTTTAAATATATCTCTGATTGTGTCCGTTTGGAAGAAGATAGTCACATACACCTAGGATGGCTTGAGGGTGAGTAAATCTTGGGATAATTTTCATTTTTGCATGAACTAACCCTTTAAATAAATGCTTTCCCTTTCCCTTTACCTGAACCTGAACTCTTTCATCATCTCTCTATCAATAATGCACTGCCAGTTGAAGCAGTATCTGATTGTAGTTTTTAAGGCTGTTGCCAACATCTCAACAGTCAAGACCCAATGTTTTATCGGAATTACCATGTCAGGAAATATATGCCTCATGCTACAAGTCGACTTCATTCTCTCCGCAGTAAATATTCAAGTGTTGAACCCTTCAGATTTGTGTATGGAGCATGTTATTAATCAGAAGCCCGAGGCTCCTGTGTCTCTCAAACAGCACGTCTGTTCGATCTCTGCGGTTCCGTCCCCCAAACGTCAGTGCCGATGACAGGTAGACAGTCCTGAGAAGTCAAAGTGCCGCTGTCAGTTTTCTGATGAATATGCCCCATTCAGTTTTAGCAGCATGCATATTCATCAGGCTGCCGGGCCACCGGGTGATTTCATTCCTAATTGTGTCCTCCTCTCAAGCCCTCCGAAGACCCCCGTGGCATCATGGGAGAGATGAGGAGATGTCAAAGTGGATGCCAGTGCCGCTCTTATGGCTCAAACAGCACGACTTTATTCCAGCACCCTGAGGGGAATTCTCAGCCAGATCCCGTTAGTCTCGGCCTTGACTGAACCGCAGGCCTTTGTGGAGTTTCAGTGGAGTACCAACTCGTACCTGTGACAAGACTTCCCACATCAAGTAGAGTCAGCTTTCGCTTGATAACTTTCCCCCGCTGAATCAGCTGAGCTCATGCTAACGATGTCTCTCCTCGTTAGCCTCATCCCCTTATCAACAATAACAGCACTTTATGAGGTGATCATTCATCTTTCCCCGTTTGCCCTCATGCGAGAGGCCACGCTTGAGCACGCATCGGTGCTGACACCCCAGTCTCCGCTCTTTACCCAGCGGGGTGTGAAAGACCAGGTCCGACCTCACTTCCTGTGGCAGAACACATACACTTCCTCTCAACCCGAGCGGAAAACCTTATGAGGAACAGTATGGAATTCTGTTTCCTGCCGACTGTAATGACTCTCATAATTTGCCTCTTTTGCACCGTTGCTGTTTTATTTTTAGCAAGCGGTCATCCGATTCTTAGACGCTCCCCTATACGTGAATATGTCATTTTTCTACTGAGGCTTCTCAGTGTCACGTTTCATGTTCTCAGGTCAGGTATATTGCAGAAATAAAGCCAGAACCAAACCTGTACTGTTCACTGGGTCACCTGATATCCAGAGGCTCCTTCTGTTGCACTGTGACCGTCCAGTGTCATCCATCCACTTCTCCAACTCAACCTGAGATTAACCACAGCGCTCAGCCGTGGGATTGTTTAACATAAGATAAGATTGAACACAGCCTTCTTTTATCCACATCTCGGTCTTTCTTTAGCAGCACTGCAGCCTCCCAGAGGGAAGTGTGTATTGCTCAGACCATCTCTTCCGTAGCTCATGAAACATGCAGTAAAAGTATAGATCATTCGATCATTCGTTTGAAGAGATGTTCAAGTTCATATTAGGGCTTCCACGACAGCTATTTTTTACTAGTCCCACTGTTTGTTTTTGTGTTCCCAGAGTGTCAAATGAACAACTCATAAATGACTTCTGAGTTGGTCTAAAGTTAACACTCACCAAGCACCAGTTGCGAGTAGAAATTGCCATTGGCGAGTATATGAAATGGTGTCACTCACCAATTGGCCAGTAACATAATTATGAATTCTAACAATGCATGAAAGTGAACAAACGTGAACAATGCTCAGGAGAGTTGACAGGCCAGTGCTGCATCGTCACGAAAGTTTAAGCCTTAACAATTTAAATATTCAAGCGCAAGAAGACGCAAAAGGGAGCTCATTTCGTTACTCACACAGAGTGTGGACAATTTTGTGCACACACAACCGAAGCGTGCGCAGAAAGCCACGTCTCATACAGCGTGCGAATACTAAACTGAGCTCTCTTTCATGTCTTCTTGCACTTGAGCAGACAAATTCCCACAAAATTATACGAGTATACTAGTAAACATAGTCGGTTATGTCTTAAGTGAATGTAAACAGTTGAGCAATTAATGCATGTGTATCAGTATCAGTATATTAGATCCATGCATAAAGTGACAGCAGCCTAATATTCCTGCTGCTGTCTGTGATTTTAATATTAATCAAACAAAAAAAAGACAAAGAAAAAAATCACTCACTGCTCTTGACTGAATAGCTTTTGTAACTTTAATAAGGATTAATTAATAATGCTGCGTTCACACCAGACGCGACTTGCGCGAATAAATCACGCTATTCGCGCGTAGTTGGACGCTTGAACATTTTGAGTTTACTCGCTTCATTCGCGCGTGAAAATCCCTTCACAACAGACGCGAATTCGCGTCATGAGAGGGGCTCTCCCGCTCCTTTATGTGTCCCAGACTCTCCCACTGCTTTCTGCACACTTCCTCTGAATAAACACAACTTGTCAGTGGGGAAATAATTGTAAATTACAGCGAATAAGCTCAATTGGTCGTCTTTAGTTGGCTTGTAGTCTTAATATGTATATATATATAGCTCAAATTGAGTAAAGACGTTTTTTACAACTTATCAGATTGTCCGACCTCCTCACTCACTTTCTTTCAAACACGATCCTTTTTATTTCTGTTTCTATAAATGTATGAAGATGTATAGCGACGATGATTTTGTCCTCCATTGTTGTTTCGAATTTCTGCCTCAGCTCGCTACGTCACGTCACTACTAGAGCAAGCTCCTGATTGGTTAACGTGACGCGGAAATTCGCCAAAGTTCAGATTTTTCAACTTGCGTGATTCGCGCGAATCACGCGTTAAGCGCGCCAAACGCCCAAATCGCTCAATTCGCGCCGCGTCATTCGTGCGAATCGCGCCGCAGGATGTCAATTTGCGTCTTTGCATTGACTTAACATGTAAATCACTCGCGCTTACCGCTTCATTCGCGTCCGGTGTGAACGCACCATAAGGATGCTTAGTTTATACAGTGAAGACTATGCAATGTTATTTTACATTTGATTACTTTATTAAATTTCTGTACCTGAAAACTACAGTCAGATCTACCTGGAAAACCTGAAAAAAACACTGATTATTTCATTTGTATCTTTGTTATATTGTATTTATTTGTGCTTTTACTTGTAATTTGATTAGTTGTACTTATTTTATTACTGACTGTTTACGGTCTTAATGTTTTAAATTTATATTAGTTAGGCTAGTAGTTTTAGCTTTGGTGTCGAAATTGGAATAGAGAATTGTGTGGTCGGTGCATTTTCTTAAGTCACTGGCCATTAGCAGGTGTTGCAAAAAGTTAGTTTAGGCCCTGTTTATAAGCATGGGGAACCGGACACACTCCAGTTCTACCTTTCAATACAGTGGTTATCTCTGTTTCTGAAGCCACTGCACAATTTGTGTCACAATTTGGGAATTTTATTTTTCTAGGATTCTGGAGAATTAAGCAAAAGCATCCATATGATTTCCATGTTAATCTTATTTTCTGTCTATAAGAGACAGCTGAGATGTTAAAGTGATCTTGTTTGTGATTTTTCTTTCCTACGGGCTGAACGACACCCTTCCTAAATACTTTTCCTCTGCCTTGAACATTTTGTGAAATGCATGTGACCTGCAGTCTGAGGTTAACTAATAATGCAGATATTTGAGAAACATGCTTCCCGAAATGAATTGTATTGAAAAATGTGTTTCCTGGTTTACTCGAGTCCTCCCAATACTGTGCTATCCACTGCTGTCAAAAATGAAAAGCGCTCTGTATCAGCTCGAAGTGCCACATGACCCTCCGAGATTGAGGATCCACCTGCAGCGGCTCAAATGAGTTAAAAGTGATGCAGTTCGGGTTTAAGGGCACATCCTCTGCAGCTGGGGTCTTCAGCATGGCTCGCGCTCAAGGTCTTCTCCCAGGACCGTGTCACGAGAGGAAGGACTCGAACAACTAATGTCAAATTTGTTTGTGAAATCACGTTCTACAGTCCAGCCCAGATGTGGTATTCCTCAAACATCTGTTGGCTTTAAATTAGTTTTATTTGGCCATAAGACAGATCTTGAGTGAGTAATCCCTTGCTTTCATATATGATGCCAAAACAAGCGTTTGTTTGCTGCCAGATTTGCACCTTAGTCCGATGCTTTGATAATCATCTGTTGGAGCCAAGAGCAGTTGACAGACACCTCACTCGGAATGTTGCATGAAACTATTTCACAGTTCCGTGTCAAAGTTGAGCTCCATCAACCAAATCCTCAGTAATCTTAGCCGCCAGTCAGCTTCACCTGACAGACAGGAACTCTTCGACGAGTGGCACGTTGACGTGTTTTCCTCCGCCGGCATGCTCGAGACGTTTATTTGTGTTGGTCTTTGTTCACATGGATGTGCAGCGCTGAAAGGATTTTGATTGCCTGTGAAAATATTTAGAGCACAGCAAATATTTATGACATCGTTCATGGTGCGGAAACAATACGTATATTTGAGAACATTCTCAGGTAATCAAGCGTTACAAAACAAACGGGCGCAGAGAAAGAAAGACACAAGTAACTTTGGCTGCTGGACGAGATGATCTCAAAGGAAATATGTCCTTATTTTCGGCTGTGTTGATGCGTCAGAGCAGGCGTCTTAATGTTATAACAATGGACATTTAAACGTGTATTATGAGAAGAGTTTAGCTTAGGATGACCAGACTGAACTTTGTATTTGTCTACTAGAGCATTCAAAAGGCATTGTGGGAAAAACACTAGATACTCTTTGTCAGCACTTAAGGTCTATATCACTGCGCCTCAGGATATCCCTTTCCTGACAGGAAGTATCGTGTCCCAATCTGTTATTTTAATGGCACAGATACCAGTGTGTGGGTGTTGCTGTGTGTATAGGGGGGTTGTTGTGAGGACACATGAACTGCATCTCACCAATCAAGTATCGCTGAATAATAATTTCATAACCACATTGTTAATACTTTTGACCGCTGCCAGGACATTGCTATGCTGATTGTTAAGGTGTTGTGAGTGTTTAGCACATTGGCATGCAGTTGCTAGGATGGTTTTGGTGCTTACTAGGGTTGCTATGGTGCTTTTAAATGGTTGATGTGGGGTTCTGGACAGTTTTTGATAAGTTGTCAGTGAAGTGGATCAGGTGATCATGTGTACCAGGGTTTCTGGGCGGTTACTGGAGTTTTGTGGATCATTGCCTGGGCATTGCTATGGTGATGTTGCCATGCTTGTGGTAACATGTTCTGTGGGGCATTCCTAGGTGGTTGCTAGGGTGCTCTGTGTGGAGTGATAGGTGGTTGCTAGGATGTTCAGGGTGGTTGCTAGGGTGTTGCCAAGATTTTGGATGTTGTCAAGGTGTTCATATTTCCATTTAGAACATTACTTGATGGTTGCTAGGGTGTTGCCTGGGCATTGCTATGGTGATGTTGCCATGCCAGTGATAGCATGTTCTGGGGTTGTTGGGGCATTCCTAGATGGTTGCTAGGGTGCTCGATGTGGATCCTAGGACATTGGTAGGGTGTTGCTAGGATGTTCAGGGTATTTGGAAGGGTGTTGCCAAGAGTTTGGATGTTGTCAAGGTGTTCATATTGCCACGCCTGTTGTAGGGTGTTTTGAATGTCGTGGGTGGTTGCTAGGGTGTTGTGGATGATTAATATGGTATTTTGAGTGGTTGCTAAGGTTTTCTGTGTTTTTAGGACATTACTTGATGGTTGCTAGGGTGTTGCTTGGGCATTGCTATGGTGATGTTGCCTACCCATGGTAGCATGTTCTTGGGGGTTGTTGGGGCATTCCTGGATGGTTGCTAGGGTGCTCTGTGTGAATTCTAGGACATTGGTAGGTGGTTGCTAGGGTGTTGCCAAGATTTTGGATGTTGTCAAGGTGTTCATATTGCCATGCCTGTTGTAGGGTGTTTTGAATGTCGTGGGTGGTTGCTAGGGTGTTGTGCATGATTAATAAAATTTTCTGTGTTTTTAGGACATTACTTGATGGTTGCTAGGATATTGCCTGGGCATTGCTATGTTGATGTTGTCATGTCTGTGGTATTGTGTTCTTGGGGGTTGTTAGGGTATTCCTATGTGGTTGCTAGGGTGCTCTGTGTGGATTCTAGGACATTGGTAGTTGGTTGCTATGATGTTTAGGGTGGTTGCTAGACTGTTGTGGGTGATTAATAGGGTGTTCTAAATGGTTGCTAGGGTGTTCTGTGTTTTTAGGACATTATTAGATGGTTGCTAGGGCATTGTTTTGTTCCTGGGGCATTGCTAAAGTGTAGTGGGTGGTTGCAAGGGCATTGCTATGTGCTTTGCTAAAGAGTTCAGATGTTACCATGGTGAGATTTGAGTGGTTGTTGGGGTGTTCCTATGTGGTTGCTAGGGTGCTCTTTGTGTGTGTGTTTTATGCATGATGCCATGCTGTTGACAAGCACTACAAACAGTAACGTTTGTTTAATTGAAACTGCAAAGCTGAGTTTCCAGAGCGGCCTGCTGTATGGGGTTTCATGTCTTCCAGGATGTTCTCTGGATGTCACTTTTGCAGCAGGACCCAAAAGAGACCCACAAACCTGCCTGTTGCCCCTCTCTCTCTCCATCTGGCAGATCAATAGCAGGTCCATTTGCCATATCCCAGCCGAAAGCCCTTGTGGAGCAGATGCTAATGATGTGATGATAACTCAACAGTGAGATTTTTAGATAATCGATACGCTGCTGTGCATTACGACTTTAATTCACTGAGTATCCACATGACATCGCCTACCTGCTTCATGCTGCGTCATCTTGTTCGTATCATTGTAGCGTTTCCTTTCTTTAGCAGATTATGAATTACAACCACACCGCTGAGGTCTCTGGCTGTCCTTTGTGACACAAAATGTGACTTTATCAAACACTTTTCTATATTTCAGCCCATCATAATGCATGTCTTGTGGTTTGCCCTTGGATGCTGCAGAACGCTATGACATCATTCCACTAATAGCTTCCCTGGAATTGAGTTGGTTCACCATTGGGAGATTTTAGCCTGGGTTTCCACCGTTATGAGCTGTTGCAACAAACACCACTTAAGCCCAGACTTGTGCTTCCTAAACAAGTATTTAATGCCCTCATTAAAGATATATGAAGCTGGTAATCAATAAGACCTCTGGATTACAGCCTCATCTTCCATACGAAGGTGCAAATGGCTACATGATGTTTAACATTACGTATTTCATGCCAGGTTTGTAGACATTACCCAACTGAACAGAGACAACCAAGTGAGCCTTCATCAATTACTCCAAAGATAAACTTTAATAGATTCATAAGAGCTTTTGGGAGAGCTAATAAGATTATTGGAGGGAGAAAAGATCATTGGATCTGTCTTACAGTCACGTTTTACGCTTGGTATCATGATGCTAATGAGGATTCGAATCATTTGTTGGTTCGTGGTTTTATTCAACAGTGAAATGCAGCACAGGAATTACAGGAAGGTCTGTAAAAGTAATTCAATTTTGTTCACCAAACATAGTCTAGGCTTCTGTACTTGTTAAATGCTTTATGTTGTTATTAAATATCTTTTAGAAATCCATTTTTATCTCTCAAGATGGGCAATGAATCACTATTAAAGCATCTATCAAGCTGTCGGGCGGCAGGGGACGCTCCCTGTAAACACTTCTGAATAATACAGGCCATTTTATGTGCTTCACACTGACTTCACTGTCTGCTTCTTCACCAAGTATAATTCTGAACTCAAGGCACAACAGAATATTGCAGTTATGTTGTCTCTGAAGAGACTATTGGAGGTGAGGGGTTGGTTCTTGTTATTGTGGAACCAGTTTTTATGTCTAACACCGTCACAGCCGGTCAAAATTGTCCAAAAATAGATTCCAAACTGCATATAATAAAGCAAAAAGCCACAAGAACCTGTGAGTGGCTCCTGTTGAAGACATGTCGACATGCAATTGCTTACAAATTATAAATTATAAATTACATGACAAAAATTGGAGTTAGTAACGTAATCCATTACATTACACGTTTACAGTAATATAATCAGACTACTTTTAGATTACTTTTGACCTAACATGTTTATGACAGTAATTTGAATAATCTGATATAACCGATATATTGATATGACCCACTGGTGTGTTAGTGAGATGAGGAGGAGACAAGAGCGATACAGGACGAAAATAACAATACCTCTCAAAGGAATATGGTTATTTATTTTCAACAATGTGAATGTCTCAGTTGAGCTTCATTTATTTGTATTCAGTACATTTCACTGTGGATTCTTTGGTAAATCAATCGCATTTCGGCGCAAACAGACTTTTACGATATGGACTCGACAGTAATGCAACAACATGTCAGTAACTGTGTTCATTCTAATGCCTGATCTGATATTAATGATTCATGTACAGTCAGATGATCTTTGTCTGTGTGTCAGTAAATCAAACCAGTGACTAAACGCTCAACTTCACCTTGTTTCTCTTAGTAGGTTGAAAATAATCTGTTATTTAAACTGTGATTAAAATATATAAAGAAAGCGATCAAAGAACGCTCCCTTTACAATCGCTGGAGCTGTCAATCAAACAGCACAAGTTTATCAGTTCTGTGTTCTGGACTCGCGCCAAAACTCCCGTTTTATTCAAAAAATCTCTTAGTTACATCACGTTTGCACTGTTAGTTACGATGAAAACATTCGTTAGTGTGCAAAAATTGAGTTTCAATGACGAGATCACATGCTTCATGAGCTCAACAACATGTCTGTGATCGACTACAATGTTCATCACTGCAACCTTTCATGATCTAAATATAATGCTACAATCAACACTTTTCACGATTAGTTAACTTTGAGAGCTGTAATAGTAAAAACATGCTAAAGTTTTCGAGAGAGTAATAATTAGCTATTTCATATGAAAAGATGTCAGCCAATCACAGCAGTGGGCGTTTACACTGAAGTCTCACACAGACACACCCCTTAAAACAGAGCGTTCAGATCAGAGGGATAAAATCCTTTTATTTCTAAATTATGACAATTTTTGATCTAAAAAGCATACTAACATTATAAGTGCACCCCAGGAAACATTATAAAACAATAAAACAACGCAGTTCATGACCCCTTTAAATGAATATCTCAGGGGGTAAAATCTTCAAGTAAATATATTCTGTGAAAGATGTTCAGCTGACAAAAATTGGGGAATCCCTGCATTGCATGTAAATATGAAATGACGTGAATTTGTAGATTTGAATGTGTTTGAAAGACGAAAGCCTTCTACGGACAGTAAAACATGATTAAATGATTTAAATTTAAATATTAATGTTTGTAAGGAATGTATATGAGCAGAAGGCTTTTTAAGAAAGAATAATTTAGAAGTAGTAGGGAGAATCAATGAACTATGAATAATTTACTGCCATTGTGAGAATAACATGTAATCATGCAATCAATAAAAAATAACTGTAGTCTGTATTCTAAAATGTAATGTAATCTAATTACAAGTACTTCAGATTACATGTAATCAGTTACTACCCAGCACTGCCTGTAACCTTCTAGTAATCCTGAAGACCTTGACTGCCTGGTTCAGGAGTGTTTGATCAGGGTTGGAGCGAATCTCTACAGGACCTCAAGGTCCAGAATGGAGAAACCCTGACTTAGGAGCGTCATTATCACTGAACTGCAGTGATGTGCGTCACAGGTGGAGCTCATGGCTGAACAGATGAATGATTGTGGTGTGATGGTGATGGTGCTGAGCTCGAGGTCAGGACAGCCCCGCTGCTCCAGAGGCCCCGGCTGATTACCGCACTGGGACCCGGACGCATAGCGTTTTCATTAGGGAGAGGTCCAAGATCATACAGGAAAGTTCCGGACCATTAATACATTTGAAACGGCAAATGAGGGCTGGGGGGAGGGGGGGAGCCATGGGTTATTTTGAAAGAGGAGAACCCTGAGGAACAGCCATGAGAGTCTCAGTGAATAAATACCCAAATCATCTTAACCCAAATTTTTTCTTCTCCAGGATCTGCAGCCAATTTTCCTACAATTTACCGTAAATTGTTTGTGAAATCCTTGTCAATCCTACCAGTGGAGCTGGAGAGGAGAATATTACAGCGCACACGTGTCAGACTGTACCCAGATTAATAAACAAGCACGCAAACCAACAACAAATACATAAATAAACAGTGTGCAATACACATGATGTGTTACAGATGTGTTCTTCATTTGTTTGTTGCCGACAAGCTCGGCCACTTGACATGAAAAAAAAAAAAAAAAAAATCCTCAGGTCACTTTCACAAGTTGTTAATATTTCATCTTGCTTAGTTGTATAATGACTTGTATTGATTTCTCATTTCTTATTTATGGCGTCTGGTGCCACAGTAAAATGCTAATCAGATCCTTGGTTCTCTGAGATTTGGTATTTCTGTTACAGTAATATGAATGTTCAAAGATGCACCTCAGATAGCAGTGATATGGAGATATGTATAGCATTTGTGTCCATAGATCTTTGCTGTGTCTCTTCATTACAGGTAAAAACAGTGTTGTCTTTTTTAATCTATATGAATCTATGTGAGGTGGAAGAAATCATATCATTTCAGAACTTCTGAAGTATAATTTGGTCAGCGATTCATAACATTTGTGCGAGTGAGATTTGATCTGCCGTGAGAGAGATGGTTGAGATGATTCTCTTGTATTTTTTGTTTACACTTTCATTATATCTCTATAACATTATCGGATGCCCCATCCCGTTTTCAATCTCACTCCATTTTAATGTGCATGTGTGTGTGTGTGTGTGTGTGTATTGGGCTCAGAGAGGTTGTATTACCACGAATGAAGCAAGAGAAAATGAAATTCACTACATGCCGCTCACGTGGCTTTAATTTATCACATATGACTTGTACTAAAAAAGCATTTAATGTAATCTGATCTCTAGATTCAATGCAGGATTTATGAGCTATATGATACAAGCCTGAGAGACGAGCTTCAAGACAATAACCAAATCTTCAACAACGTTCTACTAACTTCAACAATGATGCTATATACATGATAGCTAGTCAATCAGGATCACACAAGCTTGTGTTAATCTGTCTCAAAACAAGATTCATTCTGTAGTAAAGAGAATATAGTTTGAATTAAAGCTTTTAAAACATAAATGCAACAAAACTGAATGAGGTTTATTATTATGACACTAAAGGGATGCTTGTGTAACTTCACTCTAAAAAAATCTTCTTCTTATTATTTTTTTACTTTTATTTTTTCTACCCAAGTCCTGGGTTGGGCAGTTTTTGGGGTGTTATTTTTCCAGTGTTTGGGTAGTTTTTGTGTTACCCAGATCCTGGGTCAGACGTAACAACCCAGTGTCACAGAAGCTCGGAGACGTATTAATCTGCACTTGGATCATATACTAGGAAAATCCAAAATCATTGTCACAGCCAGGCAAAGGGTCAACACATATGAAAACAGACCATTCCAGAAACATGAAAACAAAAACAGCCAGAGTGCTCAGATGTGCAAACGTAACAATAACAAAACCTCCATGAAACTAACAGAAACAAACCAGGTATAAATAGACAGACACTAACAACATAAGTGATAACAGCTGTGTGCAATGATCAGTGATGAGTCTTGAACAAAGGGTTATGGGAGATGGAGTCCTATAAAGTGATGCAATAGTCCAGGGTGGAGTGCCCTCTGGTGGCTAACAAGGACACTCCAGCAGGTGATCATGACACCCAGTGTTTGGGTAGGTTTTGTGTTACCCAGATCCTGGGGCAGACATTATAACCCAAGTTTTGGGTAGTTTAGTGTTTTGTGTTGGTTGCGTGGAGTATTTATAAAAGGTTTAGAGGATAGAGGATTTAAGTTAATCTGTAAACTTTAATTCATGTATGAATTAAAAAAAAAAAAAAAATGCTAGTATTATAGTAAAAATGTATCAACCCAGTATGCTGGGCTAAATAAACATATCAATTTGCTGGGTAAAATGAACCCAACAAGTCTTCTGTCCTATATTTATCCAGCTCTTGGGTTGAAAACAACCCAAATTGGGTTATTTTTAACCTAGTGTTTTTTAGAGTGTGTGTTGAAGATGTTTCTATATTTTTACTATAAAACAACTACAAAGATTTTGACTAAGAAACAAGACAATGATTTTGATTAATTGCATAATCAAAATGACCTGCACAAGCTAGATTTCTCACAAATGTCATTAATAAAATATTTTAAATGTGTCCCTTCAGCTTTTCCATGCGTTTCTCAGATGTTTATCTGCTCTCTCGGAGGGATGTGTATTTTATTGATATCTCAGTTGTAAATATAATTTCCCTATGCGTCTCCTCAGAGAACAAATCAGTTTATGCGAGCTGAATATTGCTTGTTTTTCCTGATCCATTATCATCAGCGCGAGTCCTGCGGGGCGTTTGGTTAACACATTAAACAGTCTTACAGGCGTTTGAAGGCAAGTGGAATAAAGCCTCATATTTTAGTGCTGACGGCCACAAAAAACCAATGACAGATTATTCCACGTCATTGCTTTACATGCCTTATGGCACCAGATGAAAAGGGCTTATTCACTTAATTCAGACAGAATTTCCATATTATTTTGATGTCTGTGCGCTGATGCAAACACTGGGGATGAACTTACACGGGTGCATCAGACCATAGTCCACAATAACTCTTGTGTAGCGCTGTCTGCTGCTCTGATTGTGTTTGTTGTGTATTTGGCTTCTCTCAACTAAATCTCAAGCTATACTGAGTCTGAATCAGTGAATGCTAACACTGTTTAGTATCGCTTTAGTTTAAAGAAAGACATGTTAAATGTTGTTTTAAAGGTGCCCTAGAATTAAAAATTGAATTTATCTTGGCATAGTTAAATAACAAGAGTTTAGTACATGGAAATGACATACAGTGAGTCTCAAACTCCATTGTTTCCTCCTTCTTATATAAATCTCATTTGTTTAAAAGACCTCCGAAGAACAGGCGAATCTCAACACAACACCGACTGTTACGTAACAGTAGGGATCATTAATATGTATGACCCCAATACTTGCATATGCCAGCCCATGTTCAAGGCATTAGACAAGGGCAGCCAGTATTAACGTCTGGATCTGTGCACAGCATTAGCATTAGCCGTTAGCCACGGATCACAGCCTCAAATTCATTCAGAATCAAATGTAAACATCCAAATAAATACAATACTCACATGATCTGACACATGCATGCAGCATGCATGACGAACACTTTGTAAAGATCCATTTGAGGGTTATATTAGCTGTGTGAACTGTGTTTATGCTGTTTAAGGCAGTCGAGAGCTCGGGGGTGGGGGAGCGGGAGATTTAAAGGGGCCGCAGCCTGAATCGGCGCATAGTTAATTATGCCCCAAAATAGGCAGTTAAAAAAATTAATTAAAAAAAATCTATGGGGTATTTTGAGCTGAAACTTCACAGACACATTCAGGGGACACCTTAGACTTATATTACATCTTGTAAAAAAACGTTCGATGGCACCTTTAAAGAATAACCTGACTTTTTTCTTAGAATTGTGAGATATAAACTTGCAATTCTGAGAAAAATGTCAATCTATTTTCCCTCACAATTGGACATTATAACATGCAATTGCGAGTTCAAATCTCACAATTCTGACTTTATATAGGGAAAAAAAGTCAGAATTGTGAGATATAAACTCGCAATTGCATGAAAACAATTAGCTTTTTCTTTTTTTTTTAATTTATTTAATGGCGGAAACAAGCTTCCATAGAAACGCCTCCATAATAGTCTTGAGTTTTCTTCCGGGAACGAACACGTCACAATACTTCTCATTATAATAATTTATACACAGAATAAACTAGTGGGACCTGAATGAGTTAGTTAGTAGTGTGTTGAAACTGGCGGTTATGATAATGGGCGGGACATTTCCCATCCACGCTCGAAGCGCTTGACCAATCACAACACACTGCTCCAGCCGACCAATCAGAGCACATTGTGCTTTTCAGAAGGAGGGGCTTCATAGAGACAGGAACTAAACAGAGCGTTACTGACAGACTGGGAAGAGAGGAGCTGCAATATGAGGAAAATAATCAACATTCAAGCGTGAAAACCTGTTCTAATAGAGCACAAAAACAACATCAAGACTTTTAAAAAAGGCATAATAGATTCTCTTTAAGCAAAGGAATGTTCTCTCTTGTTTTATTTCTTCTCACTACTTTTCCTCTTTGTGTCCCTGGAGCAAAACAGGCAGTTGTTCATAAACTTCCATGCAGTTGAAACTTTAACTCGTTTAAGTGTCTGTTTTCGCTCTGTGTTGAAGAGTTGCGAGATCTGGCTTCATTCTGCAGTAACTCTGAGATCTCTGGGTAGAGACTGCTGTGTCTTTCTGCCTTCATCCACAAGCTATTAGAGCTTTCAGCTGGCAAGCGCTCATCATACTTGGAAAAGAGCTGTAAGGTTTCTCCCAAATTGTGGCAACAGAGGTTGTTTTGTTGGCTCTCAAAGCATCGCAGATGTTCATGGTTGCGGACGTCGTTCACGTCCTCCTGCGTCACAAACTTCTTATGCACTCTTTACAAACTAAAGGATGAAAAGCACATTGCTGCCTGTCATTTTTCCAAAATATCCATTAGGTTGAAGGCTTTTTCAGTCTCAGGCCCTGATAGCACTGGAAAAGCTTGCTGTCATTTGTTGGAAAGGCCTATTAATTTCAATTAGCGACTGAGAAGAACAACTCTAAAAGCTTCTGGTTTAAAATTTTACAAGCACAAGGAGAGCTGAAGTGTGTGATAATATGCATGAATGAATTTGTTGTTTGGAGGGTGTTTATTGTTCAAGAATTAAAGCGCACAGGCCTCACACTCATTAAAAGAGCTGCAGCCATGAAGACTAGATTGAGCAATAAACCCTTAACCAAACCATCTGTTTACTGAGAGAGAGTAAATGAAGCACGTTCCTACACATAGATTTCTAAGTTGCTTTGGAAAGATGGACAGACAGACAGACAGATCTTTCTAACTGGTGTTTGAAGATCTCTTTTTGCTGGTTGGATCTCCAGCTATATCCTCAGAGCTGCTGACGTCTCTTCATGTATGACCGTGTGTTTTGATGACATCACAGACATACGTGACAGGTGCAGGCCAGCATCAGTGCTGCAGCGGCACATCAGAGAGCGTGCGGCGTCTCGCGTGAGTCTAATGACCTGCACGCGTCTGGGCTAATAATGCACTTTATGTGCTTCAGGCCTCCAGCGATTCTGTGAGCCCATGCTGTTGTTGGACACGGCCGAAACAAAGGCTGTTTTGTTTGAGGGGAAAAGGTTCAAATGAACATCAGCCCTAAATTATTGACAGCGAGACGTTCCCTGGAGCCGTGAGTAAATGAGCGCTGTCACTGTACGCATGCTGTCGCTGCATTAAAGGGGGCCGTGTGGGCTATACAGAGCAGCCGCTCACACTCATGATGTTCTGAAGTGGGTCACGAACCCTCTAGGGTAGTTAGTGTAGGTTAACCTTATAAGCTGTGGATCACCTCAAATCATCCGTGTCTCTTTGTCCTCAAAGTTGATGTGTTAGAAGCAGGAAAAATGGGCAAGCGTAAGGAGCAAGTTTGACAAGTTTGACGACTGGGTCAGAGCATCTCCAAAACTGCAGCTCTTGTGGGGTGTTCCCGGTCTGCGGTGGTCAGTATCTATCAAAAGTGCTCCAAGGAAGGAACAGTGGAGAATGGGCGGACAAGGCTCATTGATAGCTGGCCCGTATGGTCCGATCCAACAGATGAGCTACTGTAGCTCAAATTGCAAGCATCTGTGGGATGTGCTGAACAAAGTCCGATCCATGGAGGCTCCACCTCACAACTTACAGGACTTACAGGATCTGCTGCTAACATCTTGGTGCAGATACCACAGCACACCTTCAGGGGTCTAGAGGAGTCCATGCCTCAATGGGTCAGGGCTGTTTTGGCAGCAAAAGGGAGACCAACACAGTATTAGGAAGGTGCTCATAATGTTATGCCTGATTGAACAGTGTAGGGGGCATAAATACACCAATCTGGATGGTTTGTTTGGTTCAATTCTATTGTCATTTCTCTCTCTAATTACAAAGTTTCAAACACATTAAGGCATCCCAGAATGCACCACACCCCTTCCATGTAATTAGTTACAGTTCACTGCAGGCTTTGCACAAAAACATTTATTTGAATGCCAGTTCTTTGCTGTTAGTTTGGCATGTAAATGAACATATATATTTCATTTGCTATGAAAGCGAGTTTAAGTGCAGTGAAAGCATGACCCGTGTGATCCGTGTTCAACAGGTCACGCTCCAGAAGATGTGAAAAACTCTGAGCAGCGACGCCTACAGTGAGGAACGGATCGCATTGGACCTCACTGTGAGTGTTCAACAATACATGAAAAAGTTAAAACATAATAAAGGTGTTGAGTGAGCACTAAAGAGTGTGTGCTGGAGGGCAGAGGAGCTTATGTGTGTGCCTGTATCCTGTGATGTGAACAACTCCTCTCGTCCTGTGATGTTCCTTGCAGACGGCCGTACAATCATCATCATCAAGTGTTTTGGGGTTAATTACAAATGTTTACATTAATGCATTAACACTTTTAGTGATTTACAAGAGGAACAGAGCGATGTTAAATGTTAAAGGTGCTCTAGAATTGAAAATTGAATTTACCTCGGCACAAGAGTTCAGTACATGGAAATGACATACAGTGAGTCTCAAACTCCATTGTTTCCTCCTTCTTATATAAATCTCATTTGTTTAAAAGACCTCCGAAGAACAGGCGAATCTCAACATAACACCGACTGTTACGTAACAGCCGGGATCATTAATATGTATGACCCCAATATTTGCATATGCCAGCTCATGTTCAAGGCATTAGACAAGGGCAGCCAGTATTAACGTCTGGATCTGTGCACAGCTGAATCATCAGACTAGGTAAGCAAGCAAGAACAATAGTGAAAAATGGCAGATGGAGCAATAATAACTCACATGATCCATGATATCATGATATTTTTAGTGATATTTGTGAATTGTCTTTCTAAATGTTTTGTTAGCATGTTGCTAATGTACTGTTAAATGTGGTTAAAGTTACCATCGTTTCTTACTGTATTCACGGAGACAAGAGCCGTCGCTATTTTCATTTTTTAAACACTTGCAGTCTGTATAATTCATAAACACAACTTCATTCTTTATAAATCTCTCCGACAGTGTGTAATGTTAGCTTTAGCCAAATCAAACTCATTCAGAATCAAATGTAAACATCCAAATAAATACTATACTCACATGATCCGAAGCATGCATGATGAACATCTTGTAAAGATCCATTTGAGGGTTATATTAGCTGTGTGAACTTTGTTTATGCACTGTCGGGGAGCGCGAGATTTAAAGGGACAGCAGCCTGAATCGGCGCATCTATAATGATGGCCCAAAATAGGCAGTTAAAAAAAGAATAAAAATAAATCTATGGGGTATTCTGAGCTGAAACTTCACAGACACATTCAGGGGACACCTTAGACTTATATTACATCTTGTGAAAAAACATTCTATGGCACCTTTAACACAATTAATACCCAGTTAACAGTTCTCAGAACATTCTGGCAACATTTGCAAATATATTCTACTTTTGTGTCTCTTATTTGAATTGTTTTGGGCGTGTGTTTGCATGGCACATGTGTGACGCACGGTTCAGGACTGACCGGACACAACATTTCAACACTGGAGAAGCAGATCAGAGGGAGGAGATGAAGGAAAGCGTGACAGAGAAACTCTTGGATTTCCCTGTAATAATGCTGCATGCGTTTCGTCTCCTCGCACTAATCGCGGCGTGGTCCATTAAGGGCCCTCGCTAGAGCGCACGAACCCCTGCTATTAAAGCCACAATTTGCAGTGTCAGCTCCTATGTGCCTATGAGTGTAAGTCAAACCCCCCCAGAACGCCTTCGGAGCATCTTTGAGGCCACAATAACCATCATCAGTTAAAGCCGGCAGATCCATTACACGTGCTGCAGCCCTGCATTACTACAATATCATCAATTCCCAGAGTGCCGCGGCCCATTCCACAGCCTATCAATTATTAATAAGCCACCTCACAGCTAATGTTTGCCCTGAATTATTTAAATGTATCTTCATGTATCAATAAACATAAATGTTAAACAAAGACTTGTGATGAAGACACTGAATAAGGGAAGTTTATGAGATGCGGCGGGAATGGGCCTCGGTGACTAATTGACACAATATGTCGGCTCTGCCTCATAAAAGAGCAATGCTTCCAGAGAGAAAAGCCATGGAAAACTTCTTTAGCCCGCTGAGGATACGGATGTTGGGTTGCTGTCCATTTTTCTTAAGTGGTTTTAATCAGTTTTGTGTCGATGTAAATTCACCCGCGGCTCTAAGTGCATCATCGGCCCCGTACAGAGAAGGGAAATGAAAGTGGCCGTGAGATGTTGGACCTGTTGAGAGAGGTAATGAACGCCAGCTCTGTTCGCTCCACGCTGAAAGAGAGAACTATCCCACGCCAGCTTTTGACGGATGGGCAAAAACATTGGAAAGTCACACTCGCCCCAGTTAAAACACACTGCAGGCCATTATGAATGACCCGCGTGAGTACAAACATCGCAGGCCTGCGGGTCCTTATGAAGCCGGGCCGGGCGCTGCCTGCCTCGCAGTCTGCACCATTTCCAGGCAGGAATTAGGGAATTCCCTGATCCCAGAGACGGTCAAGGCCGGCAGACAGACAGAGGAAATAATGGAGCGCTGCGTGACTGCTGGAATGATGCTGGTAGTCGAAACTGACAGAGTTATTTCTCAATACCAGCGGCACCAACAGACCTGTGACAGTAAAAACAAACCACGAGATTCAGCGCAAAACAACTTCGCTTCGCTCTGTTTCCACACTGTAAAAAATCAGAAGTTGAGATAACTCAAAAACTTGAGGGAACCAGTTTCTGGACTTTTTTATTGTTTTGTTTTTAAGAAAATGTTAACTTCAATTTAACATTGGTCTGTGATTTCAACAAAGATTACAGAATAAGTTCTATAAATGTTTTTAATTGTTGATCCAAGTTCAATAAGCTTGTATTTTCAGTTAAAGGTGCCGTAGAACGTCTTTTTAAAAGATGTAATATAAGTCTAAGGTGTACCCTGAATGTGTCTGTGAAGTTTCAGCTCAAAATACCCCATAGATTTTTTTTAATTCATTTTTTTAACTGCCTATTTTGGGGCATCATTAACTATGAGCCGATTTAGGCTGCGGCCCCTTTAATTGCTCGCGCTCCCTGCCCACGGAGCTTGCGCTTGCCTTAAACAGCATAAACAAAGTTTACACAGCTAATATAACCCTCAAAATGGATCTTTACAAAGTGTTCGTTATGCAGCATGTCTAATCGCATAAGTATAGTATTTATTTGGATGTTTACATTTGATTCTGAATGAGTTTGATAGTGCTCCGTGGCTAAAGCTAACATTACACACTGTTGGAGAGATTTATTAAGTTGTGTTTATGAATTATACAGACTGCAAGTGTTTAAAAAATGAAAATAGCGACGGCTCTGGTCTCCGTGAATACAGTAAGAAACGATGGTAACTTTAACCACATTTAACAGTACATTAGCAACATGCTAACAAAACATTTAGAAAGACAATTTACAAATATCACTAAAAATATCATGTAATCATGGATCATGTGAGTTATTATCGCTCCATCTGCCATTTTTCGCTATTGTTCTTGCTTGCTTACCTAGTCTGATGATTCAGCTGTGCACAGATCCAGACGTTAATACTGGCTGCCCTTGTCTAATGCCTTGAACATGGGCTGACATATGCAAATATTGGGGCCTACATATTAATGACCCCGACTGTTACGTAACAGTCGGTGTTATGTTGAGATTCGCCTGTTCTTCAGAGGTCTTTTAAACAAATGAGATTTATATAAGAAGGAGGAAACAATGGAGTTTGAGACTCACTGTATGTCATTTCCATGTACTGAACTCTTGTTATTTAACTATGCCAAGATAAATTCAATTTTTAATTCTAGGGCACCTTTAAGCAGAGCATCAACGTTACTTTATAGTGATGCAGAACTTTCTCATTTTCTCATTCTAACTTGTGTGTCAGTTTGTTGAGTAAACTGAAAAGCTTATATATTTACTTCTATACACCAAAACAAGATTTATACAGGGTTATTATCATTAACTAAAGCTAAAACCATTAAAAAAAAAAAAAAAAAAAAAAAAAAACTTTTGTTTCTTGAAATAAAATAAATGTTAACTGAAATAAAATAATATTACAATAAAATAATACAATATTTATATCTAAAATAAACTAAAACTAATAAATTAAAACTTATATAAAAAACTATTTAAAATTACAAAAGCAACTGAAATTAAAGTGAAAACAGAAAATATAAAAATAAAATAAAATTCAAAGTACTTTACTATAATAGTACAACAAATATAATATATCAGTGGTAGTAAAATTACACTGTACAAAATGTAAAATAAGTCTCTGGTGTCCCCAGAATGTGTCTGTGAAGTTTCAGCTCAAAATACCCCACAGATCATTTATTATAGCATGTTAAATTTGTCACTTTTTGAGGGTGAGCAAAAATACACCATTTTTGTGTGTGTCCCTTTAAATGCAAATGAGCTGCTGCTCCCAATAAGAGGGCGGAGTTTCAAGAGCTCCTGTTAGCAGCGCCGATTACCACACGGAGGCTCACTTAAAATGTCAGAAACGGTTCAGCCTTTTATGTTCAAACTGGAGTCGGACATGATGGAGAGATTCAAGAAGAAGTGACAATGTTAAATGTTATTTTGGTAATGGCCACACAACGTTAAACTATAACATCATTACACTTTCATATTTTGGTGGTTTTAAGTTGTGGCGTTAAAGTAGTCATGAAAGTGAAGTTGTGCTCATCTTCTCTATTGTGACGTAAATCCGAGTGAAACGCTTCTGGAATAAGAACAAATGTAGGGCGGGGCTTGGTTTTGTCTGTGGAGAATTGATTGGATGGTTGTGGTTTGCTATTGGTGGATCTCATGTGAGTGACAGGTTGCCCCGCCCTCGTCATCAGAGAAGAGATGCTGCAAGAGGGAGGAGAAGATATTCTGACTCAAGATTACGAGGAACAAAACAATAATAATGTTCACCGATAATTCATTTAGAATATACTCTGCAATATTCCATAAAAAAATAAGAATTGTCCATTTTGAGTTTATGGTGATTATAAGTGACTAATATTCAGCATCTGTCTAATGTTGGAGGCTGACATTCAGCTAACGCTGGATTTTGACAGCAACCCAATTTTCACTTTCAACCAAAATCTTATATCTGTCCAGTATCTTTCTGACGTGACACTGACGTTCAGTGGCTGCTGGGCACAGGCATTTTCACTGATGATTTTGAGGGAAAATCAGCAGAATCCAATGGAATGGGTTTAAACTGTACTCAACAAGCTCACGGGCGGCAGGGAATGTCTGTAATGTTGTGAATGACATTCTTTTCACTTCTCCAGAGATACACGGGTACAGACTGGATGTGGGTCGCCCTACAGGCCTCGGAAGTGTTTGGTAAACTCTGGGAAACCCTCATGCACTTGCCACAGCCTGACGAGCCGCTGAAGGAGGGATTTTTTTTGGAGTGTGACGCTTTTACAGTTAATTAAGCTGCTGATGTCTCGCTCATGGGCTAGTGGGTGTTTGCCAGGTCACAGACAAACAAACCCCGTTTCAATTATCCTCGTTTGTCGGGACAGCGGAGAGGCTACGACACCGAGTCAAACCCTGAGTGTTCATACACAGAGCAAAGAGCTGCGTTCGTGACTTCACCTCCTCCAAATGCACATCAACAGCTTTGTCAGTAATGCTAGCCTGACAATACATGAAGAAGATTTCAGCAGAAACAGGCCTTAGCTCGGAGCTAATCGTGACGCTTTGATCAACTCGAGCTACAAAGTGTAGCATTACCATATTTATTCACACTTCAGCGTGCGCGGGACGGGTTAGTCGACTTACTGCGCACAACAAACAATTCGGACATTATTCTCTTTCATGTTTGGGTATTGAAGAAAAAAGTTATGAGTACCGTGCCTGAAGTGAAGAGACAGTGTTGTCTTCTGTAGAGCTGCTTTAAAGTGAATCAACACTCAACTGATCTGAATAATGACACTATTGTCTTTTTAGAGCTGCTTTACAACAGAATTTGTCTCATATTTGATGAAATTTGCATAATTGATTGATGTTATTTTCCTGTTTATTATCATGAAGCTGCTTTGAAACAATTTGTAATGTATAAAGCACTATAGAAATACAGCTGACTTGACTGAATCCATGTTTGCGGCACTAATGTCAGAAATATGTGTAGAAAACGAATCAAAGTGCTTTATCGGAGAGTGTTTTCTCTCACACCAAAATCACTTGAGCGATGACTGGTGAGCGGGAACTGAAAAGGCCAGAATTGTGCTTGACATGAGTGATTAAAAATCTCGATTCAAACACCCACGTGATCTTATTCCTGAATGACAATGACTTGCCTGTCTATTACACCTTTAACAAAATCATACCGAAACATTCAGATCTGTGATGGCGCTGCCACTGATCCAGAGAGAGCCGTTGTCATGAATAGATATGAAACACAAACAGTCTTTTCAATCACACAGTAGTATTTCTGTGTTACAGATTCAAATGATCATAGAAGTACTGGGATAAAAGTTTATGGTTCAGATATAAACACTGATGTCTACAAAAGCGATCAAAATAGAGTAAATCACCTGTTCAAAGAATTTTGACACTTAAATTATATTGTTACACCAGTAGGTGGCGACAAATGACTGTTAAAATAATGTATTTGTCATTGAATCATTCATTCAACCAGACTTTTTCAATATTTAATCAAGAATGAACTTTTAAAAAGCACCTTTGTTTAACTGTAAAAGATGTATAACTATAATTTTGCCATTCTATTTTGCACTTTTTCTTACTCGCATTGTTTTTACTTTTGCCTACATATTTGTCCATTTGTAGGTGTTCTGGTTTTTTATTTCACCTTTTGATTATTACTTTTGACTGTGTTGTTTTTGTAGTCATTTTGCATGTGTTAAAGTGATTTTTATTTACAAACCATTTTGGGTCCATTTTAAAATTTGATCCCAGCAGTATAGTAATTTCTAATTCAATCATTTCTCAAAAAATATTAGTATTCATTGTTTAGCATTTTCCAGTTGTAATGTTGAATTGATTAAAGGTAAACTCTTGGACTTTTGTCAACTTACAAATACATTTGGCTCCTAAATGTTTATTTTTTAAGAGACAGTGATTCCCTAGTACTCTCTCTCTCTCTCTCTTTTTTTTTTTAGTCTGGATCTCTTGAAAAGTCATCATGAATTGGCTTCAGGAACAAGAACAAATGTAGGGCGGGGCTTGATTTTATCTGTGTTTTGATTGGAATTGATTGGATGGTTGTGGTTTGCTATTGGTGGATCTCATGTGAGTGACAGGTTGCCCCGCCCTCATCATCAGAGAAGAGAAGAGATGCTGCAAGAGTGAGGAGAAGATATTCTGATTCAGCAAGCATGCTGGGTCAAAAAGGGATGAGAATGACCCAAACTGCGTTGTTTTTAACCCAGCATTATTATATTCTTCCATTACTGGAATCATGATCAATTCATTTTGTTTCTCATTCTCATCACATACATGTTGATCAAACTAATGTCCGGCTGGATATAATCCCCTGTGAGTCTGTGTGTTTCGTGTTTGTGTTTTAAGCACAATCTCATTGATGAATCTTGATTTCCACACAAACACACGTTCAGTGAATGAGCAGTGTTCACAGATCTCAGTGTGAGAGACACTGAAGAGTTCAAATCAAACCAAAGAAAGACAAAAGCAGCTGTTTCACTCGCTCAGACGCTGTTTCAATTCACTGTGTGATCGTAAATCTTTTTCTTGGACAGATTTTGTCACTTCACTGTCTTTTGCCAGTTACATGAAGCCTTGAACTGTGCAGCTAAACACAATTTCCACTGAGAGAAAAGCAAATAAGAACACGCAAATCATAATTGACTCTCAGCGTGTTTAATCATTAATGTTGCCGGATTGTCTGATGGCTGTCTAATCTAACCGGTTGTTGTTGAGGACGTCTTCTTTAATTAGTTGTTCAGTTTGACCTAGTGAATCCTGCGCATATGCAAAACATTCCACTGTTGCGGTTACGAGGAGTTGCTGAAGTGACAACAGACAACTCATTTGGGAAAGAGCCAAATGTCTCTGTAGTGTTTCTACAGGTCCTGCCTCTCATTTCCCAGCTGAGATGTTTTTAGAATATTTTGCTGATGTTCCAATGAAGTTATGAAAATGTTATTTCTGAATGTTCACAACGTCCAGTTTTTAAAACGTTAGAATGTTCCTAGTTATGCGAACATTCCATTTGATCATTCTGCAAACATTATGGAATGTTACTTTGGAATGTTCTCTGAACGTTCTGAAACAAGCAGTAACATTTAAAATGTTAGACAAACGTACAAAAAAAAAAAAAAAATGCTTCAGATGAATGAACGATGTATAAATAATGATTTTGTGTTAACATTTTGAGAACATTATTAAAGATCAGATAACTCTGAACTAACGTTCTATTAACGTTACTGGAAGAATGTTTGTTCATAACTTTGAGAGAACCTTGCCAGAATGTTCCCTGTTCACATGTGTTGTGGACTGAAACCTGTTGTCCAAATTTTGCAGTCATAAACATTTCCAAGAGTTAAGGCCTGTTCACAAGAACGACAACTATAAGATGCAATAAACTTAAGAAAACGTTCTTCCAGTAACGTTAATAGAACATTTGTTCAAAGTTATCTGGTCTTTAATAATGTTAGCACAAAAACATTATTTATACATAAACTTTTCAGTTGGACAGTCATCTAACATTTTTTAAATGTTGTTTCAGAACGTTCAAAAGTAACAATCTCATTTTTTTTTTAAACCTTTAAAACCTGGACATTCAGAGAACATTTGTTTTCATAGCTTAATGGGAACCTTAGCAGGACGTTCTTGGAACATGTTTATGTTAGCTGGGTATATATTGAGGTTTTTTTCCAATAACAAAATCCAAATGAGGGTGAAGATGTTTTGAATGGCAAAGGGTTAATCGCATGCCTGTGTGGAGAGGAAACAATTGTCAGAGTAAGATGAAAGATAAATGTGTCTTCAGTCTGCCAGGCCTACAGGCACATCAAGACAAACAAGCAGCGCCGCAGAACCGCAGGTCGTTTCATTCAGATGGGTCGCCATCATTAGACAGCGGCGCAGGAAATAAACGATGACATCACCGAATGAACAGCGTTTCCTTTGTCTTCATGAGACGGGACAAACCTTTGTTCTGGCTTTGAGAGAGCACATGAAGTACAGACGCTGATGGATCCGCTTTTAATTTGATCTGAAGGATGTTTATGAAGAGAGTGTTTGCCACATGCAGCGTTTCATCTCGTATTGAGCCAGATGAAAGATCTTCTCACTGGTGGTCTGAGTCCAATGTTCAGGTGATCTTATTTAGTATATATATTTGGATAGATATCAGCGTATGGCCATTGATATGCAAACACTTTTGCATAAGTGACAGTTGCGAGTGATGGAGGGTCAGGACACAATCCCACACTGCAACTTTCAGTCATTAGTAAATGATGGAGAATCTTCATTTCTAAATGAAATCCTGATGAGACTAATGAAAAGACTTGAGCAATGTCATAGTGTAACATTAAAGTCTGTGTAAATCAATATTAAAATGTGTTCTGAGTTTGTCACACCACAAAAAAAAAAGTGTTATTAACCACCAGGCCAAATTTGAGTGATTAAAAAAACCACCAAGTAAATGAAATAAGTTATCAAAATTCTTGAAAAAATAAGCATCATACTCTGCTCTCAAATGCTGGGGGCGTGTCCGCTGTCTGCTCTGAAACCACACCCACTCGAGACAAAGATGCCGTCTCTCGCAACTCACTTGTCTAATGAGTCAAACATATTGATGCATATAAACAAGAATCACGTCACAGTAGATTGCAAAATTCAGTAGAGTTACTATGGACTACCTACTTATTATAACAAGCACACAAAGCAACACTCATTGGTGGGCATGTATTGCCGACTGTGGCACCAGATGTCGGCGCCACAAGATGGGAGGATGAAGGCCGGGACGGAAGATAGTCGGTTCGGCCCCATTCACCAATAACAGCGGATTATCAGTGAATCCCAGCAGTCTCTGATAAAAGTTTGTAAAACTATCCAGTGTTAAATTATCACTGCAGAGGCGGGTGTTGGTGGTGATTGTCAGCTCTCCATCAAGATGTCTCTTCACAAAATGAATCCACCTCTTCTTCATATCATTGTTTTTAGAAAATTTAAATAAGGAGACCGAGCTGTTTTGTATATTGTTACAACCAAGTAATATGCATTTGTGTGACCAAGGCCTAGTTAGCTAGCAAAAATGTAGGCTGTAGTAACTAACGGTTATGACAGTAACTCACGAATGAGCGGGAGAACCACTGATGCAAATACTGTAGTTATTATAGTGAGGGGCGGGGCCATGCTCGGTGGCTCCTCTGTGTCATCAAGCCACCGTTTTAGCCCCGCCCAAGCTAAAAACTGTATAACGGTCTAACTCCACAATTCAGTACTACATAGTTCACAGTCTTTGTAATGTGTTTCAGCAATACATTTGTAACATTTATAATGTTTAGAAACAATTCTCAGAATTTACTTTACACAGACTTTACTCATGGTGTTTGTGTCTCACAATGGAACAGACTAAAACATTTTTAATGTAAAATACATTATTATTTTTTATATATAAATCTTTATTTTGCTTTTCAGAAGAGGGAAGTGTTAATAACAACGGACAATATGTTGTAATATTACATATGTCAAATTAATCTGACATCTTTAAAACTACTGAAGGTACAAGTCATACATAGAAATTACATCAATGAGAACCTAATTAATAATTAAAACTGATAGACACTGATTTACAATTGAGAATAAAGTAAAATGGTAAACTGTATACGTACACACACACACACACACGCACACACACACACACACACTCACTGTATATAGTCAGGTTTATGTTCAGTTTTATGAACTTTTACAATGTGTCCTAACCAGACGTGACGCAATGCGATAAAATCTATCTTTTCCATGTTAATATGAGTTTTTTGTCCTAGCTAGCCGCGATGACGACACACAACGATTCAAATTTAGAAACGGTTTCTATTTTTCTACGACGTCGTGGCTAGAACAACAACACAAAGTGTGGCAATGATAATCTCAGGTACTGTTTATGTGCTTTATTTAATGTTAAAAGCGTCTAATGTGAGTTTGAATATCAATTTGTGTGTCTTTTATAGCCGTGCTGAAAGCAACAATGGACAATTCACCTCAGATCTTCAAAATACATGAAAGGAAACAAAAGCGTTCAAACTGTACATAGCTCTGCACGTGACATGCAGGAAAAAAATAGTAGGCTAAATTTTTAGATAAAGACTTTATCTTGTTGCGTCTGGTGCGGACAGATAAATTGTTTGTCGCTTATAGCATTTGCTTTGGACATAGTGTATGTATTTTATTGTTTCCGAGTGTTCTGTTCCTGTTTCCTTTGTTCCCATTTTCCTGCTTCTTTTCTGTTTCCTAGGTTACTGATTAAGTGCTTGTTTGTTGCCATGGTTACTGATTGCTTTGTGCACCTGTTTCTTGTTCGGTTTGTTTTCTCCCGTGTATTTAAACTCTCCCTGTCAGTATTGTCTTTGCTTAATGTAAAGCGTTTGCAGTGTTTTTGCTTCTGCGTCTTTCTTGCTTGGATTATCTTTGTTATTTTTGTTGAATAAAAGCATTAATGTTAATTAGTAAAAGTGTTCATATAGCTGACTGTCCATAAGCTTTATTTAGTGTGTGTGTGTGTGTGTGTGTGTGTGTGTGTGTGTGCTATCAGACTTGAACACATCTCACGCTGCAGTGATACAGTCACACACACACACTGAGAGAGTCATTGATTGTGAACGGCCTGAGGAGTCCATAAAGCCCTTACAGTGAACATAAACATTTTATCAGCCTCATACAGGGGTTAAATAGACTGCGGCTGTACCGCGGTAATGAGCCTCCGCTCCCACTGCGCACACACATAAACTCAGCTGATGAAATCTACACATAACCACAATTCATTACTTTCAACTTTGGATACTTCACTAAATGCATAAAGTACATGTGCAAATGCAAACTAACTACCTCATACCAAAAGACCTTTATTTTCAAATTTTTTATTGTAATTTTAAAACTGTTTTTATTGTATCCCTGTGTAAAACAAGAAGTGCACTGTAGAACGCTTTTATAAAGAGTATTTTATAACTGAATGTAATGTTTTCAGACTCCTGAAAATTATGTTAAATGCAGTCAACGTTTATTGACCCATTTATGTAGGACTTAAGTAGATCTTTTTATGTAATTTCAGAATTATGGTTGTATTTTGAATGTATTTTGTATTATGGTTGAAGTGAACTGCTGAATATAGGCTATATTTATGGTAAACTAAAATATACTTTACTTTCATTTCTATTGAAACATTGATGATGCTGCAATTTAGTACATTTAAAGGGGTGATGAACTGAGAAATCAAATTTTCCTTGAGCTTTTGACATATAAGAGGTCATCATACTTCAAGAATATCCTGTAAGTTTTAGAGCTGAAAACTTCCTTGTTAGTCCAATAAAAGCTTTTATTGACACCAGACCCAGCGAACGACAGGATTTACAAAGTGGGGATCTATGACATCAAAGGGCAGCAAGCACCGCCTCTGCAGAAGAAGATCAATGCCTACTTCATCACTGCCTGTTTAGCCCCGCCCACCGATTCACGCATGACATGCAATAGAATAGGTAGCCTAAGTAACATAGGCCTATGTGGTGCTAAACCAGATCGAGCTACCTAGCAATAAACATGCCGTTGAGGATTACAAAATATTGTGCAGTTCCTGGACTCGACAGTAATGCAACAACATGTCAGTAAATCAAGCATTCTGCGTTAGTTCAGGCCGGCCTCATAGTCAAGCTCTGTTATCAGCTGATTCACAAATTTCAACCCCACCCATATCAGCTGATCCGATTTCTATGGACTCTATTGGCAACTCTCAAATAAGGCGCAATACTTAAATGCAGCTTCCATCTCTCTGCCTGCTTGGCTGCTTCCACTGCACGCTGCTTGCAACCCAGCTCCTCCTTAAACTTGTGTTTAACTTGATCAGTGTCATTCTGTTGTCATTGATGCATGCTCTGTTCTCAAGAGGGGGGTTTTGTGCTGCTCTCCCAGTTAAAAAAAATGGGAGGTTGTCCCCAGAAGCTGCTGCTGTTCCCGGTCTTGGCTTTCATAGAGCTCATGAAAAGGACGGGGAATTTAGAACAGAGCCATACCGCCAAATTGGAACTTTAGCAAAATATGCCAATAAAAATTTGACTAAAGTTTGTCTCTTGTAATTTTTGACTTAAGTTTTTGACTTTATTTGACCTTGAGAGCTGTAATAGTAAAAATGCGCTAAAAGACAGAGTAATAATTAACTATTTCAAATGGAAAGATGTCAGCCAATCACAGCAGTGGGCGTTTACACTGAAGTCTCACAGCAGACACGCCCCTTAAAACAGAGCGTTCAAACAGAGGGCTAAAATCAGGGTAAGAAAAATGCCTTTTATTTCTAAATTATGACAATTTTGGATGTAAAAAGCATACTAACATTATAAGTGCACCCCAGGAAACATTATAAAACAATAAAACAACGCAGTTCATGACCCCTTTAAAATATATTCACTTTAAATGTAATATTGAAAAACACACTACAGTTCAAATTATAATCAAGTACTTTACGTGTACTTTAGTATGTTAGTCATCACGTCAAAATAAGACAAAAACATATTGATCTAAAATGTAAAGTTAAAAATTTTGCATTATTACAAATTACAATTTTTAAAAGTGTGCTTAAGTGTGAAACAATCATGAAAGTGTCTTTTTTTAAGTGCACTTAAGTGGCCTTTTATGTAGTACACTAGTACACTACAAGTGCACACACTGTAAAAAAAAGAATTGTTTAATTTAATTTTCAATTTAAATTGAAAAGGTAAGTTTCCTGGTTGCCTTAATTTTGAGTTCATTGAAATAAAAGATTTGAGTTAATACAATAATTGGTTTAATCAACAGGAACTCAAAATATTATGTTATCTGAACTACATTAATTATCTAAGTTGATTTAACAAATGTTATGATAACAAATCATGAAAATATTTTTTTTTACAGTCATTACCATTTAGTAGCCAAACATAAACAGTTTTCAGCTGCTGAACAATTAAACATTTGAAAATATCCCACAGATGCAACGCCCCGGCAAACCACTCAGAACACAAGCGCCATGGCAACCGGTTGCTTAGGACACGCCCCTCACATGTTCTTCAGAGAGTCTAAACATTTAGTCTGTATATTACAGCTAAAAACATCCTGTGTTTTTTCTGAATGCAGTAAAATGCGGCCAAGAACTGTGGAACGATTTAAAACACTCACATATGTGAAAGAGCGCCTTTATTCACTGTAGAAATATGCCTACTCTGTGACACTCGAAATGAAAGATGACAGAACGGAAAAGCAAGTTGATTGCAAATTTAATTACGGCATCTTAATTTATTTTGGAAGGCGGCTGATATCTGATACATGCACGACCTTTGAAACATGCTGGAGAAATGAAAACCCTCACAGCAAGATCGACTCAAAGATATGCAGAAACATCTAGAGCCCCCGCTGCGTCTGATGAATCACAGACACAACCATAAAACAATGAAAACAACAATCATCATGCAGATTAATAGACTTAGTGTGCTGTAAAAGTGAGGAGAAACACTTCCGGTATCTTCTGATATCAGTGATCAAACTCTACAGTACTCTACAGTAGTTGTGTGTATGAAGGAAGAGAAAAATGCATCACAATTCCTTCTCTAACTTTTCTAAGTCCTCAAACTTTGTGTTTTTTATACAATTATTTTATTGAATGAACTAGTTATTGAAAAGCATACACAGGACAAAACATAGATGCTGGTATTTCCTTAACAGGGAACTTTCACCAACGATTTTTAAAGCTTGTGTAAACAAAACATTCTTTAAAATAATGTTTATGGAACGTTCTTAACATTATTGATATATGATATACATTCCCAGCTAACAAAAGTATGTTACGAATGATTTTGTAATGTTTACAGAAAGCATTGTGACAACATAAAACTTTTCAGAACAGAATTGCTATACATAACTGGTGAAATATTTTTTTTTTTTTTGAGCGTTATTCTCAGAAAGTTCTTTAATCATTAGAAGGATTCACTAATAAGGAATGTTCTCAGAACTTGTTCAGAACGTTTGGAACATTTAAAAAACATTGGAACTCTACATTGTGTTGACATTTTTAGTTTCAAACAAACATTTGGAACATTTTTTTCAGACTAAAAATGCCGACACAATGTAGAGTACTTGCTATGTATGTTTGGAGACCAGCAATATTAATTTCTCGTCCATTTTGTTCCGTTCTCTGCTTGTCGTTGTACAGCAAGAATGTTGTGACAGTTGGTTGGTCTTGTATTTGTCCCGTCCCTCCTCCACTCTGATTGGACGGCTGGCTAAAAAGTGACAGTGATGAGCTCAGCGTTTTATTCAAAGTTGATCGTTCTTCAACTCAAGGCGACCAGTAAAAAACGCAGAGCGCTCAGCGATTGAGCGTGAAAAAGATGCTCAGCACCCCGTTACGCTCCTGTGGTGTTTAAAAAATGCGGCGCTCCCATTGAAAACAATTGAAAAAGTAGATTTTGAAAAGTATGCTAGCCAATGAAAAAAACGCTTTGCACAAAAACAGATTCAATATTCTTTAAAATGTATAAAAACTGTGAAATGCAAACCTGCAATAATCAAATATGTTGAATTACACAAATATACTTTGTGTATTTAATCTCAATTTATTAACCAATGTTTTTGCTGCTGACTTTAAAATGACTTTAGATAAACATCACATTTGTGTTTATTTTTTTGTTTTTCCTCTTCTTCTCGGATTTGTTTGAGCTGCGCCCTCTACTGTACAGGTGTGAATTTGTGTTTCCTTCAGCCTGAGGCTTATTCTTTTCACTTTTGGTGTGAAAAGGCCTTCACATTTGCCAAAAATGTAACTTTTTTCTGTTATTAAAAAATAAACAACCAAGCCCAACCCAGTTAAGAAAAAATAACACAAAACTAACGTAATGCATCACTTTCCATAAAAAGTAACTAACAAAATTAGTTACTTTTTTGGGAGTAACACAATATTATAACACATTACTTTCAAAAGTAACTTTCCCCAGCACTGAATGTTAACAAAACATTCTTAGAACATATTTTTGTTAGCTGGCACACTGTAAAAACAGCACAGAGAAGATAACATTATCTGCTTTATTTATTTATTTATTTTTAATACGATTATCAAAAGGACTGAACAAGAGAAAAATAACAAGTACACTGTAAAAATGATTTTTCAAAGTTGTAAATAAAACAAAGATTACTTGCTTTTGCAAAAAAAATAAATTAAAAAATACTCCTGCAGTCTCTCTACTTCAAATGTTGCTGTTTCTTTGTAAGTATTTGTGAAATTTAATATCAGTTTCTGAGTCAAAATAAATTCTACACCATTTTTTTTTCTTGCAAACAATCCACATTTATTTTTTTCCTGTTAAATCTGACAGTGAGCTTCTGATCCAGTTGAGTATTCTGCCCATCCTCATCACACCATCTAAACCAGCAGCTCTTCCTCTTGTTTTCTTCTACTTTCTGCTGAAAGAGCAGGAGGATCCGTATGTAACGGTAAACAAAGGCAGGCCGGAGCGCGTGTGCTGACAGGTAAAGCGCTATTACTAATTTATGTGTGTGCTGTTAGTGCGCGTGGAGCGCGAGGGGCCGCGGCTGATGTCAGAGCTGTCAGCCCTTCATTCCAGCCGTCAGAGGACTGACTGATGTACAAGCGCTGCTTTGCCCTTCCTGTGGTCTTCAGCTGCGTGTCCTGACAGGCGAGTGTCTCGCTCACCTCACACACACACCCCAGAGACATCATTTATTGGTATGAAACAAAGCAAGCGAAGAGACCAAAGCATGGGAAGAGTGAAGCGAGGTGAGTGACCGCTGATGGGAGGCATTTGACCGACTCCTCTCTTCCACGGTCAGGGTTAGGAAAGACACGTGACTGGACGGAGCAGCAATATTAATAGATGCTAACACATTTGGTGAAGGATATTTAGGAGGAAAATACTATTTTTAACTCACAACATTTTCAGGGTGTGTTCACACTTGTAGTTCGGTTCTCTTGGTCCGGACCAAAAAAGAAAATGATACATGTAGTTCTGATTCTCTTAGCATTCACACTGCCATTTTTAAACCGAATCTAAAGATACAAATGACGGAACTTACCGAACATCCAAAACAGCGCTGTTCGCAAAATGCACTAATTTTTTTATTTCAATGTTTTCCAGTGTAAGTTTTTTTGTTCTTTTACAAATGTGTATGTTTTGTTGATGTAATGATCACCAGCAATATAGTAAAATTTCCATTTATAAAATGCACATTAATCCAGTGCAACCTTACAAGCGGACAGGACATTTGACCCTAATGGCCCTCTTACTGTTTTAAATATTAGAAAAACAACTTTGCTATATGATAAATACTGCCATTGAGTCATTGAGTTCAACATAAATGTAACATTACAATCTCAAAATAATAGTCAAGTCCTTCAGTGTACATTCTGTCTAGGAGTAAACTCCACATTTAGCTTTAAAACTCACTTGTGGAAAAAAAATTCACTTAATTGTTTCAAGTTTCAATAGAAATGTTTCAGTTCAATATTTGAGCAAATTCTTATTTGATGGAACAACTTTATCTAGTAATTTATAAAGTAATGGATAAACACTTGTTGATTACAAAACTGAAAAACACTCATAATCGCAGACATAAAATTTTCAAAAAAAAAAAATCAAAGCAAATCAATTTTTGCTTTGTCCTTTTACAGACGGATTAAATATGATCTTTCTAAGACATACTTACATATTCAATTTTATATAAAGAATGCTAGTATAAAGTTGTTTCATTATGGATGACGAATGGAACTTTACTGTTGAACCAAATACAATCTCCTATTTTCTGCTAAACATCAACTCACAGGGGTCAAAATGAAGACCAGGAACCATCACAGAGTAGAAATGGTGATCTATGTAGTTTTTTGTGGTGTCAGGGATTTCCCAGGCATGGATGGCTCTCATTGGCCTGTTCTTTAATCACGCAGCCATCGTGTGGCTTCAGGTTCTGTGCGTGTTTTGGTGTGGATGGGAGGATGCAGGTGGAGTGCTGGTCTGAAGAAGCCTCTCTCTCTCTCACACACAGTGAAGCCTTTGTTTGGTCTGTGGTGCATCTCCTTGAGCTGTGCTGTCAGTCTTTGATCACGCCGCTCGAGTGCTGACAGCTCCTCGCCGCCCCAGTGTGGAATCCTTCCTGCCCCGGCCAGGTGACAGCAGGTGATAAAACAGCCCGTTCAGACTGACACTCAGTGAAGAACATGCCTCTCATACACTGCGCTATAGGTTAGCCATGGCCACTCGGATGAGGAAAACATAGCAACTTAAAAAGAGACCTCAAACACATTTGCATCTTTACTGTACCGCACTAAAGGTGAACTATGGGAGGACCGTAACTCTACTGTTGGGACACATTCCCACATAACTGAACATTCTCAGAACTTTCTGGCAAATTATGAGTGAACATTCTTCCAGTAACATCAATATAATGTTTATTCAAAGTAATCTGGTCTTTAAGAATGTTCTCAAAAGGTTAGCACAAAAATTTTTGTTTATACATCATTCATAGAACGTTTTTTCTGAAACGTTTTAGTTGGACGTTCATCTAACATTTTTTAAATGTTATTACTTGTTTTAGAATTTTCAGAGAGCATTCAAAAGTAACGTTCCCATAATGTTTGCAGAATGGAATGTTTCCTCAATGTTTGCATAACCAAGTTGGGTTGTTGTCATGTAAGTGACATCAAAGTAACTTTACCACACGATAGCTCCTCTTGCAGTCTTACAGTCAGTGCTAGCAATGTCAAAGGTTATTCTATCTTTTGATGCTATATTACTTGCAATAATAAACTTACTTTGACGGGTGTTACATTTTAGCTCAGATGGAGATGATAAAGATGCAAAAAGGTTCCAAAATATTAGTGTTTATTAAACAAAAAGAATCTAATCCATAGAAACTAATGACTGACGGGAAAATGGAACAAAGGAACACAGGAAACAGGTAACTGAAAAGAAACAAACTAACAGTCCATGAAAATGAAGCTAAACACAAACAGAACGTGACAGAATGCCCCCCTTGGGAAGGAGCAACCTTACGGCTTATAAGTCCATCCAAGGAGAGAGAGAGAGCTCAGGAGGAGGACGAGGGGCCAGTGAAGGGCTGGAGATTAGAGATGATGGTGGCGGAAGAAACAAGGTGGTGATGCTGGTGGGAGGAGCCATGGAGGAGTGGACATTGGAAGGATCCAGGGAGGAATGAACGGCTGACAAGATTCCACAGCAACCTAGGAGAAGGTTATGAGGAAGGTGACCCATGGCAGCAGTGATGGAGGGTGGAGCCAAGGAGGTAGTTTGAACCCAACCGACAGCGATGATGCCTGGAGATGTAGAGGCCCTGGCAGGACTGAGGGGACTCTGGTGTGAATGAGGACAGAGGTGGAGCTGGGGGAAGGAGGAACCCGACGGAGCCGTAGGGGTGGAGGGATGAGGTGCAGCCAAAGGCCCGGAAGTCCATGGCAATGGTAGAGAGATGACTGACCAAGATGGAGCCGAAGGGATGACAGTCCTGGGTGGAGCCAAGGGGGCGAGGAGCCAGGGCAGAGCCGACTGGTCGATGGGTTGAAGTGGAACTGAGGGATGAGGCAGAGCCTGGGACTCCTCATGCCAGGGCAGAGTTGGGGACCGGAATCCCCAAGGCAGATGAGGGCTGCATGACAGGGCTGATGGTGGAGCTGAGGGGATGAAGGGAGACGGGAGCCGAGGGAAATACTGGCCTCTGTGGAGTGTGCAAGAGAAGGACTAGGTGGTGATTGCAGAAGAGACCAAGGTGGTGATGATGGTGGGAGGAGCCATAGAGGAGTGGACAGTGGAAGGATCCAGGGAGGAATAAATGGCCGACGAGATCCCAGAGCAACCCAGGAGACGGCCATGAGGAAGATGATCCATGGCAGCAGTGACGCAGGGTGGAGCCAAAAGGGACAGAGGTGGAGCCGGAACTGTTATGTTCCGGACTTTTAGTTTGTTTTCTACAGTCACATATGTTTCTTTGTCTTTATTTCCCGCCACTAATCTGTTACTATGGTTACATTAGTTAGTTCAGTTTAGCTGTGTTTAGCCAATTACCTTGTTTGTGTTCGCTACTTAAGTTGTGCCTTTGTTCTCACTCATTGTCCAGTCACCGTTACGTTAAGATGTGTTGTGCTAATGCTGTCACGGAGTGAACAAACGATATGTGCGGATCCATATGCAGGCTTTTATTAATCAAAGACATGGTCGATTACAGGCATGGGTTGGCAACAGCAAACAGGTATAGAGCAGGCGAGACAAAGAGTGTACCAGGGACAAGCATGGTCGATCAGTGGCAAACAATATCCAGAAGGGCTAGGCTAAAGAATAATCCAGGGGAAACAGGCAATGGTCCAAGAGAGGTGCAAACAAAGTCCAAACGGCAAGGCGAGAAAGTCCAAGACAGGCAGGTAATCAGGAAACAGGCAATCAAAAAACAAGATGCGACTAGACTTAGACTAGAACTGAACTCCAACTAGGACCGGGAACTGGCTCCGTAACGTAGCTATGCTAAACAGCATAAATGCTAAACAATACTCGGCAGTGAGAGAGAGGAAGTCCATGGCTTATGTAGGGTGTGTGATTGGCTACAGCCGTGTGTGTAATCAGTGCAATGGATGATGGGAAACGTAGTCCGGGGTGAAGTGCAACAGTTAGTGTGGTGCAAGAGTCCATACAAAACAAAAGACAGAACTGGGATTGTGACAAATGCCTGTCTGCATGCTTTTGGAATACTTGATATTGAACTACATTTGGAACTTTATTCGTCTGTTTTCGTCTTCCTACCTGCAAATACGTGTTACACAATTATTAAAAATGAATCTAAAATTAAAATGAAAAGAGAAAATACAAAAATAAAATTTCAAATATTAACAAATACTATAATAGTATTTCAATGAAAGTAAAACAAAAACTAGGTGTGGCAATATAGTAATATAATTAAATAAAATACAGTACAGTATATCCAGATTGTCAAGATCATCAGAAACCTGTTCTTAAATATAAATAGCAGTTGTTAAGAGGTTTTTTCTCTTTAAATCAAGTTTAATTAAATATATTTGATTTTCAGACATTTTAAAACTTATTTTGTCTTGTTTTAAATCGTTTTAAGCCATCTTGAACCCTGGACTCCTGCAAATTTATAAAGATAATCTTGATACTTATCAAGCCTGTAACCATTTTGGATTGAGGGTCATCATTTAAGAATCATAGGAAACACCTGACTGCCCACTAAATCAATTTGCTGAGCACTAATCTCAGTATTGTGCATCTGGGTATGGTGGTGAGTTTGAGCCTCAGATCGTTCCCTGTCTGTTTACACTGAGCTCAGCATTACCCACAATGCTTCATGACGCACTTCACATGAGGTGGCTTTAACTACTGTACTAACATTAAATACCTACAAGACTATGGATTCACTGTAACTGCATGTTGTTCTAGAAAATTCCCACATTTACTGCTAATGAATTTTGGTTGGGTGTAGGGTTATAGCATTTAGATTGGATGAGCAATGGTTAGGGGTCAAGTTAAGAGTGTAACGTTATATATGTTAATTAAATGCAAGTACTTTAAATGCACCAATAATATGTACATTGTATCAAATGGTTAAGTACACAATGCACTTAACCATTTGTTACAATGTTTTAAAGTTAAGGCCACCTAATATAAAATGTGGCCAAGCTTCGTAACACGTATCTGTTGATAATATCGATGAAACGTGAAGAACCGATGCTAACGTCCGAACATCGATTGACAAAGTGTCACGGATCCCAGTGGTTTGATTAGCCCTCGAGCTAATGCCACGCTAAGCAGAAACATTAGTCTGAGGCCGGACAGCACTGGAAACACACACTCTACTGGGAAATTAAACAATGTGGAAGAAATGGTGTACCGAGGAAATTCCTGGATAAATTAACAACGCAATTACATTACACGACACGCCGCAAGATGGATGAGGAAGCCTTGGCTGGTATTATGTTCTGTTTTCCAAATTGCAATTTATTTGAGGGCTTTAATGGATGCCGTATTAAAACATCCCGGGCCCCGGTCAGGTTTCATTGTGTGTCAGCCGGTCATGATTGATGAGCCTCTCTCGTCCCGCGCCGTCCTCCCCCCGCTCGCTATTCTCAGCAGATTTGCAGGGGATTTTAAGCATTAGCTACATTTCTGTGAGAGCTGGAGTAAGCCATTGATTTTCTGATCAATTCATTTCCTTACTTGCTGCAGTATGCTGATAAATTTCACAGCAATTAATGTGAAGGTCCCTCCTCCCACTATTAGAGTGAATTTATTCATTATCAGTAGCACTGTTTGTCTAACGTCGCATCTGACTGACCGCTCTGTGTGTGTGTGTGTGTGTGTGTGTGTGTCTTTGTCCAGTCATTAACTCGCATGCCATTTTTCTTTTTGTTTCTCTTTAATGAAAACATAATCATGCATTACTGCAGGGAAATAATACAGCTCTAGAAGAACGGCATCACTGGGCTTCTCATGATACATACATATATACATGCATACACACATACACACATTCACACATACATACATGCATATACACATACATGCACACACACACACACATGCATACACACATGCGCACGCACACACATGCATACACACACACATATATACACACACATCACATGCATACTCACATATGCATACACACACACATTTGTACATTTGGGGACCTTCCATTTCCAGTGTGCTGAAAAATCCAGAAGCAGTTATCATGAAGGTCCATTATAACACCTGGAGTTTTCTGTCTGTTCTCAATGGAAGCTGCTCGGCTTTTCATTTCTGTTTCATGCATCTGAGTCTCAGTGTTTGTGGGTAAATAATGCATCAGGTCACATTTGATTAAGTGGCTCTGTGTTAACAGTCACTGTGCTGTAAATAAAGAGCGCGTGTGAAGCTGATCGTCTTCACTCTGTCTGACCTACTTCGAGGGCTGATATCACACTAGTTCTGCTGCATGAGGAACAGTTTGTTTATACATCGTGAACAGCAAAAATATAGCAATGCCTCATGAGCGTCCATTTCATGCTTTCGAAACTGGAATACACAAATGCTGGAATTTAATTCAATGTGATTTAATTGTGTTTATTATGGAGTCTCATGGGTAATCTGGGGACATTTCCCAGGTCTGGAAGTTTGAGCATGAATGAGAACGAGAAGTTGCTTTTGGCAAGCGGGCGGCTTTTGGAGTTTTTGTCCAAATAGAGTTTGTGCTTTGTAAACAGCAGAGGTTATCTGACCATCACAGCGTCCAGATGCTTCGTGAGACGGACCACCTGCTATGGGAATGCCTTTAGTGTGAGATCCATCCGGCTTCGCTCTTCAGTGTTTAGTGACTGCCATGTACAGGAAGCGTTACACATGTCTGGACAAGGCAGCAGAAAACTGGCATTGCTGTTAAGAATGCAAGAAAACAAGGTTGATGATTTGGTGCATTCGAGCAAAAAATAAACCAACAAACAAGAACAAAAAGTGCATTAACCGTCTGCCTGGGGCTGGACTGGAGGAAACCTGAAAAAACTGCTTACAACACAAAGGCCTTTACAACAGCCAATGAAACGCAAGCACTACAGTGTCTGACATCTTCCTCTATATGCTTGATATGACGGTAAAAATGGCCTCGTCTGACAAACACGGCACTGTTAGTGTTGCACATTTCTAGGAATACTGAATAAAATGTACACTTTTGGGCCATTTTTTGGGGTTATTTTTCCAGTGTTTGGGTAGTTTTTGCGTAACCCAGATCCTGGGTCAGACGTAACAGCCCAGTGTTTGGGTAGTTTTTGCGTAACCCAGATCCTGGGTCAGACGTAACAACCCAGTGTTTGGGTAGTTTTTGCGTAACCCAGATCCTGGGTCAGACGTAACAACCCAGTGTTTGGGTAGTTTTTGTGTAACCCAGATCCTGGGTCAGACGTAACAGCCCAGTGTTTGGGTAGTTTTTGTGTAACCCAGATCCTGGGTCAGACGTAACAGCCCAGTGTTTGGGTAGTTTTTGTGTAACCCAGATCCTGGGTCAGACGTAACAACTCAGTGTTTGGGTAGTTTTTGTGTTACCCAGATCCTGGGTCAGACGTAACAATCCAGTGTTTGGGTAGTTTTTGTGTCACCCAGATCCTGGTCAGACGTAACAACCCAGTGTTTGAGTAGTTTTTGTGTAACCCAGATCCTGGGTCAGACGTAACAGCCCAGTGTTTGGGTAGTTTTAGTGTTACCCAGATCCTGGGTCAGATGTAACAATCCAGTGTTTGGGTAGTTTTTGTGTAACCCAGATCCTGGGTCAGACGTAACAACCCAGTGTTTGGGTAGTTTTTGTGTAACCCAGATCCTGGGTCAGACGTAACAACCCAGTGTTTGGGTAGTTTTTGTGTAACCCAGATCCTGGGTCAGACGTAACAAACCAGTGTTTGGGTAGTTTTTGTGTAACCCAGATCCTGGGTCAGACGTAACAAACCAGTGTTTGGGTAGTTTTTGCGTTACCCAGATCCTGGGTCAGACGTAACAACCCAGCGTTTGGGTAGTTTTTGCATTACGCAGATCCTGGGTCAGACATAACAACCCAGGGGTTGAGTTATTTATCGTGGGCTTTTTGCGCCCTCTTCAGGAGAGAGCAGTGCAGCTCCTTCAAACTGCTGCATGTCTTCGGTAAAATACAGCTTTATGTATGTTTTATTTGATCTAAAAATTCGTTATTGTTCTGTATATTATTTAATTTTATGCAAAGCAACATATGGGGCGCGATGTGAGTCACCTAAATGAGTGTCACGTCGGTCTTTTCGCATGATGGAAACGCCTGATGCCTTGCATAAAATTTTATGATTTTATTCAAAAAGTTATAGAACATAAATACTTGGGATGTTAAAATACGTTCTCAGAACTGTACACTGATTATTTATGGACAGGTTATGGAGTCAGTCACAGCATTTTTTGCCTACAAGTTAAACGCAGGGCGGCAGTCTGAAGTTATCAGTTAACATTTCAACTCTGTTATGGATGGAAATCTTAGTGATGCATATTTACACAATAAAATATATTAAATATTATATTGCAATAAAATACATATTGTATAATATGCTGTGATGCAATGATATTTGTTCTAGCTAAGGACATGAAAAGAGAAACAGAGATTGGAAAAAGAGAAATGTGATGGCTGACACTGAAGCTGGCTGAGTGTTGTGGATTCTGACTGTGACGGGGCTGAACCGCTGCAGTGCTGTAGGCTTGTGATGGTCAGGTATGGCCCTGTGACTCCAGCTGTAACCAAACAAATAACACTCTAATGATTCCTGAACGTGTCACAGAAGATGCTGGGAATGATCCGACCGTCCTCGGCGTGTCAGGACACTGTGATCCGGATGTTTTGACACTGGGCTTTGATCAATAGACTCTGTGTTTTGTGGTGGGACTGACACCCGTTTGCGGCACCGTTTAAGAGGTCAGGAGAACACTCTCAATGAATCAAAGCACCCGACACATGAGGCCTGACACATGTTGGACAACACTGACCACAACAACGGCACTGCCTTTGATGAGCTGCCCGACTGAGTGTGTTTACATTCGCCTGTCTGTCATCTGCAGAGGGCGGAGCCTTTGATGACATCACAGGTTCAGGAATAACAGAGGAACATGTACAGCGTAAGACTGAGTGTGAGTGTCAATACATGCATGGTCTTAGAATGAATAAATGCAAAAGCATGGCTTTGTTTACATTCATATTTTATATCACCACTTTATATAAGGTGTCGTTAACTAGTATGTACTTGTACATCAAATAATATAAATCAGAAATGTTTCTTAATCAGCAAATCATATTAGAATGATTTCTGAAGGATCTCAAGACTGGAGTAATGATGCTGAAAATTCAGCTGAATTAATTATATATATATATATATATATATATATATATATATATATATATATATATATTTTTTTTTTTTTTTTTTTTTTTTTTTTTTTTACAATATATTCACATAGAAAACAGCTATTTTAACCTGTAATAATATTTCACTGTTTTTACTGTATTTGATATGATAGCATTATATAAAAAATGTTGGGTTAAAAACAACCCAGTTGGGTGGAAAATGGACAAACACAGTGATTGGGTTGTTTTAACCCAGTGGTTGGGTTAAATGTTTCCTGGTTTTATTTAACTCAACTATTGTTTAAAAATTACTATATATATATACACTATACTATATGGCTTAAAATGAACCCAAAATATGTTGGAAATTAAAAATCTGACACATAATTACTAGAGGCAACAATAATAATCAAAAGGTGAACATTTATTAATAAGCAATTTAATAAATGTTTATTGTTTAATTATTATTCATCAAACATATTAATAAATGTTAATTTCCAACATATTTTGGGTTCATTTTAAGCAAGCAATACAGTCATTTTTAAACAATAGTTGAGTTAAATAAAAGTACCCAGCACGTTGGGCAAACATTTAACCCAATCACTGGGTTTGGCCATTTTCAGCCTAACTTGGGTTGTTTTTAATCCAGCATTTTTAGAGTGTATTCATTTTGATCTACTTATGAGTTGGAAAATATAATATTTTTAATTAGAGAATCAGTCTCTAATTAAAAATATTATATTTTCCAACTCATAAGTAGATCAAAATGAATACACTCTAAAAATTTTAAAGTTTGTCTTAATTACTGTATAAAAAAATATTACATGAAACTGAAACAGGTTTTACTCATCAAAAACAAAGCTCAAACAGTGTGTGTGTGTGTGTGTGTGTCGGATGCTCAGCCCAAAAACAGTCCGTCCCGCAGCCTTAATTAAACCTGAGCGCTTACAAAAGGTAGAAGCAAATAACAAGACCACATATTACATTAAAGTCTCCTGCTCCCCTAACACACGCTTAATAATTCATGCTCTCAGAGCGCCACAGAGCGGATCGTCTGTCGTCCGTTCAGCTGCAGTGAGGAAGTGCGCGCAGACATGCATCTCCACCCCGTCTTACAAATGAGTATGATTATTTTTAATGGGTTTAAGGTTACTCGTAGCCTTATTCCCCGGCCGCCGTCTTCTGTAACCATCAGGACATGCAGGAGTAAAGCAGCACCTCCTGTAACGGTTAGATGATTCTCCTGTGAGAGCTCAGCCCTCGTCATGTTCACCTTTCGCCCAAAGATTTGTCACAATCCAGCATTATAAATACACTGTACATGTTCTTGCTGTTTATATCGCCGTTTTCTTCTTCTTCACAGGTCTGGAGTGTTTATTACCAGCACACAAATGCTTTCTATCTTTTTAAAATTCGTCAAATAATCCACTCATTGTTTGAAATATATATATAATTTCCCACTGTACCCACAATAAAAAAAAAAAAAAAGAGTTATTTATAAAAACTGATATTTTTCTGATAAGGCTTACACTTCAACAAACATGAGGTTCAAAAAGGGAAATGACAGTATGGCATTTAAATACACAGAGATAAGAGGAAACAATATAATAAATAATAAAAGGTGGGAGAGATAAATATCATTGACATGTAAAATACTAGAACTAGATCATGCTAGTAATGTCATGAAGACAAAGAAAAATAAAATAAGAAAAACGTATATAAAATGTAATCAATATTAGAATATTCATATGAATACAGACCACTTTATGTTTGTTTAGATACCAAAAGGAATGAATAAATATGAAATGTATTAAATGACAACAATTAAACAAAAGATTTCATATTTCTTCACATGATTATGATTATAAAGAGAAAACAGCAGGGGTGCGTGTGTGTGTGTGTGTACGCATGTGAGAGAGTGTGTGTGCCTATGTGAGTGTGTGTATGTGAGAGTGTATGTGCGTATGTGAGTACCTGTGTGTGTGTGTGTGCATAGGTGAGAGAGAGTCCGTGAATGTGTGTGCATGTGAGAGAGTGTGTGTCAGTGTGTGTTTGAGCGTGTGCATATGTGTGTGTGTGTGTGTGTGTGTGTGTGTTGACCCCACCCTGAGTCTCTGAGTCTGGATTGTATGCCGACATCTCCCCCTCTAGGACGAGCCGCGTATGTTTTTGTGTCTCAACCCTCAGCAATGTGTGTGTGTGTGTGTGTGTACGCGCATGCGTTTTTGTGACATATCAGGACACAAATTTGTATAATAACATGGGTATGACATAGGTATTACAAGGAGAGGGTGACTTATGAGGACATTACCCCATGTCCCCACTTTTCAAAAGGCTTATAAATCAAACAGAATGAGTGAGAAAGTAAAAATGTGCAGTTTCCTGTGATGGGTAGGGGGAAAATAGGTTTGTACAGTATAAAAACCATTACGCCTATGGAATGTCCCCACAATTCACAAAAACTAACCTGTGTGTGTGTGTGTGTGTGAGGGATCAGGCTCTCTCTCCACCCTGGGCTAGCGAGCGCTCGATGCCGCAGTGATGGATGAGCTCCCTCCATCAGGCTGTCAGGGCAGGGCACTGGGCCATATGGAACTGGCATATGGACTTCATGTATATGATGAGGGGAATGCAGGAGAGTGACTAAAATATACATTAAAGCTATGCTCTGCTCTTAAAAATGCAGGGTTCATCAGTTTGGCGAGGAATATCACTCAGCGGCTCCTTCACGCCAGCAGATGCGTAAGCTCCGATCAGACGTGAGTCCCTTTTTCCATCCGAGTTATAACCGCTGACTGAAAGAGCTCCAACGGCAAAAGATTTTATTATAATTATTATTATTCCTGATGCCACACGAAACCTCAACAACAACGTCTTTGCAGCTAATTATCTAAGATTTCCATGAAAGGGGTAAAAAAATGGCCTGAAGCTCTTATAGAAAAGACTTATGTTCCTAATTTAAAAAAAAATGCTGAAATAATTGTCAACCAAAATATTATTTTTTCTGTTTATGTTATGTGAGGTGTGCAGCACTGTCACCAAAATTTAGCACTGAACTGAAAAGATACAGTTTAAAACATTGATTGATTTGTGCCATTTTACAATGTTTTTGCATTAAACATTAAATATAAAAATTAAGTACACAGTTGTTGTTGTTGTTTTTTTTTTTAAATAAATACAGGTTGAAAAAAATAGTATTTGTTAATTAAGGGGCCAAATCCTGGTTTGTATTTACCAATAAACCTATCATCAATTATATAATAATTGAAAATAATTGAGCTTGATGAATGCAGTCAACACTATAATTGTGAAAAATCAAGAAATTTAAATAATTATTAATTTATGTCCTTTCCATGTTGTAGAAAGTGTCCAAATGATGTCACTTCCTGTGTATTTTAAGTAGTGTAACTTTTCTTATTATTATTTTATTAATATATAACTATATAAATATAGTTTTTTTACTACACTCTAATAAATGCTGGGTTAAAAACAACCCAAGTTGGGTTGAAAATGAACAATCCTAGCGGTTGGGTTAAATGTTTGACCAACGTGCTGGGTAGTTTTATTTAACTCAACTATTGTTTAAAAATTATCTATGTCTGGCTTAAAATGAACCCAAAATAGGTTGGAAATGAAAAAACTGACACATAATTACTAGAGGCAACAATACTAATCAAAAGGTGAGCATTTCTTAATAAGCAATTTAATGTTTATTGTTTAATTATTATTCATTAAATTTGTTAACAAATGTTAATTTTCAACATATTTTGAGTTCATTTTAAGTGAGCAATACTGTAATTTTTAAAATTAAAAATTAAATTTAAATAAAACTGCCCAACACGTTGGTTAAACATTTAACCCAATTGCTGGGTTTGTCAATTTTTAACCCAACTTGGCTTGCTTTTAACCCAACATTTTTTAGAGTGTACAATTAAATGATAAAAACGATCACAATGTGTGATTTTAATTGGATTCATTAGAGAAGATCAAGGCCTCTGATGTGTCCAAAACTACAACCTTAAACACAGATAGACATTTAAGTGTTAAATTAACTACTTTTCATAACAGAATCTTATTTTAATTTGTTTACAAATAAAATGGGGCGGGCTGATGCAAATGTTGTGAGTGTGAGGCTGAGAAAGTCGATTCGATCAGATACAAATTTAAACACAACTACTGATAATAATTTTCTCTTCCAGAAGCTCGACATCAATGCACAATTATTTAGCAACAACTAGGATGAAAATAAAATACTGAAAGAATGCAAAACATGGCGAAATGTTTGCGCTGGAAATCACAGCCACAAATCACACTACAAAACCGGCCAGCGAACGCGATGATCTCACGCGTTTGACACGCGACACAGAGTCACGAGTAAATAGACACTGATAGAGCCGGTAAGAATTAAGATGATCTGTCTGGAAGTGGAATTCCTAATCACACTGTTTTCCCGCCGCTCCGGGCCTGCGGGCTGTCGCATCAGCCCAGGGGGTTTAATTCGATTGTTTAAAGGCCTCTTTTAATTGGTGCTTTGTCTGCACAATCCTAAATGAGCAGGGACACCCACGGCGCAGTCCCGCCGAGAGTCAGGACGGCTTGACAGGCCCCATGGAGGTTCCTGTCCCAGAAAGCCTCAAATCGCCAGCCATGTGACAGCGGCCCACAGTCTACCCATCTCCCCAATTAAAACTCAACTGTCAGAGAGGAATATGCCATCATGCGCGCGCGTCTGGTGGGTGTATGTGTGTGCGACGCGCCCCGCGGCCGGGGAATATCAATGCACGCGGGTGTTTTTAGCCCGCGCATCCAGATGTTCACCGGCCTTCGCTCTGGCCGTTCGGATAGGATTGTGATTTGTAATTCTGAGTAATCGCTTAGGACAAGACCTTACACCATTTTATCTGTTCATGTCTGTGGGCCAAAGTCAATACTCATCGTATAGTAATGAGTTGAGAATATCTGAACCTTTTTATGAAAGCTCAGAGGAGTGAACCTGACGCTGCTCGGCTTCCCTTTGAAAACACGGGAAAATGGCCAGCAGACAGTCCAAACAAGCGCAACCCGAAAACAACCACCTCCTCGCGTGTGTTTGCGAGGAAAACGCGCATGAAAAATTCAAGCATTGCTGATTTCCTGATGCGGCTTTAACCCAAAACATTACCTTTCAAGCAAATTCTGCCTGCATGCCGGGACGTGAGTGGCTGAAAAAAAGGATTACGGCTCCGGTACTTTTTCTTTGAGATGCACAAACATCGGCCTGCCAGAGCCTCATTATTTTGTCAATTCATCGTGCCAGAAATTCACAATCGCTGATATCTGATGCCTCGGGACGGGCGTGTTATTAGCGCGTGTCGCTCTGAAGTCTTCATTCGTTCCAAGAAGAGATTACACAAACACAGCTCAGGTGCGGCCGGGGCCCGATCCGTCCTCTCGCCGCTAATCTCCGCCGCGGGCAAACGCACTTATTGAAAATGTGTCTGTGTTCCAGCAGCACTCGTAAGCTCATGCCTCTGGACGCTCTTAGCAAACACAGTAATATGCCCTCAAACTCCTGCTGCTGTAATGCGTGTATTTATAGAACATATCCAATCATGAGAACAAAGCTATTGTTGTACGCTAATGAACGTAAAATCAAGAGCTTCTCCCTTGAGTACAAAACATACAGACTTTTGTTGTCTTTGCTTGAAGCACTTTATGATGATTACTAGTACTAGTGCTGATAGTGACATGATGAAACCTCTCACTTGAGTGTGTGTTTGTGCTGCTACTTTACCGTGTGATCAGATGCAGCATTTTCACCTACTGGACCAGAAAACGGCTGCAAATCCCTCAGACACATCTATAGACCAGAACATCACTGAGAAAAACACCTGAAAAAACACCTAGAACACCCTAGCAACTTTCTAGCAACACCCTGACAAACATTCAAAACACCCCACCCTGGCAACCACTCAGAACATCCTAGCAACATTCTGGAAACCACTCAGAACTCCCTAGAAACCTCCTAGCAACACACTTGCAACCTACCAGAACACCACAGAGAATGCCTGTCAACCACGTGGAAACCATTCACAAATCCATAGCTGCCTAGCAACACCCTGGTGACTAATTCAGAACATCTTAGCTACTGTCTAGCAACACCCTGGCAACTAATTCAGAACATCCTAGCTACCGCCTAGCAACAAGCTGGTGGCTAATTCAGAACATCCTAGCTACCGCCTAGCAACACCATGGCGACCACTCAGCAACACTCTGGCAACCATTCAGAACACCTTAGCAACACCCTGGTGACCGTTCAGAACACCCTAGCAACTGCCTAGCAACACCATGACAACCATTTAGAACACCCTAGCAACCACCTAGTGACACCCTGGTAACCACTCAGAATATTCTAGCAACCACACAGCAACACTCTGGCAACCATTCAGAACACCTTAGCAACACCCTGGTGACCACTCAGAACACCCTAACTGCAACGCAACACTATTAACCATGAAGAACACTATAGCAACCAGCTAGAAACAGCCTGGCGACTAATTCAGAACACCTTAGCAACACCCTGCTGACCATTCATAACACCCTAGCAACTGCCCAGCAACACCATGGCAACCATTCAGAACACCATAACAACTGTCTTGCAACACCCTGGGAACCACCCAGAATATTCTAGCAACCACCCAGCAACACTCTGGCAACCATTCAGAACACTTTAGCAACACCCAGGTGACCATTCAGAAAACCCGAGCTACTGCCTAGCAACACCATGGCAACCATTCAGAACATTCTACCACCTAGCAACACCCTGGTGACTAATTCAGAACACCCTAGCTAGCAACACCCTTGCAACCATTCAGAACACCCTAACAATGCCCAGGCAACCACTGAGAACACCCTAGTGACTGCCTAGCAACACCCTGGCAACCACCTACACCACACTTTAGTATAGAGGTGGTGAGTTTTCACAGACAAACAGCACTCTGAGTTTGGTCGCATCTGCACAGTAACATGGGCCATTTTTAAAGTGTCTTAAACTTCTGCCGTTTAACTGTATTTTTGAACAGACTGTCTCAGAAACATCTTTGTCTCAGTTTGACATGAAAGAGGGGATAATCATGCCGTTCCTAACAGCCTGAGATCAGACGCCTCCAGCTGAAAGACATAAACACCCATGAGGAAGAAGAACCCAGTTCACCAGAGATCTCAACACCAGCAGGACACACACGACATCACGTAAACACACACACACAGGTACTGTGTTTATTCAACAACACAATCAAATGTTACATTCTGCATTATTAGATGCCATCACACTAATACGGTCTATAGTCTAACACACACACACACACACACACACACACAGACTGCTGCCCTCCATCTGGAAGCCAGTCCATGAAAAGTGGCTTTTTCCTGATGGCTGGAAACATTTAGTCGGAGTGGAACGTTGCTCTTCTGCTATCTGGCGTGTCTCCAGGAACACTGGGATATTACAGCTGTCTCACAGCGTTTAACACACGGCATATGGTACCTAAGTACTATTGTTTCACTAGTTAATACCCCTCTTTTTCATTATCGGAGTGCACTCGTTTAGCGTCAATCCCACAGAAAAAAGAAGAAAACACATTTTAGATTGGGGGCTAGAAGCCATAAAGAGACGAATGCAGGCTTCTTCTCTTCTGCTGGCAGTGATGACATTCACATTCACAGTCGGAGAGTTTGTGAAGCTGCACCATCTGTGTGTTTTTCACTAATTAGTGTAAATGGATATAAATATTAAGGAAAGTGTTTCACATGACAAGCTGTTTCACATGTCTGTGTCAAGACTGTTTTCCTCTCTCCAGCTCGACGTCTTCAGATCTTCAAACCATCCTGCAAAACATCCGGCTCATTGTCCAAGCATTTTCAGGGACTTTATGATAGACAACACTTGGACTGAATATGTATAATAATCATATATGACTCATTTAAATGATGAAATTCACCTGCTGTACACCTTTTGACAGAAAATTTCCTTGACATGTGTGATGATAATTAAAAAATAACTTGACTGCATACACAAAGAGCCATATGTATCTAATGAAGCACGTTACAAAGCAGTGGCCAAAAGTGATGACCGGCCTAGGAAAATAGACATCTTCACCCTTTTCCAAATATTATTAAAATGTGTTACAGATTTTGTAGTCACATTGTGTAGTTGTGCTTGGAGTCATTTGTGAAAATGCAATGAATCATGACAAATTGTTCATTCGGTTTAACCGTCCAAATGCCAATATAGCCATTTCAGTTGTGATTAAAATATCTTAAAATGTAATAAATGTATATATATATTTTTATTCTGGCATGATTTTATAACATCATAAATCAACACAGTGCAAAATGGTATTAAAATTATGTGTAGAAATCGTTGCTTTGTTATGAGAAAGAATGTCTGGAAAAATACATTTCATTGATGTCATTCGAAGTAACCAATATAAAGGGACCATTTTAGATCAAGTCATGCGGTCAGTATCAGGTGACAGGATGTGACATCATTCAGACACCTGCAAAGGACCACATGGTCGTGAAGCAAAGTAACTAACTCTCTCTTTGAACTATTTGAAAAATTCATGTTTTCACTTGATCATACGCATGTCCCGAAACATCAGGTCATTCGGTACAACCGCTATAAAACATGGAAAATGTTGTAATATTTTTAAAACTTGTACTAAATATAAAATGTTTAATTGTCCTTTTGCTAGCTAGCTAGATATCAGCCTGTTAGCATTGTTTGAAAATATCATCATTCGGTAAAACCGAAATTTTGGTTAAATCTAATGACTTTTTTGGTGACAAATTTTGTCCATCTTGTAAAAAATTACAAAAGCAGTGTTAATGATTATAAAAACCACATTATCTCAGTGTTAACACTTTTTATAAATTCAAAATTAATTATATCTCCATTATGTTTTTTTTTTACACTTTTAAAAACCCTATTTGTCAATGACCCAGCTGTAGTTTACCTTTTTCTGACAAAATTAAAATTGAAATTTTCCTAATTTTTTCAACACACGCACACAGAGAGAAATGTGCAGAAAACAGGGAACTACAATAACACTGTGTCCTAACCAGATTCGACGCGATGCCGCGACAGGCTATAAAAGGTATCTTTTCCATGTTAAGTTCTTGTCCTAACCAGCCCCGACAGCGGCGATACTTTTTAAAATGGTTTCTATTTTTCGCGATGTCGCAGCTGGAACAACACCACAAAGTATGGCATTGATAATCTCAATTACAGTTTTTTACGATTGCTTACACACTAAAATTAAACTTTTCCCACAATTAGCAAAACCTTACACTCAAGGAGCAAAACACAATGCTAGATTTGCACAACTATAAGCACATTCTCAGCCTCACACTTTTTGCAAAACACTACACTTATTGTTTTGCACAACACTAAACACACTTCTCTACATTAGACACAGAAATCTAACATAATGTCACTTCTTTGCCATTTCAAGACACTGCTGTCCAAAATACCACCCCTATAAACCAATTGATCAAACACAGCCGTCAGGTGTTCAGACACTTAGGTGCTTAACTATAAACTCAACAATCAGGTACAAGTACTATAAAAAGGCAAAAGGTGAGTTTATGTGTCTTCAACAAAATGGAAGGCAATGTTGCAGTAAGAGGGAGAGGGAGAAACATCATTTTGAATCATTTTGAATGTCCCGGGCCAGCGCAGTGGTAACATCACAATATATGTTGCAATCACGCAGAATGAGGTCATCCACCAGCATGCCAACTTAGGCCCTTACAACACGGCCCACGTATTCACATTTCAGACAGACTGCACAAAATCGTCACAGCAGAAGACCAATTGGATGCAGAGCAGATGAGATACATTGTCATATGGGACAATGTAAATTTCCACCTATCTGCTTTGGTCCAAAACTGGTTTCATTAGCATCCACAATTTTCACTCCAATACATTCCACCATACTGACCCTTCCTTAAACCCATTGAGGAGTTTTTGTTTTGTTTTTGTTTGTTTGTTTTGGCATGGCGGTGGAAGGTTTACGATCTCCAGCCCTATATCAGGATATCCCTCATTCAAGCCACGGAGAAGGCCTGACCTAATTGATTCAGGGTCTGTGCAAGGATGGATTCACCTTTCAAGAAGATCCTTCCCTTGCTGTCTTACGAGGGAGGACATCGCCTGTGATGTGGATGAAGTGCTATGGCCAGATCCAGCTAGGCCAAGAGATGATGCTTAGGTGTTTTTTCTATTTTTTTTTTTTTTCCATTTACAGTTTTTTCCAATTGCTAACACACTAAAATGACATGCACAGCACAATTATTTAAACTGACACACAGAGAGCAAAACTTCTTCTCAAGTCTCCAAAAGTCTAAACACCTTTTCTGCTTTACACACATTTTGCATTTCAAAATGGCACTTTTTAAATGCACTGAACACAGTTCTCTGCATAAGACACAACAATCTGACATAAAGTCACATGTTTGCCATTTCAAAACACTGCCATTCAAAATGACACTACATGAGCTATTTGGCCAATTACATGTGCCACCTGGCCAAACACCTCAATGGTTAATTGTTAACACTTCAATCAGGATGTAAGCACTATGAAAAGACCACAGGTGAGAACCTTTTTTTTTTACAGCAACAATGGAAGACATTGCAGAGAGAGGAAGAGGAAGAGGAAGAGGGAGGTTGAGAATAAGAGTGAGAGGTAGGGGTAGAGCAGGTAGAGGAGTTCATGGCCAAAGAAGACAAACACTTTCAAATGAAATCAGAGCAACCTTAGTAGATCATGTCATCAACCATGGGCTGACAATGCGTGAGGCTGGACAGAGAGTGCAGCCAAACTTTAGCCATTTTACTGTGGCCTCTGTCATCCGGACCTTTAGACTGGAGAACAGGTATGTAACCAAAATTTCATGTAGTACACATGTAGTATACCCCTTGTCATAGTGTATCAGTTGGGTGACACCTGTTTACTTAGTGTATGACATCAGCCATTCATGAACTGTACAAGTTTCCTGTACAATGTACTCTACTGTGGGGGAAAATATTTAGGCTGCATTGTCCAAGCCCTATATATATTTTATTTTATTTTTTCTAAAGGACTGAGAGACGACACCATGGTGGAGGAAGGGGCCAAATGTTCACCGGGGTACAGGAAGCTGCCATTGTAAACTTGGTTTTGGAAAATAATGAAATCAGATTACGAGAAATTCAAAGCCACATCATCCAAGACAACACCTTATTCAACAACATTCAATGAGTTAGTCTGTCCACATTGGCTCGCATTCTCAAGCGAAACCAAATCAGAATGAAACAACTTTATAAGGTGCCGTTATAGATGTTCCTGAGCCATTATAGATGTTCCTGGCCAACGTGGTGGGAACATCACAATGTGCGCTGCCATCTCCAGTATGCATGGTGTCCTCCACCGTCATGCCAACCTTGGACCATACAACACAGCCCATATTCTCACATTTCTGGACAGACTTCACAACATTCTCATACCACCAGAGTGTATGAATGATGCAGACCATCAAAGAAACCGGTACGTTGTAGTATGGGACAATGTGAGCTTTCATCGTGCAGCCCCAGTCCAAAACTGGTTTGCTGACCACCCAACATTTCTCGTGCAATACCTCCCACCATACTCACCATTTCTGAACCCCATAGAAGAATTCTTTTCGGCATGGCGGTGGAAGGTATACGACCGGCAGCCCTTTGTGCGCATGCCTCTTGTGCAGGCCATGGAAGAGGCATGTGATGAGATTGATGTGGGTGCAATTCAGGGATGGATAAGGCACTCAAGGCGCTTCTTCCCTCGATGTCTGGCAAGGGAAGATATTGCCTGTGATGTTGACGAGGCGTTGTGGCCAGACCCGGCTGTGTGGCAAGATGCTGCCTAATTATTTTTCTTGCCTCTTTTTTTTTTTTTTTACTGTAATATATTTTTTTCAGAAATTTTCTTTTTCAGTTTACTGTTTTTTGTAAGAATATTTTTCAGTCCCATGTAAATATATCTGCTGTGCATATGTTGCACTGACTTGTTTACTGTAGTGAAGGAAAAAAAATAAAAATGTTGCAACAACATGTGTGTGTATCTGCAAATATTTCTGTGCATGTGAACAATCTGATACATATTTTAGTATTATGGCAAAGCATACTAAAGATGGGGATGCTTTTCATTATGCCCAACAGTGTGTAGGTGGTTAGGCAAAAATCTGGTAATATGAATGAAGTGTGTGCCATTTCATGCAAAAGTTTGATTTTGATAATGCTATGTGTAGTTTCGGTTGCAGTGCTTCATTTTGCAGGATATACGAGGTATTTTGCAGTTTGGGTGTGTGGTTTTGTGAATTGTGTTAAGTGTTTTGATAAAACCAGACTAGTTTGAAAAATTGTGTTTTAGCAATTGGAAAAAACTGTAAAATCATGCTTTGTTTTGTCTCCACATTTTTTTTTTTTGTTCGTGTAATATATTGTATTTAGAATATGTTCTGATTTTCAGTGCAAAATATAACCTTTGGAAAGGCATGGATGTATTGAATGGTTTTACAATGTGGTAAGAAATAAATATGTGCAGTACCGATCTTGTGTTTTTTTGTTATATATATATATATATATATATATATATATATATATATATATACATTCATGTACTTTACTCTAACAATATCTCTGAAAAAATCTAACCCAGACTATATAATTAGAAAAGTATAAAAGTTACAAGTGTTTAAGATTGAGCACAGCAGTGTGTAAATAAATGAATCAAACAGAATCAGAATGTATGAACCATGTGTGTTCCATACGGTGTCAAAGTTGGGTTTTGTTAAATTAGTTTTTTACAGATGCTAGGACACATTTCTCAATACTTAGGTCACTTTTGCAAAACTCTTCACACAGTTCTCCTAACCAACTTTCAGCTTGGCAAAGCAGTTCATTTCACATTCAAAATGCACTACAACTAGCAAAACACTTTATTCAGGTCTCAAATCAACTCATTCTTCCAGAACATTAGCAAAGGTTGACAGCTGACAAACACACTTTGTCACCCACAAAACAATGACCTAAAAAACACTAACAACATGTAGCATTACATAATTGATGAACTTTTCCTTTTTAAAGTTGCAATGATTTTCCACATAAATCAGTTCTTCATATAGAATACTGTAACACAATTTCACTTTATTGAAAGCATTTGTAACACGAATGAATCAGAAATTAATCAAAATTTCATTTTTTTTATATGAATATAGTACTTGAAAATTATAACCAAAAGGTGAAAAAAGAGGGAAAAAAACTCCAGGGCTGCAATGATAATAAAAAAAGAATAAATAAAATACATTCTACACATTACTGTAACAACATGTGTAGTTGTTCATTATAGTAAATTACAGTGATGGTCGTGTCTGCTCTCTCTCTTGCATTTGGCCACAAGTTCTCATCAACATCACATCAATAATCAAAAATATGATTTTTTTTTTTAATTTTTGGCTATAAAATTGAGAATATTTTAAAATTATTACTGCATAAATGCTTGGAATTTGCCATCATTCTGTTTTGAATGTGTTTTTAATAATTTTGAATGCAGTGTGTTAGCATTAGAAAAATGTGCTGAAAATACATAGTATTTTGCATGTTGTGGAGTACGAATGGGAAAAGAGCTCCTGAATTTTGAAAAGTGTGGTCACTGAATGCATTTTGTCTGAAAGCAATGAAAAATGGTTCACAGTTTGGTCTGCATTGACTTCTGTTTCACTGACTGTGTGAAGAGTTTTGAAAATGTGGTTTCAGTATTGAACAATGCTTGTTAGCAACTGGAAAAAACTGTAATGTGAAGTTTTGAATGAAGTGTTTCATTTTGCAAATGATCTGAAGTGTTGTGCTACTTTGGTGTAGGGTTGTGTTAATTGTGTGTAGTGTTTTGACAAACCTGGCCCTGTTTTCAAAATTGTGCTTAAGCAATCGTAAAAAACTGTAATGTTTACGTGCTTTATTTAATGTTAAAATGTGACTCTGAATATCATTTAGTGCTCCCCGCTTTGTAGCTGTACAAAAAGCAACAATGGATAATTTAAGTCAGGTCTTGAAATTAAACAAATGGAAACAAGAACGTTCAAACTGTGAACAAACAAGTGTATTCTGTGACAAAGATTATTTTCTCTGGTGCCGTGCACTTGCCCGCGAGAGCCCGCCCACATGCTGTTCTGATTGGCTGTGGTTTTTGATTGATTTTGTCGCATCTCGTAGTCGCGTCGCGTCTGGTGTGGACAGACAAATCGCTTTTCGCTGGAATCTTATCGCATCCCGTCTGGTTAGGACATGATGTCGATCACAAACAACTTTTCATACAACAAATCTGCCACATAAAAAAGCAAAAGCAAAAGCAACATAAAATTAAGCCAAAAAATGGATGAATTCTGCTCTGAAGTGCAGTGGTCCAGCGAGAAGGTTAATGTTTCCGATCATCTAGATTGCTGTCAGTCGAGAGGGAAATGCGTTTCAAATGGCCGAGGCTGTAAATGAAAGCTGTCACATCCGCTGGAGCTCAGAGAGACGTCAGACAGACAGACAGACACCTGAGAGACAGATGCCTCTGTGTTACACTGATCCACACGCACTTACTTATTGCTGCAGACGAAAGAAAGAAAGAAAGAAAGAAAGAAAGAAAGAAAGAAAGAAAGAAAGAAAGAAAGAAAGAAAGAAAGAAAGAAAGAAAGAAAGAAAGAAAGAAAGAATAAATCTACTATCCATTTTTTATAAATCAACCATTTTAAAATGAATCCTTCAAAACAATAATGTCGCGAATCAAGGAGACAGAAGATAATTATTCCTCCGATCTCAGAGATGATGAGGCCAAGATTATTCTGAAGTCTAAAGCGTATCTGTGAGCTCATGGAAACTGTGACAGACAGCTGTTCTGAGCTGATGAAGTCCAGCCAAAAACATCAGCAGAAACGACTGTGTGGATGTTGTGTCTAGTGCTCTAGATGATCGACAGACTAGAACACCTCATGAAAAAGAAGTGCACTTAAAGGAGGGTGTAATGCTATTTCATGCATTCTGACTTATTTACACTGTTAAAGAGTTGCATTCTCATGCTAAACATGGCCAAAGTTTCAAAACAGAGTATTTCTGTGCCAAATACACTCCTTTTGGTTTCGGACCGGGTTTCGGAGAGTTTTTCGAGTATGGCCCTGTATCACGTAATCAAGGGTGGAATTCCTTGCATAGGCACTTCTCCCTGATAAGTGTGCACACACATCACTCAGAGCAAGAGCACACCCATCAACGTGCTTCGTTCAGGATAGAAGCTGAGAGATTTTTCAATAGTGTCACCAAAAGTGTGTTTTTGTTTGTAAGGGAAAGATTTCCTTTTTCAACTTCCGAAAGAACACAGCGTTAAGGGAACAGAGGGTGAAGTTTGTTTTTCCGGGGCAGCAACAGAGTTGTGTATGTATGTTTGTTTGTTCCCAGAATTTCAGTGATGAATGTAAACAACTTTGTAAACAAGTCCCAGTTCGGTGCTGGATTTGCAGATCGGGGGTGGTGAGTAACACTGCATCAGATGTCTGTGTTTTGTTGGAAATCGGCACGCAAGTGCATATAATGTAAACAACACAAATGTTTTTATTTATAATGATGTTATTACCTTTTTATTTATAAAGATGTCACAGCTTGCAGACGATCTCTACGCAGAAGCTGCGTGCACTCGTGACTCTTTAGCTCTGCCCACAGCACTGACAGCAGGCACGCCTCTAGGAGCTCGGCTTTTTCCGGAAAGACTCGGTGCAGCGTATATTTTATAAATATGATAAAACTAAAGACTTTTCGGAGATATGAAGGATGCAATACTACTCTACAGGTACTCAAGATTAACGTGAGATTGGCAGAAGCTGTGTGTGTTACCTACCCTTTAATACACACTTAAGCACACTTTTAAAAAGTGCACTTTGTAATAATGTCAAATTTTTACTTTAAAAAAGATTTTATATCAATGTTTTTCTTATTATTTGTTTTTCAATGTTTGTCTTATTTTGATGTGTTGACTAACATACTAAAGCACATACAAAGTACCTTTAAATTTAAAGTGAATATATTTTAAATGTACTAAATTACAAATGTTTCAACAGAAATGACAGTAAAGTATGTTTTAGTTTACATAAATGTACATTCAGCAGTTCACTTTAACCATATTTCAAAAGCAATAGAAATAATTATGAAATTACACATAAAGATTTACTTAAAACTTAAAAAACTTTCTAAATTTCAGTTAATTGCCTTTAACATAAATTTAAGTTATATATATAGATATATTTGGTCCCACTTTATATTAAGTGGCCTTAACTACTATGTACTTGCATCAAAAAATAAGTAGAATGTACTTATTGGGTTCATATTGAATTGCAAAACACATTTTCAGCTATTGAGGTGGGGTACGGGTAAGGTTAGGGAGAGCTTTGGTGGTATGGGTAGGTTTAAGGGTAGGGGTAAGGTGTAAGGGATGGGTCAACAGTGTAATTACAGAAATTAATTACATATGTAATTACATGCAGGTGTTTTTAAAATATAAGTACAATGTAAAAACATGTATGTACACAATAAGTGCAGTGTATCAAATGATTAATTTAAATGTAAGTACATAGTAGTTAAGACCACTTAATATAAAGTGGGTCCATATATTTTAATTTAATTGCAAATAACATATAATTGTCTGAAAACATTACATTCATTTGTACTTAAGTATATTACTTCCATAGTAAGTACTCTTTATAAAAGGATGCTGAATAGGGGTGGGAATCGGAGGGTACCTCACGATACGATACGATCACGATAAATGGCTCACGATAACGATAATATCGCGAGTCAGCGATTCTGCGATAATCGATATATCGCTAGACAATCCTATAATGATACATCGAGATATTGGTCTTAATATGAAAACAAAATGCACGTGAAAAGGTTAAGTGCAGGTTAACGGATAAATCCGATCTTATATGTACATTTAATAGAGTTCACGTCACCGAAAGCAAGAAATATGAGTTAATTTCAGTTAATTTCAAAATCAGAGACTGCAATAGGAGAGAGCTGCAACAGCACTGGTAAGGTCTCATTACTTTTAATGAAGATAATTGTGTGTTACGCGTCTGCGACTTACTTTCACTTTCATATGTGGCAGTTTGCGCGTCAGCTTGCTGAAGAGATCTGCGGCGATGTGTGATGCAGTAGCGTTGTCATATCTGACTCTCACATGTTTCAGTTTTAGTATTTTTGGGAGAAGTAAAATTTACATATGTAGTTTCAACAACCAGATGTATTTAGATTGATGCATAGACAGTTTTGACTGGAATGCGTCCCAGACCATCTCCTGAAGTGGTTTGAGCGATCGGATTTAAATCCGTCTCAAATTCGTTTTTTAGGCATTTAGGCATTTAGACCTGGTCTTTTCACGATCGGATAGCTATCCGATCAGAGAAAATGCATGAAGTGACCAGGTGCAAACAGACCCTTTGACGTTCTTCAAGCGCTTAGATATACACGGGAGCGTTCGAAAGCAGGCGTCTATCAGAGGATCCCTAATATATGCTTTCAAACGCTCCCGTGTATATCTAAGCGCTCGATGAAGAACGTCAAAGATGTCTAGTTTGTCACATCAATGGTATAAAAGTGCGTCAAGACTTTGAACTTAAACGTGGCTGGGGCATCTATTTTACTCACACTGCTGTCCGCCATCCTGTTAATAACCTCTCTTTCTTAGGCTAGTTAACTTAAGTTCACATTTCCCTCATTCATGTGTTGAGCGCCGCCTTGAAGTAGTGACGCTTTGAGCAAAGAAATCTATTTATAACGCTTTATTTTTTTAATTAAAATATCGATATTTGGCGCAGCGATACGATTCTCGTATCGCACAGAGAAGGACGACGATATATCGCCATATCGATATTTTGTCCCACCCCTAATGCTGAAGTGTACTTATTTTCCTCTAGGAACATTAGGTGAGACTGTTTGAGTTTGTAAGCTGAGGTGTGTCATCTTCTGTATAGTTTCTGGTGTGTCATTGGTAGTTTGACTTCCTGAAGAGTGAAACATTGATCTGTTCATTTGAGGCGTCCAACATGTCAACTGATTCAACCAATCACATGGGTTTAGGACGGGACTCTCCATTTAGCTGACCAATGACATTATATTTGCATACTGGTGCAGAAACACCAATTACCTTTTAGAACTCCATATAATGTTCTCCTCTGTGACCTGCTCACAAATGCATCTCTGTCTAAGGTCAAAGGTCAGATTTTTTTCTCCGGAGTGTCTGCTAATCGCCGGAGCTCCTCCTTCCATCAGCGGTCATTATCCGCAGCTGTCAGGGGCTCGTTTAATGTCATCTCACCTGACAGCTCGTAGACAGGTGCCAGCAGACAGCATAAAATGAGGAGCAATCGATACCAAACACATCCTACTGTGACAAACTATCCAATTTATTAGCAAATATAGCTGGTTTAAAGGAGAAATATTTTGAATACAAGAAGTCCCTTGCTGGCGCAGATAAAATCAAGTCCAAATGAGATTCAGCTCCCATGAAAAAATGGCAGTTATGGAAGCGCTTGCATTTGACACCTGTCCAGGAATGATTTGTTCTTCGCGCTCAATGCAGCATCAATCCCACAAATCCCTCTGGAAGCCAAAAGTTCCAACGGGATGCGGCTCAGATTGGATTACCACTCCACACGGGACATGAGTGATGTCATCATTCCAGGCTGCTTTGATCAGGAATGCTCTGGCTTGCATTTTCCAGCAGAGCTGCTCTTGGTTACCAGATGCACTTCAAAATAAAGGTTCCAGTTTGAACCAAGAAGAGTTTTCAAGCCAAATGCCAGTGAGAATGTATTATTCTGTGGTTCTTGAGAAAACCACTGGTTTGCGTTGCTTTGAAGACAACAAATGGCCGCAGCAATGGCTGCAGTATAACGTCACACTCCGCAGTGTCTTTTTTTAAAAACATACTGTAGTTTAGCATATTATGCATCCAAAAAGTAAAAATATGCAATCCTGCAGTGATTTAAAGTTTGCATTCTTTTAACTCAACTCGGAGGTCATGCCATGACGTAACACTCTTAAAGTGGACCTATTATGCCCCTTTCACAAGATGTAATATAAGTCTCTGGTGTCCCCAGAATGTGTCTGTGAAGTTTCAGCTCAAAATACCCCACAGATCATTTATTATAGCTTGTCAAATTTGCCCCTATTTGGGTGTGAGCAAAAACACAAAATTTTTGTGTGTGTCCCTTTAAATGCAAATGAGCTGCTGCTCCCACCCCCTTTCAAGAAGAGGGCGGAGCTTTAACAGCTCAACAACAACAAAGCTGGAGAATCTCACGCAGCCAAAATGAGGATTGTCAGTAACGGTGTTCAGCCTTACATTGTTCAAACCGGAGTCGACACTGATGGAGAGACTCAGGAAGAAGTTACAACTTTTAGAATGAAACTGGACGTTTCTGAATGCTGTTGGCTGTTGACAAAACTCAGACAGTCACATGCTCAGATACCCCTTTTCCACAGACACAGTTCTGTTGCGGGTTGTGTCCATTGTCGAACTGTTCTATACTGCGGATAATCAGCGGGTCAGGCGGGCCAAGTAATAAAAAAATAACATTACAATTAATTGCAGGTGGATGAGAGATAAATCATTAATGTGTTGATTTTAATAAAGACACAGAACTCTAATTTCACGGTAGGATGCAACGAACGTGCGTCACTCTTTTACTTTCATTTTTTAACTGAACATATTTCTCTTCAGGGAAAACTAATCAAGGAAAACATGCGCCTAGAGCACCTCATAGTGGTCATTATATAAAACACAAAAGAAAAACCCTACATGAGATATTGCTTTATAACTTAGCAGCTTTAACTAAAAATAAACACAAGCTTAACTTACAGATATTATTCTGATAAGAGCGTTATCCAACAATGATTTACAGTTTTTTTCAATTGCTAACAAGCGTTTACCAATTCTTAAAATACTTTTTCTAAACTCTTAACACACATAGATCACACAATTAGCCAAACAGTTAATTTTCTGCCCAATACCATATTTTGTTAAATAAACACAAACTCTACATTTCAAAATGCTAAAAACTTTTTTCAACACATACTAACACTATCAAAACACAGCAAACCTGATTCAAAATCGAGTCATTCTGTCAAAACATAGCACTAGTTTTCTATTCAACATGAACAAATATTCAATCAAAGTGCAATGACTGTCAAAACACTAACAGTTGATGGCATTATGAAAACTACATTACTTGTCATGTTTCGGTTCTAACTGGAGAAAATATGAAATCCATCGTTTTTATAATTCAGTTTCCTTTTACTGCAGTAAAAGTATAATGCATGTAAGCCATTCTACATGTTTGGTTGAGTGCTGAATGTGTGCATTCTTGGCAACAGAAGTGAGTCATTATTTTATAGAATGTTCAGTAGAAAAAGAGAAGAAGAAGAAAGTAACAGAATTGCTCAGGGCAGCTACTGGTCAAATGAGTCCCCTATGCAGGACTTCAGTTGACCCTCTGTTGAAATCTCTTTTTCTGAGGTGGGTGTGTGGTGTTGATGGTGCTCCCATAGAGGGTGGGATGGTGTCCCCTTGGTAGTTAGTGCCCTACACAGACCACATATTCTGCATATATGGAACAGTGGTAGTTGTAGTAAAATCATTGTAGTATAAGCTTTTACTGAAATGAAATTGCTGCCATTGATCAACAACAAATCCAACATACATGGTCTTTGGTTATTATGGAAGCTTTTTTCCACCACAGAATAAAAAAGCATAAAAGGTCATTTTTTGACTTTTTATCAAAAATATTTTATGAGTGAATATTTTTTTGTGAGTTTACATCTCACAATTCTGACTTCTTTTTTTCTCTCAGAATTGTGAGATATAAACTAGGAATTGAGAGGGAAAAAAGTAAGAATTGTAAGATGTTAAAAAGTCACAATTACCTTTTGTATTTTCTATTCATGGCAGAAATAAGCTTTCATAGGTTCCACATGTGTAAGGGGGGAAACCATAGAGATGCACAGTCCAGCACACATTCTTCCTCCTCTCCCATACCTCTTCTTCTCCCTTGTCCTGATCCAACTTCTCCTCTCCTCCTTCATCTATTCCTCTCCCTTACCCAGATAGATCCATGATTTTGGTATGGAGTAAGCTTATATAAAAAGAAAATATAAGCATTTTAGAAATGCATTAATTGACTGCATTTTGTGTGAAAACGACATGAATTGTGTTAATGTTATGGTCACAACAGACGGATGTTCTGCTAAATTTTGTTTAAAGTTTTGAAAATGTGACTACAGATTGGACAAAAGTATGTTAGCAATTGAAAAAAACTGTAATGACAATTTAAGTTTGATGGGAGTAAAGCCTGTGTTTAGGCTATTAAGGAAATGTAATTTAGCCAAAGAAGAACTTTTATTTTAAATAAATGTTAATTTATAGGTAGCCTACTTCAGTGTGATATGTTACCATATCATCATGCGCATCACTGAGAATTTGAATAATTGTAATGTGATGATCAGGTGCAGATATCTAAATCAGGGTGGGTGGGTGATTTATTTTTAACAGTGGATTCAGGTACAATTCAATGCACAGACTTTTTCTTTCTTCAATTTGCATACTGAACATGGGTTGGAGCTCATTATTTTGAACTCTCAAAGTTCACCAGATTAATGAATTTATCTTTAAAATGTACAAAATTTTCTTACCTAGAGGGATCAAGGATTTTACCACCTCTGCCTCGTTTTTACCCTGGAAAAACCCTGGCTTCTAATAAACCAGACGACTTCTACTAATATGACTAATATTGCACCTTCAACATCCATGAAACCTTTCTATTGCACTAAAGGAAAAATGTTCTTTAGATTATTAAAATGTCCTTCATTGTAAGAAAAAAATGTTTTTTTAAGAACTGGTCACTGGAAGGTTCTTTCGGGAGCTAAAAATGGTTCTTCTATTGCATCACTATGAAAACACCCTTTTGGAAACTTTGTTTTTAACTCTTTCCCACCAGCATAAAAAAAAAACAAAAGCACCAGCATTTTTGATTGTTTTCACAAAACTTTCATGGCCCCTAGATTATTTTCTTGTATGAATATCTGAACTTGCAAAATATCAAAAGAAATAACTTTTTTTTTATTCTAGCTTCATGCATTCTTCTTTTATCAACACTTCAACGTGGGTAAGTTTCATTAAAAAAAGCTAAATTTTGATCAAAAAACAGAGAAAATTGCATTTTTGTCAAAGACTACAATGTGCATCAGCAATCCTTCTATCACTTGTTTCTGCTGCTATTTCGCCTGTGTTTTGATGTGGAGATTCTGTAGTCTTTCAGAAGATGTGTAATAGCGCCCCCTACAGTATAACAGCAGATTGCTGGAAATTTGCATCAATGGCAGGGAAAGACTTAGGCCCAATCCCAATTCTATTTTATACCCCTTCCCCTTCCCCTTACCCCTACGCCTACCCCTTCCCCTTGCCCCTTGAAACAGAGTGTCAAGGGGTAGGGCTGAAAATATTCCCCTAAGAAATGGGACACCACTACTAGACCGTTACACGTCATCATAAGTCGTCGCTAGCTCCTACGTCATAGATGCGCCGATGTTTATCACACACTTCTAAAGGCCAATTCACACCGCACCGACAACACTTGTCTGTTGGCGTCTGTTGGAGTCGGTTTTCACCCGACTGAACATGTTTAATCGGCGTTTGTCGGGTCGTGGAATGTCTGCGCGGTGTGAACAGTTTTCCAACAGACGGCAACAAACTCTGAAGTAATCTGACCTGGCCACGAACCGTTGCCATGACGATGAGGTAAGTCCCCTGCAAAGACAGCTGTTTGATCGCGCCCGCGCCTCACACACACACAACAAAGCAGTGGAAACGTGACATCGCAGCTTGTTCATTATAAAAAATAAAATACTGTTAAAAAAAATAAAATATACAAAAGGTACAATAGTCCATAGTGCAATCCGTGCCATTCAGCAAGAGCAGCTGCTCCACTTCACCGAAAGAGAGAGGTAACGTTAACCATGAGAGCAACGCAGGTTTACCTTCAGTTTCGTTTTTAATAATTCGTTTTGGCTTGTTTAGCTACATGGTTGTATATGCTTATGGGTCTCGTTAAAGGGATAGTTCACCCAAAAATGAAAATTTGATGTTTATCAGCTTACCCCCAGTGCATCCAAGATGTAGGTGACATTTTTTCTTCAGTCGATCACAAATGATGATTTTTAACTGCAACCGCTGCCCTCTGTCATTCAAATAATTGCAGTAGATGGGAACTTCTTCTATAAGAGTGAATAAACCTTGCTTAGACAAATCCAAATGAAACCCTGCGGCTCGTGACGACACATTAATGTCCTAAGACACGAAACGATCGGTTTGTGAGAGAAACCGAAAAGTATCATTTTTTACCTCTAATACACCACTATGTCCAACTCCGTTCAGCTTCCTGTTAGTGAGGTCAAAAAACGCGTTCTGAAGACGGAAGTGATGTCTCGCCCATATACTTCAATGAGCGCGAGACATCACTTCCGTTGTCAGAGCGCGATCTGACCTCACTCACCGGAAGCTGAACGGAGTTGGACATAGTGGTGTTTTAGAGGTAAAAAATGATATAAATACTGTTCGGTTTCTCACACAAACCGATCGTTTCGTGTCTTAGGACATTAATGTGTCGTCACGAGCCGCAGGGTTTCATTTGGATTTGTCTAAGCAAGGTTTATTTACTCTTATAGAAGAAGTTCCCATCTACTGCAATTATTTGAATGACAGAGGGCAGCGGTTGCAGTTAAAAATCATCATTTGTGATCGACTGAAGAAAAAATGTCACCTACATCTTGGATGCACTGGGGGTAAGCAGATAAACATCAAATTTTCATTTTTGGGTGAACTATCCCTTTAATAAAAAGGGTCGCGCTAAAACAATTGTTTGTTGGTGCGGTGTGAATTGGCCTTTTAAGATGCCATCGATAGCTGTAGTGATCTCTGCTGCTTGGGTGACAGCTATTTTTTTGCATTTGTCTTCAGTTCTTCGCATAAGACAAAGGAGACGAGCCTGCGTGTTTCCTCAGGAGTCACTGGTTGATACAGAACATACAATACTGATGAATAAGCACGCAAACTGAATGCACTTTTTGTTTATATCATGTAACGTACACGTATTTATGGACGTAACCACAACAAAACAATACATTAATCAGGCATGCGGCAAAAAGACAAGTTAGCTGCCACCGGATTTGAATTTATGTTGTCAAATCAACGCAGGTTTCAATAAAATATAAAAAAAATATGTTGTGGAACTATCATAAAGTAAAAAACATTAGCAAACTGTTTTCATAGCGATTTTAACAAATCTTTTTTCGGAGAACATAACCGTATACATGAACACAAGATTAAAGGCAACATAAAACAAGTGATTATTTATTACTAAAATACTGTTTACCGTAAAAAAAAACCCTACATTTATGGGTCTCTCTGCTCGCTCGGTCGGCCATGTTGGAAATTTATCATACCCCTTCGTCTGAAGTGTGGTCCCGAAAAATCTTCGTTTGAAGGGCTACCTGGCCCTTCCCCCTACCCCTTCCCCTCCAACCAAATGAGAATTGGGACACCCCTACCCCTTCACGTGAACGCGCGAAACAAAGGGGAAGGGGAAAGGGGAAGGGGTAAGGGGTAGAATTGGGATTGGGCCTTATGCTGCGTCCCAATTCACCTACTTCTACTATGCCCTAAAAGTATGTACTCTTTCTGTGAACAAAAAGTACATACTTTTGAGTGTGTAGCAAAAGAGTAGACAAGCTTTGGGACATACTATCACGTCATACAATTGCGTCTTTTCTCTCTGTCGCATCCTGTCACCGTAAAGTGGCCTGTCAATCATCTTACATCCTCCACATTTCATTTAGTTCATTTCCTACCTTATCGGAGTGAAATGCAGCACGTTGATCTGCAGTCGCGGGTCTTTCATGTGGAGAACTCTCCTCATATTAATGCATAATGATGCATTTAAAAGTTAATGGCCAATCAGATCTTTATAAAAGTCCACATTGGTATTGCAGATGAAAAATAACACATATAACATTAAATAAATATTTTCTATCAGGTTAAACTGATTATTAGTCACTCAAACCTCTCACCGTCGGTCGCGCATATCTGCCATGTTTTTGTAGTTTTTTAACACTTTTTACTCGTGTTTGTAGTTCTGAATTGAATCCTCATCCAAAGCGCAATGGGTTGTGGGCAATATTAGCCTTTATAGTGTGCACGGATCCACACTTCGAAAATCTACTGGAAATAGTAGACCATCCGGGGACTTTTGGCATACTCTTTTCAACATACTATGCTTTGGGACACACTTATTTTAATCTCACATACTATTTAGTAGGGCTGTAACGATATGCGATATGAAACCGAAATCGCGATACGCAGGTCCACGAACCTGTATCGCGATGTGAGAAGGCAGAATCGCGACACACCCCTTCCAACTCCCAGAGTTATCCTTCCTGTCCAGATCCAATGCTACCACATTTTTAAATTACTATAAGTATTAGGGGTGTAACGATTTATCGTAGATGGTGTGTCTCAATCAGCTCTCTAGTTCAGTAAGTGTTTCGGGCACACATTGAATCTTGCAAGCAGGTTTAAACGTTTCTCATGTCAGTCTCTTGCATGGTCGCGTGAGAAAAGTCGTGGCTTTCTTTCACCGCAGTGCACAGCAACAGCTGTGCTCACAGAAAAGCAAAAGACGCTTGCGATGCTTTGCTTTAAGAAGTTCTGTGGGGCCGTTCACATATTGCGTCTTTTCCGCGTGCAAGTCAGTTATTATTTTCAAATGTAGCAGCGCGGCAGGCGCGCTCATAATGGGATCGACGCGCATGCAATTCTCAACTTCTCAGAATGCCGCAAGCGCACCGCAGGTCGTGTGACAAGAATCAACTGATCAGCTATGGCCTTTCCGTAACAAAACATCAAAAGCTCAGCCGAACAGCTGATCATAGCTGTACATGGTGGTTTTTATATCTTATCTCCATCAATAGATCTCGTAGTAAAACTAATGCAAGGGCTAGAAATCATTTATCCTTTGCAGAAACATCCTGATCCTCTTGGAGAGCTCAGTTCATGGTTGCATAGCAACGACCGACGCCACGGGAGCGCAAGCGCTTTGGAAAGAAGGAGAAGCGGTGCGGCCGCGCCTTCCACGCGTTTTTAGACGCGATATGTGAACGGCCCCTATTCATAATTCTAAGTTCATGTTAAATTTAACATTTTTTTTTCAGTGACAGACAGCCATATTCAACTGTTAATTTGAATACAGAAGGTTTTTATTAAAATTTTATATTTATTTATTTTATTGAAATGTGATCTTGTATGTACAACAAGGAAAATTGTTGAAATTTGTTCATGTTTTTTTAATAAATCTTGTTTGAATTTCAGTTTCATTTTGTTCAAAATATCATGATACGTATCGTATCGTGAACTCCGTATCGAGATACGTACCGTATCGTGACCTGAGCGTATCGTTACACCCCTACTATTTAGGATGGATAGTATGGACATTGGGGCGCAGGGTAGATAATGTAACAGTCACATGTCTTCACCTTTGCAGGTCAGAGTTCACCAAACCTGAACTTTGGAAAGCAGTGAAATTTGCATGAGCTTTGCTACTTTTTTTGTCTCCCACAAGAATCATGAATGGAGGTCAATGTAAGGTAAAATGTGACACCCATTCAATCTAAAGAACCTAAAAATATTATCTCAGTCACTTTTCCAAAGAATCTCGCAGAAAAAAATTCTTTTGCTCACAAGACTTGATGGAGTTCTCAGGTATGTTTCACTTCATTATCAGCTTTGTCTAAATTTGCAGTAACACAGTAAGAGAAGAAATTGGTAAACCAGAGCACAGTTTGAGACATTGTTGAGATCTCTTCTGAAATTACCGGGCTCTTTTTCTCAGAAGAAACATCTGAGATGAGGTTGTTTTCTAGTTTCTCTCTAGGAGAAATAAACAAGATCTCATTCATGATTTTTCTGACTCAAGTGCCCTAAACTGTGAAAGATGGATCTGGAAAGAAACATGAATCCAGATGAATGAAGATGAATTCTGTTGGCCAAAACACATAAATGAGTTGCATTTTATCACTTTCACTTTCATCGTCCTGAAGTCAATGAGTTTTTGGTTAAACGCCTGAAATAAGGTCTGTGGTAATCATGATATTTTCACGTTTTACTCTACTATGACATAAAACACATCATTTAAACCCCATTTTTTAAAGCGTTTTCTTGCTAACTAGCATTAACATGAGACTACAGAGGTTGTCAAGGACATTAAACGTCACACAAACAGGTTTAATGATGGTATGCTAATGCTGAAGTCATTCGTTTATAGCCTACGTTTAGCTTTTGAATTCGGCCGCTTAAATTTAGGCTTCAATATTTGTAAAGATTATTATGATGAACAACACATGTAAGTTTTGTTGCTCACAGAGCTAATTTTCTGTAATAATCCAAAAGCCAGTGGAAATAACATATTTGGTTTTTGTCGAGAGATCCAGACTTACAAAAACACACTTTGCAGGCTGTTATTTTGGGTTTAGCTGCTTAAAGACATCGCTGAAACAAAGTTGGTCTGTGTCGGGCAGGGTGTGTGGGGTTTTTTTAGGTTTAAGAACAAAGTTCCCAATTATAAGACACAATATCACTAGTAATGTCAATGAATAATATTCACAGATCCACATCTGCTGTCTCAACAGTCTGAGCTGTCTTTGTAGGGTTAGTGTTCGCTCTGAGCTCTGGACTCCAGCGTTTGTCTTTGATTTGACATTACCTCCGGTGTCTCCAGGCCGCGATGACTCCGCGCCGGCTACGATTGTCCTGCGAGGAGCCCGAGGTGCTGTACGAGGGTGACTTACAGCTGCTGTGAAGAGGCTGGAGGGAGAGCGGTGTGCCGAACACCTTCACGGTCAGCAGTCATGACTGTGAGTCTGGAGGACGTCGAGGACGCTTCTGTTTGTAGGGGGAATTGCATCATACCTTAAATGTCCAATGCAGACGTATCAAACACATATTAAGAGATTTTTTTGAAGGAGAAGACCATCAGAGGTTGACGGAATTGAAAGAGACCTGAACTAGGCTGGACAATGACCACTGTTTTCTACAGAGCTGCTTTGAATTGAACTCATTTCATAATTGATGAATTTTACACAGTTATTGAACAGAACTGAATCAACACTGAACTGATTTCAAATTCTGCTGAATCAATGGCTCAACCGGTTCATCGAAAAGAGCTTGTCATTCAGCAGAACGTGAACAAAAACTACAGTATTACAGGGCTCTCAAGTCTCACGCATTGAGCGTGAGACACACGCATTTCAACCCGTTCACACGCTCACACGCCACACCTTGTATTTCTCACGCAGAGAAATCTCCAGGATAACGCACAACAAGTTGCGCCGCTATTAGAGGAATCAAGCGAGTTCCCCATAGAGTTCAGAAGGCCCTGCCACGCACCAGTTAATCTAATAAAAAAATATAGCTACCGGACAGCCAATCAGAAAATAGAATTGCTGTATTCGGGTAAGATTTAGATATTCCCGCCACAACAACGTTTACGTTCTGATTCCAACGATACATTCTGTGATTCACGGGCTCACTCACTGATTCAGATGCTCGCTTAAGTAGTTAGAAGAGGACATCTGTCAGTCACATTGATTCACATCTGGCTACAGACTGATCGTGATTGATATGGGACCATATCCTATGAGTACAGTAAGTCATCTTTGTGTCCAGGCAGCTGGTAGGTTAGTTAACAGTTTGTCCAGAGAACTTTACGTGAACTTGCCTAGCTAGTAGGGATGGGCATTTTCCCAAAATATTGTATTCGAATATTTGGGCTAATAAAAAAATGAATATTCGTGTATTTAAAGCTGCAGTCCGCAACTTTTTTTGTGTTAAAAATTTACAAAAAATTATATAATGAGAATATACAACATGAATCCATTTTCCAAACCGTGTTTTGTCTTATTCTGAATCATTATGGTACACTAAGTGTTTATATTCGGACTATTTCAGACCGGACTGGTAGGACCCGCCGCAGAGTATCACAGTAACTGCGTGACTCGCCATAGACATACACGGAGAAAAGTAGCTCCGGCTACAATGTTCCTCCGCAAAACGCGTGCTGTTATGTTTATTAACCGCTAGAGGGCCAAAAATCGCGGACAGCAGCTTTAAATTACGATTATTTTGAGAAAATGAGAGACGTTTTTAAACATTTTTTTATTCAAGTTGTCATCACCATTTCTGAACAAACTTATTATTAGGTAATATACACAACAAGTTTACGTTTTATCTTAAGGTTTTCATTCAGTTTAAAACATTAAACAATATGTGTAAACAAAAAATATCGGCCTAAAGAACAAGCATTATAACCTCAAGCAGCGAGTGGGAAAAACACTGCAGAACGTAATGTACATATAATGTACACTAGAGTCAGAATATGGTTACCATGTTTATATTGTTTCACATTATAATGTTGAGGAAAAAAAAAAATAATAATGTGTATGATTATATTACCATTATCTCTCTATCTCTCTCTCTCACTCACTCACTCACTCACATACACACTAAAATGCTGAATTAAATAAATATTTTTTTATTTGTACGAATTTGTGTCATTTTTCATATCAGACCCCCATCCCCACCCAAACCCCCGTCGCTGCCGCCGCCGAAATCTCACTCTGAACTCAGTTCAAAACTTGAGAGCCCTGGTATTATATAGTAAACAACATATTAAACCTTAGCGATATATTTAAAAATAATAATAATAATAGAAAATTTGAGTGAATGATATCCCATTAATACCACTGAACTACAATAACAAGCAAATAACGAGCTGAATTAACAAATTTATCTTTAACACTTAAATTTACAGGCTCCACTATAACAAGTGATAGGCTCACATCAACATCATCGATCAAAAGCAAGCTGCATGGTCTACCAAACACCATAAAACAGCTGATTAAGATTAAAAAATATGAAACTATTTTTTTTTTTTTTTTTTGTAGTTTTTGCTAAGTGTCCAAATTAAAAACAACTAAAATGGAAATCTAAAAATATCTCAGGTGTCCAGTCTCCAGATTTTCACTCATGTGAGCAAATGAAACAAACAGGGCATTAAATTGACAAATAAAGTTACAAAACATTGAAAATACAAAACATTATACATCTAAAGTAGCAATTAACGTTACATATGTAAAAAATGATGACTGAGAATAAAGTTATAGCTCTTACCTTTCCTTCTGAGAACTCCCGTCCCGTTTGTTGACTGACGACCGTTACAGAATGATGCGCATGCGCAGTACTCAAAGTCTGTGAGCGGGCGCTGCTAGTGGTTTTTAATTCAAATTACGTCACAGTTATTAACATCGTAAATCTAGCGATTTTATTCATTTATTTATTTTTATTTTATGTACATTTAAAGGTTATAATACACTGGCATTAAATTACAAAAAAAATAAAAATAAAATAATAATAATAATAATAATAATTCATGTTTTTTTTTTTTGCTATGTTTAAAATTCTTCTAACATTTAAAAATCTAGTGTGATCGCTACTAGGCTTTCTTGCCCCTGAAATACATTTTTAAATATATTTTAAGATTGAAACAAAATATATTTTCAGTTTCAAAAAATATATTTCATTGATCTTTACTGTTTACAACAGTGCCATATATTTAAAATATATTTTATTTTGGTCAGATAAAATACATGTTTTTCTGTATGGGTAAAGCAGCTCTAAAAGACAATAGTGATATTATTCAGATCAAGTTTTGTTCTCATTGTATCAGTGCAGTTTAATCGAAAATATTACTGAATATTAATTCTTTTAAACCCTAACTGATCAAGCCAAAGGTGACAGGGGCCTAAATGTGTGATTTATGATTTACATCAGATCCAGAATGTTCACATACTCTATATCTTCAGGAGTTTGTCACACCAATACAAAAATAATGCAAAAATACTGCCAAAAAACGTTAATGCATGTTTTGTATTGTAGGGGTCCGCCTCTTTAGAAAGGCCCATGCACTGAAGAGAGAGCGCAGTGAAGGCCTGCGTGACCCTGCGTTCAGTCAGCTGTAAAATGAGCTGCAGCCAGTAGCCTGCTGGTAATGAGAAGTGGCGTGTCGTTCGATGTAACCTCGGGAAAATCGCTTCTATAAATACCTTCTATAAATAAAGAGCACCTTAGTTAGGCTCGTGCGATGCCTTCTGAAAAGGTCATCTGTTGCCAGTCTCAGGCATCCAGCCCGCATCTTTAAGTCACTGGCTCTTCCTCGACCCGCTCACCTGGTCACGAGCGCAGAAGCCTGTCTGTTTATTTGCGTGGCATTTTCCTCCCGACCCGTCAGCACGTGGAGCCGCTCATGTGCATGGTCACCACTGGAGGTGAAAAGCTTCGGTGTGCTGTTAATTACTTCCCTAAAGGGTTCGCATGTGCGCGACCCAGAGCCATATTTCATCATGTCAACACCCATGCAACATGTCATTGCAGTTTAGGAACACAACAGTGACTCGGTAGTAAAAGTACTGACCATGCATGCCTGCTAATAGCACCTCATAATGCATGTTGGGGTGAATCTCTTGTTTGTCCACCTCCTATCTGAAATACACCATCAGCTTGAAACAGCCAACAGAGGTGTTTTGAACTTCCAGAGGACACTCATGCACATGATTCTGCTGCTGTCTTCTGATTGGATGGTCCAGTGCTGATAAAATGTAATATATTCCTGTGATCAAAGCTGAATTTTCAGCATCATTACTCCAGTCATAACTTTTGACCGCTACTGTTCAGCATCTCTTGTGTCCATTAAATATTTGTCATGTAGTGGCTGTTTTATAAAAGCAATACAGCTCTTGAGGTCATGATGTTCTGTTCACCGTTCAACACAAGCTCTTGAACAGTAGTGCATAAGTAATTATTTATAATTTAGTATTCTGAGATGATTTTTCAGGCAATGTGCATATCGGTTTAGTGCAGTGGAGGAATCAGCCTTGAGCGTCACATGACATGCTCAGATTGAAATGTTGTCCAATCCCCCAGTGCCTAGAAAATACATTCACTTCAGCGCAGCTCTGCTGGTGTGTTTTCCACATGCTTTGGCTCTCGAGGGCCCGTGGGCAATCCTCTGTAGCCGGCCAGGCCCTCAGGGGCCTCAGTCCTGTTAACCCTCACCCCGACAACCTGATCCAATTAGCCTCATTCTACATGGATCTCCACGCTGAAATCGACACATCACAGAACGCTTATCAATTATTATTCATATTGATTATGCAGCCTGTTTCAGCTCAAGGGGAAGCCTGTATTGATTCGACAAAATTAGCCAGAACAAAAGAAGGGCGATTGAGCTAGACACCTCACATCAAGAGGAATATCGCTGAGTGTCTTAATACAGCTAAAGGCGTCAGGCTGAGAAACGCACGCGAGCGTAATGAGCTCACGCAGCTGTAAAAGTGGACTGAGTGAGTGTGTGTGAAGGGTGAGAGGTTGGGCTGTCAAAGTTTGATCCGCTGTCTATATCCCTGACCCGAAGCACACGGTGTACTTTGGATTCTGACCCACTTCTGACCGGTTGACCCTCAGAATCTCTACAGCGCTGTGCATCCTTGACCCTGTGGACCCTTTTGAAAATGAAATGCGATCACATCAAACGTCGCTCGGCCTCGCTCCACAGGCTCTCATTAGAGTCTGGGAAAACTGTCTATCTCCCACATGAAATATTTACACCCGACGCAAGAGTAAATAAGTCATGAAAACAGAGACGATGTACAACAAGAGATCGGAGAGAGAAGAGAAGGTCAGCGATTGACTCACAGCCGAGAGCTTTAGGGACAAACGGACAATCTGATGTAACTGGAATTACGGCTGGATCTATGGCTCATACGTGTACTGGCAGTCAAGGGTTTGGAATAATTAGGATATTCTGATGTTTTTTGAAAGAAGTGTCTTCAGCTCGGCATTTGTTTAAACAAAAATACATAAAAAAATAGTGAAATATTATTAGAGTTTAAAACAGCTGTTTTCTATGTGAATATATAGTAAAATATAATTTATTCCAGTGATCAAAGCTGAATTTTCAGCATCATTACTCCAGTCTTCAGAGTCACATGATCCTTCAGAAATCATTCTAATATGATGATTTGCTACTCAAGAAACATTTATGATTATTATCAATGTTGTTATTTTTGTGGAAACCTTGATACATTTTATTTTTCAGGATTCTTTGATGAATAGAAACGTTTATCGTTGTATCATGTATTCACCTGCTATTTTTAAAAACAGTGTATGCTAGTATTCCAGAGCCCGTTTCAGTAATCATGGCTGATAAAACTCGTCTTTTCTTTGTGGACTGGCACCAGCTGATGGGTAATTCAGCTTAAAGACACATGCAACAGCGTCCCTGTCTTTAGAGAACTCCAGAGCAGTCATTGATAATTAGGGTTCTTTCTTTGATTCGCACAGGAAAAAAAAGGAAATGGATCCTCCTCCCCAAGCGTCCCGTGGGGTTTCATTTTGTGGACATCATTTTTTTGGGTCAGCGAGTTAATGCTAAAAATATGTCCTGCCAAGACCCCTCCATTTATCTGGGTGGGTATTGTGTGTCAGGCTCAGCGTGTGTGATTCTCAGCGGGACTCTCCTCCGCGGCGGAAGGCAGCACTTACTGCTGAAGTTAGGTATTATCTGTGCTGCGATCGGCCTCTGTCTCTGCGTCTCGCTGCACACTGCCTTGACTCCAGCGGTAATTAGACAGCCAGCGTGACACACCGCACTCATCTCTCCAGCTTCACTGTGTGTCAGGCCATTCCCGCTCATCTCAGAGTAATCAGTGACATTCTCTGCCCTGTACACCCCTTACCTTGAATAGCAAAGGATAATTTGCAAAGACTAGTACTAGTGCTGACTGGTAATGTGATCAGACCTCTAGCACTGAGTGCTAAAGTTTAGTGGGTGAGTGCAGTGTTTGTTTGCTGCTACTTTACTCAGTAATCAGACGCATCATTTTTACCTGTTGGATGAGTAAACAGTTGAAAAAATACCACAGAGGAACCAGACCAGAAGGTCACAACGGGCAACCACTCAGAACACCCTAGAAAGCACTTAGCAACACCCTGGCAACCATTTATAACACAATAGCAACCACCTAGCAAAACATTGACAACCACTCAGAACACCCTAGAATCCACTTAGCAACACCCTGGTAACCTTTCAGGAAACCCTAGCAACCACCTAGCAACACCTTAACAACCATTCAGAACACCCTAGACCTGCAACACTCTGGCAACCCTTAAGAACACCATAATAATGGCCTATCAACCATTTAGAACACACTGGCAGCCAGTCAAAACAACTTAGCAACACCCTGGCAACCACTCTGAACATCCAACAAACCACCTAGCAACACCCTAGCAACCACTCAGAACAGCCTAGCAACCTCCTATCAGCATCATGGCAACCACTCAGAACATCCTAACAACACACTTGCAACCAGTCTGAACACCCCAACAACCACCTAGCAACACACTGGCAATCACTCAGAATACCCCAGTAATGACTTAGGACACTCTAGCAATTACCTAGCAACACCTTGGCAACAGCCTAGTAACCACTTATAACAACCTAACACTCACTTAGCAACACCCTGTAAACCATTCAGAACACCCCAGCAACCACTCAGAACAGCCTAGCAACCTCCCATCAGCATCCTGGCAACTAGTCTGAACACCCAAAAAAACACCTAGCAACACACTGGTAATCACTCAGAACATCCTAGCAACCACTCAGGACAGCCTAGCAACCTCCCATCAGCATCCTGGCAACCACTGAGAACATCCTAACAACACACTGGAAACCAGTCTGAACACCCCAAAAACCACCCAGCAACACTCTAGCATAAGCCTCGTAACCAGTCATAACACCCTAACAACCACTTAGAAACACCATGGAAACCATTCAGTACACACACCCTAGCAACCACTCAGAACATCTCAGCAACACCCTTGCAACCACTGGAACACACAAACAAATGCCCAGTAACCACTCATAACAGCCTAACAACCACTTAGCAACACCCTGGAAAGCATTTAGAACACACACCCAGCAACCACTCAGAACACCCTGGCAACCACCGGAACACCCTAAAAACTGCATAGTAACCACTCATAACACCCTAACACCCACTTAGCAACACCCTGGAAACCATTCAGAACAAACACCCTAGCAACCACTCAGAACATCCTAGCAACACCCTGGCAACCACCGGAACACCCTAGCAACTGCCTAGTAACCACTCATAACACCCTAACAGCCACTTAGCAACACCCTGGAAACCATTCAGAACACACACCTTAGCAACCACTCAGAACATCCTAGCAACCTCCTAGCAACACCCTGCAACCACTTTGAACACCCAAGCAACCACCTAGCAACACAATGGCAATCACTCAGAACAGCAATGACTCAGGACACCCTGGCAACCACTCAGAACATCCTAGCAACCACATAGCAACTATTAGTTAGTGTTAATCAAGTGCTCAGTGATAAAGGGTATCAGTAAGGTTTGATTTGACGCGGTGGACTTTCTGAGACTGTCCAGGTTGAATCAGGGACATGCCAAAAGAGGCTGACTGTCATTTCCTCCGGGTGAATTAACTGAGTGCTTCTGCTGGAGCTCTCGCTGCCCCTGGAGAAAACACATCTTACTGTACAGATCTTACTATAAGCCACAAAAGGCCACAATCTTTGGAACACAGTTTAAAGTTCAGAAAAGAAAACTTTGTGTCTGCTAAAAACACAGAGTCTATGATGATTTTTAAGCTTCACAGAGTCAAGGCTGAATGTATTCATGAACACAATGCTTTGATTCTCAACATGCCGAAATCTGCCAGAGTTTCCATAGCTTTTCAAGTCATTTGTTATTTCTGGATTAATATAATAATTTTATACAGACTTAGAGATGACCATAACTAGTCAAAAAAGCATATGTTTTGATTTCTTGAACTGCAAAAAAAATTCCTCAGGATTTCTGTCTTGTTTTCCAGCACAAATATCTAAACATTCTTAAATCAAAATACATTTACTGGAGAATCAAAATGACTTCAGGTATTAAATCTGGCTTTCTGAAAATGTATTGAGTGAGTTAAACCTACAGTAAAGGGAATTAAGCAAGTTTATGCTTAAAACAAGAACAAATATCTGCCAGTGGGGACTTTTGGGGATTTCTGACTCTAGTTCTAGTTCCTTGTTTGTTTCTATGGTTTCCAGTTGAGTTGCACACCTGCTCCCTGTTCTGTTCATTATCTTCCCTTGTGGATTTAATCCCTTGTTTTTCCTTGGTCGTGTGTTAACGTTACATGGTATTGTGTATTTATTTAAAGTCTATATTAGTCGTTCTTCCTGTGTCATGCTTCTCGTTGGATTATACACAACCAACCCAGACAATCTGAAGTAATTTTGCTTCTTTAGTAAATGTGTAGTAAATGCCATCTTGATTTAAAAGGGTCATGAAATGGAGAATCAAAATGTTGTTGATACACATATAAGAGGTTCCTCTACAATAAAAAACATACTACACATTTCAGAACTCAAAACTAACTCCCCAGTTTAAAATATGAATTATTATTTTCTACCCTTCTGAAAGTGCCAGAATTGAAATGTAATCAAGGAGGCATGTTCTGAACAACTCATGTGTGTCCATCAATCACACGACCAATACGACTGTCGGATAAAGATATTGAGTAAGGCCCTGTCCACATGAACAAGAGTATTTTCAAAACCGCAGCTTTTTCTATGCAGTTTGGCTGTTGGTCCACATGCAAACATAGTATCTGGTCACTGAAACCAAACTTTTTTGAAAACTCCTGCCAGGATGAAGATTTTCAGAAACTCTGGTTGCACTGTTGTCGTGTAGATGGTGAAACCAGAGATTTTGGCTTGTGACATCAGAACCGGAACTGGTAATAACCTTTTTTCCAAGCTTCTGATTGGCCAACATGGCTTTACGGTTAGGGTTATATTGGCACCTCTTGGTTTGGCATGCTCTTGACAGCGCTTCATAGCATGTTTTTGCATTTTGGTGTGGACACGATTTTTTTTTTTTAAATGGAGTCACCACTCATAACAACCTCATAACATAAAAAAGTAATCTGATTACGTAATGCACGTTATTTGTAATGCATTACTTTACTCGTAACATCAAAAAAGTAATCTGATTACGTAATGCACATTACTTGTAATGCATTACTTTACTTCTTACATCAAAGAGTAATCTGATTATGTAATGGACGTTACTTGTATGCATTACTTTACTCCTTACATCAAAGAGTAATCTGATTATGTAATGGACGTTAATTGTAATGTGTTACTTTACTTCTTACATCAAAGAGTAATCTGATTATGTAATGGACGTTACTTGTATGCATTACTTTACTCCTTACATCAAAGAGTAATCTGATTATGTAATGGACGTTAATTGTAATGTGTTACTTTACTTCTTACATCAAAGAGTAATCTGATTATGTAATGGACGTTACTTGTATGCATTACTTTACTCCTTACATCAAAGAGTAATCTGATTATGTAATGGACGTTAATTGTAATGTGTTACTTTATTCGTTACATCAAAAAGTAATCTGATTACATAATGCTTGTTACTTGTATGCATTATTTTACTCATTACATCAAAAAGTAATGATTATGTAACGCATATTACTTGTGATGCATTACTTTACTCTTTAGATCAAAAAAGTAATCTGATTACGTAATGCATGTTACTTGTAATGCATTACTCATGATATCAATAAGTAATCTGATTACGTAATGCACGTTACTTGTAATGCATTACTCATGATATCAAAAAGTAATCTGATTACGTAATGCATGTTACTTGTAATGCATTACTCATGATATCAATAAGTAATCTGATTACGTAATGCATGTTACTTGTAATGCATTACTCATGATATCAATAAGTAATCTGATTACGTAATGCACATTACTTGTAATGCATTACTCATGATATCAAAAAGTAATCTCATTACGTAATGCATGTTACTTATAATGCATTACTTTACTCGTAACATCAAATAGTAATCTCATTACGTAATGCACGTTACTTGTATGCATTACTTTACTCCTTACGTCAAAACGTAATCTGATTACATAATGTACGTTAATTGTAATGCATTACTTTATTTGTTAGATCAAAAAGTAATGTGATTATGTTATGCATGTTACTTGTAATGCGTTACCCCCAACACTGCTCATTTAAGATGAGACTGAAAACACCTGATCTCTAGGTTTTCTCAGAGGAGAGCTATGGTAGAAATGTGAATGGTAGAAACATGAATTATGAGCTTATAAAGGTAAATTGACATACTCTGGTACACTGGAGGGAGCGTGAGCGTTTTCTACAGTTGGGTTTCCACAGTTTTACCTTGACAGGTTGTAGAGATCTATGATGGAATCATGTCCTCATGTTCTGATATCAAAGACATGCAAAGTTCTACTTGTATGAAGTTCAATTCAATATTTTGCATTTATATTTTTGTATACATTTTATAGTTTTCACATGATTTTATATAATTTTATTTATTGGTTTGTTAAATACACAAAAATATTGCTGTGTTATTACTGTATTGTTTAATATAGTATCTCTTCAGTTAAACCCATAAATGTATACTGAAAATCTCTTTGAAAAGTATGTGTAAAAAAACACATTTCAAATCTAGTTTTTCATGCTTTAAGAGCAATAAAAACACAGGGGGAAAAAATCCTGACTGAGGTTGTCATAATTTATGCATGAAAGGGTTAAGAATGTTTATATATTTGCAATTGAAAACAAGACAAAAATACTGATTTTTTTTTTTTTTTTTTTTTTTGTAGCGTGTAAATCCTCATTTTAAAATTCCCTGATATTTCCAGGTGTTTACCGTATTATCCAGTGAAACACACAGTGCTTGCCATAATGCAGACATGTGTGATCTTTAGGTGTTTTTTGGGGAGGTGAAGGCACAGGAGGAGGAGCAGGGATGGAGAATCCTGTCTCCTCTCCGACCCCTCCTGCTGCTGCTACCTTTATCTTCTGGCCTATTAACAACTGTTTCTGGGGTTTTAATTACGCCCCTGTGATCCTGAGAGAGTGGCGGCCTCATGTCATCTCTCTCCCAGGGGACGGTGTGTAATTACCAGCCCGCGCTCAGCCACTACCCTCTGCTGTCATCGCCATGACGATAATCACGCCGTCTCCTCCAACATCTGTTCCCCGAGCGACGGGTCTAAAGGCCGGAGCCTGTCAGACAAACATCCTCACCTCTCACCTTCACACGGGTGCAGACAGAGACCCAACCGCTGCAGCAACGCAACTATTACTGCCGGAAGAAGACATGTGACCCTGATAAAACTGATTTCAGCCTTTAAAAGGATTCTGTGGTTAACAGTGGAGCTAAAGCTCTAGAACAGTGTCTGCAACATGCTGTCAGTCACCACAGAAAATCATTTCAGCTTTTACAGTTTTATAAAACACGGATTGAAACTCATCAGGGCTGAAAAAGATGACAGATACATAAACTCTTTTGCATACCTCCCAAGAAACTAAATGTGCATTTTGTTGATTTTAGTATGGAACCAATTAAATATTACTACATAATAAGAAGAAGACCACTCCAACTCCGGTTTGAACAATGTAAGGCTGAACACCGTTACTGACAATCCTCATTTTGGCTGCGTGAGATTCTCCAGCTTTGTTGTTGTTGAGCTGTTAAAGCTCCGCCCTCTTCTGGAAAGGGGGCGGGGAGCAGCGGCTTATTTGCATTTAAAGGGACACACACAAAAACGGCGTGTTTTTTCTCACACCCAAATAGGGGCAAATTTGACAAGCTATAATAAATGATCTGTGGGGGATTTTGAGCTGAAACTTCACAGACACATTCTGGAGACACCAGAGGCTTAAGTGACATAATAGGTCCCCTTTAATATAGTAATAATTTCGTACTGTAAAATAAAAAATTGGTGCTTATATCATTGCTACAGTGCTTTTATTTTTGGGAAAAACCACAGGGATACCTTAAAGGAACAGTTCATCCAAAAATGAAACTTCTGACATCATTTACTCTCTGTCCTGTCACTCCAAACCCACATGATTTTCCTTCTCCTTCCAATGAAAGTCCACCCAACCAAAACTTTCAGGTTTCTAACACTACCAAAAGAGATGGTAAAATAAACAAAAATATAATAAAAGGAAGTGCTTGAATAGCTGAATGACACAATTTCACAAGCAGTCATGAACCTGTGCTGGATGTGAAGACAGAAAGCACACATCATTTCACAAAAGCTTTTTCCAGCATGCGTTTCTACTGCTGCATTTAAATGCACCTATCAGCATAACTCATACAGGATAACTGTCAATACACCTTTTGACTTATTCATGTCATATCAGTTTCATAACGCTCAACACATGTGAGTGACAGCTCTCAATATACTGCGCTATCGATTGTGCTCCAAGTGTACCGGGATCAAAAGTTTTCCTTGCAAAATACAAAATAAATAAAGCCGGACAGCCGACCAAAAGAACAATATGTGCTGCTGATAAAAAATGCATGAGCTTTTGAAAAGTGTCGAAGTGCAGAAACTTTCGGAATTAAGAGGGAATCGAGAAAGCAAAACACAGAAAGCCATTTGTGGTGAGAGTATGAAGACAAAAGACCAGCTTGGGAGGAGCGCAAATGACGCTTGGGAGTATATAAAGTAAAAAGCGCAGACAGATACTGTGTCAGACCATGCAATGCCTTATACTGCATTTTAAAGTCAACGTGGAACCTGAACGGGAGCCAGTACAAGCACTTCAAAATCAGAGAGATGGGCTCATGCACACATTGCAATTTGTTAAGTGTGGTTTTAGGTGACCCCCTACAAAAAGTGCATTGCAGTAGTCAATGCGAGAAAAAACAAAAGTATTGATAAGCCTTTCAGTCACAGGAAAGGCATAATCTAGCAATATTTCTGAGATGAAATGAAAAAAAGGAAGGGTCAACAGTAAATTGCACACGTGGACCAAAAGACAAACTCGAGGCAAGTATAACTCCTACATTTTTCTAATTTAGTTTGATACTCCAAAACAGAGCCATCCACGTTTAAAATTAGTTAACCAGCTTTACGAAGCTGATGAGGAGACCATAACCTCAGCCTTATCACTATTAAATTTTGGGTCATCCATATTTTTATCTCAGAAATGCAGCGTGAGAGATAAGAAACATCCGCATTTTGACCAGGCTAAAGCCCAAAGTATAGTTCACTTTTTACATGTACGCGAGGGTCAGCGTACAGTGCGTGTCACACGAATTTCATCATCAGAAGAATACACGCGTACTGTACTCGCACCACTGGATACTTGCACGACCAGGTCGCACATGCACATTTAGTTTTGCTGTAATTAGTTTATCCACAAGGTGGCAACAGTGCCCTGGGGGCGTCGATTCACAAGGTATTCGAAGAAAAAATGCATAAACAGAACAGACCAGAACACATGCAAGCTACAGCCACAATGGAGGCCTACATAGACGAGAGATTGTGTGAAGAGGTTAGATGAAAGAATACAAAGATGATGAGCATGGGTTGTAACACGTGGAGAGAGATTGCTCAAAACTGTGCATGCATCGAACTGAAATGAAGAAATGAAGTATACTTTCCAAGGCTGCGCATTTGACTAAGCGCACACTATAAAAACTGGTGGGTTAAATATGGACAAACCCAGGGATTGGGTTGTTTTTACCCAGCCATTTTTTTCAACCAATTTTGGATTTATTTTTTTAGCCAGCAATATAGTAATATAGTAAAAGGCATGTTTTTGCTCACCCCCAAATAGGGGCAAATTTGTGGGGTATTTTAAGCTGAAACTTGACCAGACCAGAGACTTATATTACATCATGTGAAAGAGGGCATAATAGGTGCCTTTTAACCCAACCTGCTGGGTTTGTCCATATTTTACCCAGCTTGGGTTGTTTTTAACCCAGCATTTTTTAGAGTGCATACACTAGTGTACGTACTGTAAAAAATGAAGTATAGCCAGGGCATTAGAGTGGATATAAATCTGAGTATCGTCTGCGTAAAAAGTAGCCCAAGCAATCCAAGAGGAAATGTATAAATGCTAAAAAGTAAGGGGCGATCAGAGAGATAAGATCTAAACCAGGTTAAAACAGTCTCAAAAACACCAAAGTCAGTTTCATTACAGTTGAGTAAAAGGTTGTGATTGACAGTATCATAAGCGGCACTAAGATGAAGAAGGGGAGAAAGTCAGAATCTGAAGCTATTAACCAATCATTGGTGACCTTGACCAAAGCTATTTCTGTACTATGGAAAACCAGACTGAAGGGGCTCAAAGAGATTATTAACAGTGATTATGCAGCTGCAAAGCATTGATAATAATCAGCAAATCAGCATATTAGAATGATTTCTGAAGGATCATGTGACACTGAAGACTGGAGTAATGATGCTGAAAATTCAGCTTTAAACACAGGAATAAATTACAAAAAAGAAATTCTGTAGTTTTTACAAAATAATTTTGGCAGCTGTGGTTGCAAGAATAATTTTGTAAAAAATACAGAAAAACTGTAAACACATTTACAGAACAAACGGTACATTTTACAGTATAAAACTGCAATTTACAAACAAGAAAATTTGAATGTAAACCAATAAATTCAACAATCTGTTCTGTACCTTTAACATATACTGACAATCACCATAACAATGCAGGTGGTGAAAAAGAAAGCCACATGAAGAATCAGTATATACTAATATAAAGAAGGTGCACAGAGTCATTCACGCAAACGCAAAACACCATCATGGTAACCCACAATACTTATATAATGCAATAAATATTCATTAAACAACAGAGGATGTAACATAAAACCCTAATGTACATAAATGCAAAAACTATTAAGAAACATGATTATTTAAACAAAATACTTTCAAATGTGGATTGTCACACAGGGAATTGTGGGAATATCAGTTTACAGTTTTTGACTGTAAATTATACATTGATTTTGTCTTTTTTACTTATAAAAATTGTAAAAATTTACAGCATTTTACTGTGAAAATGACATAAAATGTCTGGTAAGAGCTTTTACAGTTTTTCCCTGTATATAATATGGGAACTTACTGTTAACCTACTTACATTTTTTTCTGTAGCATTTTTACAATATTTTACCGTTAAAATCTCATTCATTTTTTTACAGTGTACAGTTTAACATATATTCACATAGAAAACAGCTATTTTAAACTGTAATAATATTTCACATTTTTTAACTGTTTTTACTGCATTTCTGATCAAATAAATGCAGGCTTGCTGAGCACAAGAGCCTAATTACAATTTAAAAATTGTAGTTATTCCTAACTTTTCCTCCTTCACGGCTCTCAGACCGTCTGTTAGTTGTTCTTCTGTGTGTTAACCCGGCCTCATGTTCATAATATCCATATATGAGCTTGTGCTCGCTCATTTCACTGCAAACACAGGCGTTCAGAGGAGGATTCAGTCAGGCTCCACAGGAAACTCCCACATCTAACTCTGGCCTCCATCCATTACAGACTCACTTGTCTCAGTTCATTCATTTCTCCACTCAACTCTTTTTTCCTTCTAGCAACTTTAGGCCAGATTTTCATGGGAAGTGAGGGCTCGAACAGCGAGCAGAGACCAAATTAGGGAGCAATCAGCATCCAGATCTGTAGAGACTATAAATTCATTTCCCCCATTTCAGTGATGAGACGCAGGAGCCGTCCAAAAACTCCTTCCCAGAGCTCTGCTGTTTGGATTTCTGTGTGAACGGCGCTTCAGGAAACCAACGGACACAAAAGGCCTCTGAGAAGCAGTTGAAAAACCATGAGAGGAAACATAAATGAGGAAAATCCTCCTGATCAAAGCGACAGTGACAGGACATTTATTTCATTTCTGAATAACACAATAAAATCATTTACACTCTAATCAAGTTATACGGAAACATTATTTCTGAATGTTCTCTAAATGTTCAAAATGTTTAAAACAATTTTTAACATCCATTTGATCCATTGATTTTGCAAACATTATGGGAATGTTACTTTCTCTGATAACATCTGAAACTAATAAGTAGTAGCGTTTAAAAGCCGGTCTGGTGTTATTGTGTGATGATGAGTGGCTGACTGGACATTATCCCTCATGTGTGTTTGTGTTTGTGACGCACGTTCAGCTGAAGGTTAGTTTAACATCATTCTCATCTTCTGCAGAGAAGTTTAACTCTGTTTGATCTGCCTTGTCAACCTCTAAATCCATTGAAACTCTATTGGCAAAGGATGTGCATTCATTGGATTTATGTCTGCATACGCTGTCTATCAGAATTAACATTTGAGATATTATTGCAAGCACAAATTCCTTGGCACTTTGATAAAGTCGGGTTAATCTGGATTTTACTTCCATATAATCCACAGTGATGTTAAATTCTAGATTTCTGTGTGCGTCTGAAAATATCACGCAGCTCACATCATGACAGTGTTAATAAGGTCTCGCGTTTGGAATTAATTCATTGCCATAGCTGAAATATTCAATAACATTCATATCAACAGTAGACCTGTTCTCATGAAGGATCTGTTATCAGACACAGTTTGCTTAAGATTGAGTGTGTTTCCAGGGAAACTTCTCTCAAAGTTATGAACAAATGTTCTTTCTGCAACATTAGTAGAACTTTATCTGTTCTAAATGTTAGCACAAAAACATTGTTCATGGAGTGTTTTATTTCTGAAACGTTTCAGTTGAACATTTCTGTTTTTTTAAATGTTAGTTTGAGAATGTTCAAAAGTAACGTTCCCATCATGTTCCCTTAATGTTCACATAACAAAAAAAAATTAAACATTTAAAAACCCAGATGTTTTGAAAATTAAGAGAACATTCAGAAATAACGTTTTCATAATAACGTTAGCAAAACATTCTCGGAACGTTCTGGCAAGGTTCTCTCAAAGTTATGAACAAACGTTTTTCCAGTAATGCTTATAGAATCTTCATTCAAAGTCATCTGGACTTTAATAACGTTCTCAAAACATTAGCACAAAAACTTTATTTATACATCGTAATGTTCTGAAATGTTTTTAGCCCAAAGTATAAAAAAGTATAGCCCAAAGCTTTCCATTGATTTATGGTTGATTTGTTAGGACAGGACAATATTTGGCTGAGATACAACTATTTGAAAATCTGGAATCTGAGGGTGCAAAAAAATCTAAATATTGAGGAAATCACCTTTAAAGTTGTCCAAATGAAGTCCTTAGCAATGCATATCCACTCACAAAAATTCATTTTTTGATATATTTACATTAGGAAGTTTACAAAATATCTTCATGGAACATGATCTTTACTTAATATCCTAATGATTTTTGGCTTAAAAAAAAAAAAAAAAAAAAAAAAATATATATATATATAATTTTGACCCTTACAATGTATCGTTGGCCATTGCTACCTGTGCAACTTATGACTGGTTTTGTGCTCCAGGGTCACATTTTGTCATCAGAAGAGTATGCGCATACTGTACGCCCACCGCCAGATTTTTGTAAACACGAGTACTTGTACGCGCAGGTCGCACATGAGCATTTTATTTTTTGCAGTAATTAGTTTATTCACAAGGTAGTCAAAGAAAAACTGCATTTAAACAGAACAGACTGGAACGCATGCAAGCTACAGCGACGATGGAGGCCTTGTAACGGCCACCTAATTTGCTACATACTTAGGTACAGCCTACATAGATGAGAGATTGTTCATCTTCAGAACACAAATTAAGATGTTTTTGATGAAATCTGAGAGGTATACTGAGCTGGCATTCAGACGTAAACACGGACGTCTTCACTGTGTTACTGCGTCACCTGCATATGGAGACTGACATAGAGATTGTTGAATAAAGTTGTTATTTTTGTTTTGTTTTTGTGCACAGAAAGTATTCTAGTCTCTTCATAACATTAAGGTTGAACCACTGCAGTCACATGACATGTCTTTAATACCTTTCTGGACCTTAAAAGTGTTTATTATATTGCTGTCTATGAATACCTCTCGGATTTTATCAAAAACATCTTTGTTCTGAAGATGAATGAAGGTCTTGGAATGACATGAGGGTGAGTAATTAATGACTGAAATTTCATTCTTGGGTGAACTATCCCTTTAAGTTGGACGTTTCGCGCCTAACGTTTTTAAATGTTAGCCTACTAGCCTACTAATTTCAGAAGGTTCATAGAATACTCAAAAGTAACGTTCCCATGATGTTTGAAGAATTCTAAAATGGAATGTTCCCTTAAAGTTCACATAACAAAGAAAAAATGTTTTAACTGGATATTTTGAACATTCGTGGAACATTCAGAAATAATGTTTTCATATCTTAATGCTAAGATTAGCAAAGTGTTTTTAGCATATATATTTTTGTTTGCTGGGTTGGGATGTCCTGTGAGCGTGTCCGTCACACAGCAGGACTCCTGTGCTGGACAGATGCAGGAACAAAGGTATTGTTTACCTGCGTGTTTCTGTTGCTGCTGCTGCCACAACAGCGTTTGTGTGTGTGTGTGTGTGAGAGAGAGAGAGAGAGAGAAAGAGAGAGAGATCATGGGTCAAAGCCCAACAAGCTGTGCCGGCCGAGGGCTCACACCTGCTGGGCAAGAGACGCGTCCATCCCGGGTGGAGCAGCTGCTCACTGAGAAACACACAAACTTCAGTCAGGACGTGCCTTTAAAACGCCTTTGAGGACTTCTGAAGCACGTCTGCTTATGAATAAACATCCACGCGGACGCTGCTGTGCATTCAACGTGTCGTGTTCTTCAGAAGATAATCAGTCAAGGTGAACATAATATGCTCTTTCATCATATTTGCAGTGTAGTCCCATTCCTCGCAGCTGTTTATTAATGCTTTTTAAAACACATTTATCAGGTTTCTCGTGTACAGCCTTTACATGCAGATTAGAGCAGTGATTATGAAGCAAATATGCGGAGCAGTAGGAGAAATAATGGGTAGTAGGCGAAAAAACAGTATGTGACTGAATTCACAGTACTCTTAAAAGAGTTGGCAAAAAGTACCCAGATGACTGAAGCACACTTTACTATCCACACAGGAGAGGATTTATGAATGGCAGTGAAGCAACACAACTGACACTGGTAGATCATGTGATAATGACAACATGACAAATGTAGTACAACCAGATTTCATTCATACTATACAGAACATTCTTTTTTAGCGGTAGTGAAGTAATTACTTATTCATGAGATTACTTATACTTATTATGTATTACTTATTTCATGATTCTGGTCCTTCTGACCATCAAGAAGATGATTTTTGTAAACCGTCTCAAGGCAAGAAATGGCTTGTTATTGCACACAAATCAGCTTTTGTGTCTTGTGTTCTCTGACAGACAGGAATCTTAAAGGGGTCCTTGATTATGATTTCACATTTTTAACTTTAGTTAGTGTGTAATGTTGCTGTTTGATCATAAACAACATCTGCAAAGTTACAACGCTCAAAGTTCAGTGCTTAGGGAGATATTTTCTTTTACAGAAATAGCTTTTAAGGACTACAACAAATGGCTGGTAGGGACTACAATGAGCTTCTTCCTGGGTTAGTGACATCACAAACCCTAAAATTTACATAAACCCCGCCCCCGAGAACACACAACAAAGCTGCTTTAGAGAAGAGGAAGAGTTGTTGTAGTAGAGTGTTGTTGTCACGCCGTCATTTTACGCTGGACTGCTTCACAAACGAGGGTCAATTCAACACAAAAGATGAACATGACGGCACATGCTAGTGGATGAGTTGAATCAACTCCACAGCAACTACATCAATCTATCCACTAACCATTCAGAAACGTCCAGTTTCATTCTAAAAGTTGTAACTTCTTCCTGAGTCTCTCCATCAGTGTCGACTCCGGTTTGAACAATGTAAGGCTGAACACCGTTACTGACAATCCTCATTTTGGCTGCGTGAGATTCTCCAGCTTTGTTGTTGTTGAGCTGTTAAAGCTCCGCCCTCTTCTGGAAAGGGGGGCGGGAGCAGCAGCTCATTTGCATTTAAAGGGACACACACAAAAATGGCGTGTTTTTGCTCACACCCAAATAGAGGCAAATTTGACAAGCTATAATAAATGATCTGTGGGGGATTTTGAGCTGAAACTTCACAGACACATTCTGGAGACACCAGAGACTTATATTACATCTTGTGAAAGGGGCATTATAAGGGGCTTACCCCCAGGGCATCCAAAATGTAGGTGACTTTCTTTCTTCAGTAGAACACAAATGATGATTTTTAACTCCAACCGTTGCCATCTGTCAGTCAAATAATGCGAGTAAATGGGAACTCTATTAATAAGGGTTAAAAAAAAACTTGCACAGACAAATCCAAATTAAACCCTGTGGCTCGTGACGACACATTGATGTCCTAAGACATGAAACGATCGGTTTGTGCGAGAAACCAAACAGTATTTATATAATTTTTTTTACCTCTAAAACACCACAATGTCCAACTGCGTTCAGCACTCGGTTAGTGAGGTCTGATCGCGCTCTGACAACAAAAGTGATGTCTTGCGCTTGGACATTGTGGTGCGCTAGGGGTAAGCAGATAAACATCAAATTTTCATTTTTGGGTGAACTATCCCTTTAAGTCTTGTGTTCTGAAAAAAAAAAAGTGGCAAATATCTGCCATTGGTGTCAGAAAAATCATCTTAAATAAAAGGGAAAACAAGACGACATAATTTTCTGCAGATTGTTGTCATTGGTGGCATCATGTGTATGTCTAGTGGAGAGGGTGGACAGACGTGAGGTCAATGATTTCCCTTCTCATGTCGGAGGAGAGAATAAGCAGGAGGGCTTTGTTGAGGTGGGAGTCTGCCTGATCCCAGTCTCCCCCACCTTCACAACGCATCTCTTGTATTTATGCTTGGCCGCAGCTGATAGTTTTGGGTCAAGCGTGACTGGCGACGGGTTACTCTAAATAAATACACAGGACTAGTCAGGAAGGAGCGGGTGCGCGGCGCGGGCCGTGATTAATCAGCGGGCAGATGCAGGGTGACTGTTTGTGTACATTCTCAGGTCCCTGCGCAGGGGACAGAATGAGGCCGAGGAGGAGGACGTAAGGCGCCGCGGCTTTCTGACCAGACCGAGCCAGAGCGCCGAAGGCCAGACGTGGCCAACCGAGTATGTAATGTACACATGTACTGTGTGTGTCGTTTTCTATTTTTGGCCAAAGGACAAAAGGGCCGTTGTTAATCATGCAAACAATCTTTGTTTCCATTCATGTCGTATATCAAAATGACATCGCTGGCATATTACCATGTGCTGATAACAATGCGTTTCTTAGATTCCATCACGGCTGCTCCGTGAACCGTTGAGTGAAGAAAATAATGTCCTCCGAATCCTCAGATCAGAGATTAAAGGAATATTTCAGCCAGGCATGACAATACAGTCATCGTTTACTCACCGCGAGCATCTTGCTACCATCTTTCATCATGGTTGTTTTCAGCCAATCACCTGAGCCATGAATGTCATGTGACTAAGGAGGAGAATGACGTCATGCTGCCCGACTGATGACATCACCAGAGCTTCACTAGTGATGTCACAGACTGCAGACAGAACTAATGGAGCCTTTTCACAGACTGTGATCATGTGTTTCCACAGTTATTAGCATCATAAATCTGGCACACAAAAATGATGTTTGTTGTAGTTTCCGTTCACCACTATAGGACTGTGACGACTTATTCTGAACCCCAGAAATGTGAAAGGGGTCCACAGAAGACCATTACACACTTTAAGAGCTCCGACAAAGTTGTAGTTTGAATGTTGGCTCTGGCTCTGCTTCAGTCTTTCACTGAAAAATTAAGCCATTATTCATTAATAATAATCTCATTAGTAATTCCACAGGTCCATAATTACGATACCAACCTTTCTTCAGTACCGGTAGTACACTGGTTCAGTTTATTACCTGCTGATAGAGATTGAACTGAAACGATTGATATCTTTCTGTATATAACCATTCACATTTTGAATAAAAGTTATATTTTTCATGCTGTCAAGTTTCAAGAATGACAACTGTATTAAAATGTGGGACTGAATCTGAAATCACAATGATTAACATATTGATAAATATATCAAAATAGATGCAGCATAAGTGCACTAGTTCTGTTGTGTGTAATTGCATGTTTCTTTGTTTTTTATTTGATTACTAACTTTGCATTTGATCTTTGCATTTAATGTTTAATGTAGTATTTATGTATAATTAGTATTAGCATTAATAATTAAAAAATGTAATTTAAGATTTTTATTTACATATATATATATATATATATATATATATATATATATATATATAAACTATTGCAATAATTGGTATATTTTGATAACAATTATTATTTTTATTATATAACACATTGTTACACATTACATGTAGTTACTGTAGTAATAACTCTGAATTATGCATAATTGCATGCTATTAACTCTAAACCAAACCCTCATCCAAATATAGTAAGTATATGTAGTTAATTATTATTACTCAGTACTTAAATGTATAATTAAACTGTAACACAGACACCTTAAAATAAAGTGTAACCCTTTATTTTAAGGTCATGTTGTTACAATGTAATTAAACAAGTAGTGAATAATATTTAAAAACTACATGAACTTACAATAAGGTTAGAGTTTGTTTTAGGGTTAGTTGCTTGTAATTAAGCATAATTTACTGTTATCACTATAGTGCATGTAACGTGTAAACACCTTAATGTAACGTGTTACCTGAACATTTTTCAGATTCCACATATTCAAACTTAAGTCGCATATAAAGAAGAAATGTTTGTTCATGACCTCAAATTATCATATGACTGCAGAAGATTATTTTTGTGATACAAGATTTAACCCATAACGACTACTTTTGCTGGCATAAATCAATGTATTTAGGTTGTTTTACAGTGTGTAACTTCAATTCACATTTATTTGTACAGTGCTTTTAACAATATATATGGTTTCAAAGCAGCTTTACAGAAAATGCATGCCCACATTACAATTTACAGTAATCTGTTATCAAAGGTATACAAATCATGCAGTTCGATAACAATGTATATGTTTAAAAAATATATTAATTTAAAGCAGAAACAATGACTTCAGTGAAGTATAGAATACATGTTGTTAAATGATTAGGAGATATAGAAAAATTTAGCATTTCTGCATGTTGATTTAGTGTGCATCATCTGAAGTCCTGTCAGAAGTTGGAGTCTCTTCACTGGTGTTGAGGCATCTGAAGTCTTCATGAGAGGCTGGATCCAAACTTGAGCTGACTGTAACTTGACACCATTACCTTATTTTTTATTTTTTCTCAGGTTAGGTAAGTAAGTCGAATCTGACCTAAATTATAAGCATTATTTACAATCAGACAGAAGACTTCTCCATGGTCTGTTCTTGCTTAACGCCATAAATTAATGCCCCAGGAGGCCATTTTGTTAAAAAAAAATAGAAGTCAAATATAGCTGCAAGCAACGGTACGGGGCCAAGCCCCGAAACAGTAGCAAATATCAAAAACCTGTTTAGTTATTTCTGTGTGGCTTGGTCCAAAGATCATCTGAGCATTATTATTATTTTTTTTTTTTTTCTTCAATATGGCGGACAGTCACATTTAAGGAAAATGACAAATGACACATCGTCGGAATCGGCATAAGCCAGAGAACGAAATGACATGAAAACTAAATTTGCACAATGTTTTCAAAAGTTATAATTGTTTTTGCAAAAAATCTTATATCTCTTGAACACTAGGTGGTGCTGTGTTCAAACTTCTCAGGTACCTTCAGGACATGCCGATGATGATATCTACTGATTTTTGTGCCAACATGTCAAATATTTTAAAAGATATTGCAATTTATGACAAAACTCAAAATGGCGGACTGATGTTTGTCCAATCCTGTCAAAATCTGTATCCCTGGATGCGCATGACACAACGAATCCATAGACACCAAGATCATGATTTTCTCACAAACTGTTCAAAGTTATGAGCCAGCATTTTTCAGATGTCATGGCCTGTGAGTGGAGCTGTTTCCAAAATTTGGCATGGACGCTCAGATCATGGTTCCGATGAAGCATACCAATTTTTGTTTCGATTGCTCAAAGTTTGGCCGAAGCCTCTGAACCAATTTCGGATCGACCTTGTGACATCATAACCTTTGAACAAAGATGAATTAAAAAAATCTGTTTAGTCATTTCTGTGTGGATGATCTGATCAAATTTTGGACAAAATTGGAGTAGCGAAAAAACTGAATACTATACTTTTTTACTACTGTAATGGGCGGAGCCTTAATGTAAAATGACATCAGCTTGAAGAGACGAATCAGGTGTACTAAATTGCATTTTTCTAAAACAAATGGTTAAAAAGTTATAACCTTTAGAAAAGTGAATTTTTGAACTGATGGTGGCGCTATAGAGTTGGTCCTAGAGACCCTAAAATTGGTCCAATTACTATTCATGACCATCTCTACAATTGTGCCAAATTTCATCATTTTCTGATGTTCTTTTGATAGGGCTGCCATTGACTCCCAGGAAGAATAATAATAAGAAAACTAACAATTACACCTTCGGGGCTTGACCCCTAATTCATTAGTTTCTTTAGGAGTAGAAATATTCTAAGGGTGCGTTCACACTTGTAGTTCGGTTCGTTTGGTTCATTTGGTCCGGACCAAAGAAGAAAAAAAAACATTTAGTCCTGGTCCGGTTAGCGTTCACATTGGCAATTTTATCACCGAACCAAAAGATACCGAACCTTAAGGCATAGGGATACATTCACAACGTGATTGGTCGGATTTTATGACGTATTGCCTATTTTGAGACGGAACTTACCGAACATCCAAAACAGTGCTGTTTTCTGAGGTAAATGCGCTCGTTGTGTGTGCGTAGCCTACATATGATGGTATTTCGGCCAGCTGGGAACTCGTGAAGAGCTTATAAAATGTGTAAAGTAGTCAAAACACCGGCGGGAATCCATCCGTCACACACACACACACACACACACACAAATGATCTGCTGCGTGGAGACGTGCGTCTGATGCCTGTCATGGGCAAACTCGCGACTATGACAAGAAAAACCGACATGTGTGAGGATTCTGTCCTTTTTAGGGTCTCGTCTTCCTGTTTTTGGTTCGGTTACATGTCTTTGGTCCGTGTTGCGTTCATATATCATTCGAACCGCACCAGAGTTCGTTTGGAAGCGGACCGAGACCCATCTTTTCAGCGGTCTCGGTCCGCTTGTTTGGTGCGCACCAGGGTTCGGATGGCAGCGTTCACATATGTTCAAATGAACCGCACTATCCGAGCAACCGCACCAGGGTTCGTTTTAATCGAACCAAACATGACAAGTGTGAACGCACCCTAAGTTAAAGTAAAAATATCACAAAGTTTTTCAATCAAGCAAATATCAGCGATAGTTCTGGTGCTGGACACACTCTTCAGGTGGTCATGAAGCAGCATCTGATGTCACTGTCATCATCACGGATCAATTAATGACTTCCCAAAATGAGGTCATCCAGACTGAGAATGCCCCCTTTAAAAAGGCCTGTTTTATGCACAAAATTGTATTCTATAATTGTATTCTTATGCATATTACACAACAAGATTGATTCAGCTATATTAAATAATATTTTTGATATTAATTAAACCATTTGTTTTAGTCTAGCATGGTGATTTTTGGCTGAACTATCACTTTAACTCAACCCGGACGGGCTGGTAATCGGGTCAGTTTTCCACTCTTCTCCTAGTCTCTATCCTACATGAAGGGCAGCGTCCTTCACCCAGTGGCCCGATGGCCATGATTTATAGATCTGAGCGGTTGTCGGCCGCACACCCTGCCCTGCAGCAGCATCATTAGAGCCAGCGGTGGCCTCTCACCTGTCAGATCCACTCCGGCGCAGGACTCACTAAAGGCTCGTCTGGCAGCGCTCCATCCTCTCACGCCCTGGGCAACACTGCCCCATCCTCAGGCAAGGTGCTGGAGCACGCGCTGACCGCGTCTGCCAAAAAGCTTATCCGTTCTGATCGCGGCAATAGGCTTCAACCTGAATGCCTAAAGGAACGGAGAGAGAGCCGCGCAGAAAGAAAGAATAAAGAGCATTTGGCCAGCGAGCAAAGGGCTTCTGGGAGCGGCCGCTGAGACGGCGGAGGTTTGCCTTGAGCGAGGGTTGAGGCAAAACTCATCCTGTTGGCGTGAGAGACCACCGCAGGCGCAGCTTACCTGCGCGGCTCCAGCAGTGGCTTTCATACCGGACGCAGCAGAAGTGAGTCGGTCTTAGATCTGCAGACTGACCTCAGATCTCACTCACAGCTGCAGGTCGAGGCCGCAGCGCAGCGCCTCTCAAACTCCACACACCATCTCTCAGAGCTGATCCACTGCAGGCCAGGGTTATGAGCACAGAGAGAAGAGAAACTGTTTATATTGGTCTTATCGTGGTGTCTGGTTTAAACCGTTTTTGTTCAGTTTGTCTAAAAGTGTTAATGTGCGGAACACATACTGACTAGAGACATTATTGTAGGTTTTATTTATTTGTTTGTTTGCAAATAAACAGTAAATATGATGCATATTTTAAAAAGACATCACATTAAAGGTCTTACAAAGTTGTGCTGAGTAAAAATGCTGCTTTCATAATATAGCTATTTAGCTTTTGTTTATGATTAAATTTGAGTTGTAAAATGCTATATATTATTGATCTACATAGAGTAACATTTAGGCTTCTGTCTAAAGAACATGTATTGATTAAGTATATGGTCTTTATAATAAATAACAGATTTATTTTGTACGAAGGTTTTTGTCTTTGGAAAAATAAATTTTTTGATTAATATTAAGTAAAAATTTAAGGTTTGAACCAAACTATAAATATCATTTGAGTTTTCTTTAAGTTGGTCCAAATTATCATTATTTTCAGTGTAAACAAAAGACTAAAAAGGGAAACAAAACTGAGAGTAGTCATTGAAAAACTTTATAAATCAAAACATAAATCAAAAAACAGCAGCTGTGGTTGCCAGAACTTCGCCATAAAAAATATGGTAGCAATGTTTTAGGTTTTACGGGACAGCACTGTCTATTTTACAGTTTAAAACCGTATAGGTTTATATTACCGTAAGGTTCATATTGTAATAATTACAGTTCATAACTGTTTATTTTACACACTGTAAAAAAAAATTCTGTTAAATTTATGGTAAAGCAATGTATTTCATTAACTGATATAATGTTAATTTACCAACCTACTGAATTACTAATATCTGTTTTGTACCTTTTTAATACACTGACAACCACCAATCACAGTGGTGATGAGAGTCACATGATGAATCAAAGCTCATCACAAGCTGAGAAGGACAATACTAATATATAGAAGGTGCACACAGTGTCATTCACAAACACTAAACACCATCATGGTAACACACATGACATTTTAAAAATGCAATAAACATTCATTTAACAACATTAGATGTAACATAAAACCCTAATGTACATAACTGATTAGAAAAAACTAACTAAGAAGAATCAGTTATTTCAATGAAAATACATCAAATGTGACGCAAGGAATTGTGGGAATGCCAATTTACGGTTTTTCACTGTAAATTATACAATGACTTGTTATTTTTCATTTCCAAAAACTGTAAATTTAACAGTATTTTACTGTAAAATTACATTAAATGTACCGTTATTCACCATATAACTTTCTGTAAACCAATAAACTGTTTTTCACCTTTTTTCAGTCTTTTACCGTTCAAATCACGGTCATTTTTTACAGTGTTGATTTTTTGTTTATATTAGTGCTCTTATGATCATCTTAAAGGGATAGTTCACCCAAAAATGAAAATTATCCCATGATTTACTCACCCTCAAGCTATATGACTTCCTTCTTTCAGACGAACACAATCAGAGACATGTTTAAAAATATTCTGGTTCTTCCAAGCTTTATAATGGTATTGAAGTGGGGGCGTGTTATGAAGCCCAAAATAAATGCATCCATCCATCATAAATATAATCCATACGGCTCCAGGGGGTTAATAAAGGCCTTCAGAAGCAAAGTCGGGTTTTTGTAAGAAAAATATCCATATTTAAAACCTTATGAAGTAAAATGACGTGCAGATATTGGTGATTTTTTTTACTGCCAAGTACAGTGTTGGTGAGGTGGCCTGTCTGTGTTTTTGTAACCCAGCCAAAGTCTGGTAGAGCAGATGTGTGTGAGTGACACACTACTAAACATTAGGACAGCCATTATAATAATGATCCCTGAGACTGTTAACATGATTTCTGTCATATCTTCATCCTTTACACATACTGTATTTATGTATTGCCCCTTATTAATTTTGAATACATTTCCTGAATATTTATCATTAACATGTTTAAACATTGTATTTTCCACAAACTATTTATTACATGTTTTATTTCCCAAACAACAACAAAACGCAAGAAGTTAAAACTGAAATGTACAACTGTTCAGACTGAAACGGCGGATCCATGCAATTATACGTCTGTATGGAGAACATGTTCACTTGAATAAGTGTGAACACTGGTGCCGAGACACATTTTCAATATGAAAATGAATGCAACACGGACTAAAGGCATCTAAACGAACCAAAAACAGGACGTGATGTCACAAGATGTGACCCTGAGATCGCTCAATGAATCTGAAAATGCATAACTATATAATACGCTTGCATTATTCATTAATTTGTGTGCGTAATGAGCTCGATTCGCTGGGTAATCGTTCAGATGTTTCAGTCTGAATTGAGGACCATATGCCACCAATTGTAGCAAACGGCTCCGTATGGAGGTCAATATAAAAAAGCAGCAAGTATTTGAAGCGCCATTAATTTCTCCTCGCAGTTTTCTTTTTTCCTCATGCGATGAAACGGCTTGGCACACCGCGTCGGCTTCTTATCGTCATCACAGACACGGCAATCAAGTTCCATAATCACAGTTTTCCGTGGCGGAATAGACCCGGGGCCTCGGCCAGCAGCTGCTAATGTGGGCCTCTGCGGGCCGCTGCAGATGGGCGTCTGTCCACAGCCATTCCAGTGGCTGTGAATTACTGCAGGAATGCAGAGCACTAATGAGAAGTATGGAAGAACAGCAAACAAGATTGCAATCGCCGATTGATTGCTCCCCACTGCTCTCTTAAACGCTAGCGGAAAGTCCTGCAGCAGACGGAAGACATCAGTGCCAATGATGCTGCCAAACAACAGGCGTACAAACCCGCATGGTTCAGAAACATTCAGCTTGGTGTTGTATCATTTATGCTGTTTCATAGACAGAAACTATAGACATCAGAAACGCCATCCACTGAAACTCGCTCAAACGCAAGATCTGACCGCTACCTTATGACTTCAGATGATCATAAACAATATCATAAACACATTCTATTGTGTTTTTCTGCACAAGTTCCCATTCACCTATGGAAAAGAACAGCCAAGACAAATATCTCCTTAGTGTTGGCGGGAACAAAAGAGATGGCAGGCGTAGAGGAGACATGAGGAAGAAAAGAACGCAGATCATCTACAAGTGACAGCAAACACTGACTGACAATGAACAAGGCCTTAAATTTTTCACTCTTTTTATATTGCAGCCATTTGCTAAAATCATTTAAGTTCATTTTTTTTCCTCATTAATGTACACACAGCACCCCATAATGACAGAAAAACACAGAATTGTTGACACTTTTGCAGATTTATTAAAAAAAGAAAAACTGAAATATCACATGTTCCTAAGTATTCAGACCCTTTGCTGTGACACTCATATATTTAACTCAGGTGCTGTCCATTTCTTCTGATCATCCTTGAGATGGTTCTACACCTTCATTTGAGTCCAGATGTGTTTGATTATACTGATTGGACTTGATTAGGAAAGCCACACACCTATCTATATAAGACCTTACAGCTCACAGTGCATGTCAGAGCAAATGAGAATCATGAGGTCAAAGGAACTGCCTGAAGAGCTCAGAGACAGAATTGTGGCAGACACAGATCTGGCCAAGGTTACAAAAAAATTTCTGCTGCACTTACGGTTCCTAAGAGCACAGTGGCCTCCATAATCCTTAAATGGAAGACGTTTGGGACGACCAGAACCCTTCCTAGAGCTGGCCGTCCGGCCAAACTGAGCTATCGGGGGAGAAGAGCCTTGGTGAGAGAGGTAAAGAAGAACCCAAAGATCACTGTGGCTGAGCTCCAGAGATGCAGTCGGGAGATGGGAGAAAGTTGTAGAAAGTCAACCATCACTGCAGCCCTCCACCAGTCGGGGCTTTATGGCAGAGTGGCCCGACAGAAGCCTCTCCTCAGTGCAAGACACATGAAAGCCCGCATGGAGTTTGCTAAAAAAACACCTGAAGGACTCCAAGATGGTGAGAAATAAGATTCTCTGGTCTGATGAGACCAAGATAGAACTTTTTGGCCTTAATTCTAAGCGGTATGTGTGGAGAAAACCAAGCAGATGAATGCAGCCAAGTACAGGGATATCCTGGACGAAAACCTTCTCCAGAGTGCTCAGGACCTCAGACTGGGCTGAAGGTTTACCTTCCAATAAGACAATGACCCTAAGCACACAGCTAAAATAATGAAGGAGTGGCTTCACAACAACTCCGTGACTGTTCTTGAATGGCCCAGCCAGAGCCCTGACTTAAACCCAATTGAGCATCTCTGGAGAGTCCTAAAAATGGCTGTCCACCAACGTTTACCATCCAACCTGACAGAACTGGAGAGGATCTGCAAGGAGGAATGGCAGAGGATCCCCAAATCCAGGTGTGAAAAACTTGTTGCATCTTTCCCAAAAAGACTCATGGCTGTATTAGATCAAAAGGGTGCTTCTACTAAATACTGAGCAAAGGGTCTGAATACTTAGGACCATGTGATATTTCAGTTTTTCTTTTTTAATAAATCTGCAAAAATGTCAACAATTCTGTGTTTTTCTGTCAATATGGGGTGCTGTGTGTACATTAATGAGGAAAAAAAATGAACTTAAATGATTTTAGCAAATGGCTGCAATATAACAAAGAGTGAAAAATTTAAGGGGGTCTGAATACTTTCCGTACCCACTGTACATATACACACAACACAACACACACCTGAACAAACATGGAACTAATCAACATGAAAAACTACAAGGAACTACAAACATGTCACAAGAAACAGGAAATACAACAAAAGTCCTGAGAAGACATATAACATATAACAGCATTTATTCATCCATGTCAGTTTTAATTTCAACATATTCTAATTCATTTTTAAAATTAAAAGTTGTTTAAAAAATAAGGAAAACCATTTATGGAAGCTTAAATGTACCGTCAGGTGCTTCATATAACATTACAGGGGTTCCATCATGGGATCAGTTTATGGACTTATTTAATTAAATGTTTTTAAAAATCAATTTATGAATGAATCCGCTCATAACCATACTTTATCACTAGAAAAAAATATAACCCGTAAAACATGAAAGTATTATACATTAATTTAAGACATTTCTATACACTTAAAACAACAACAACAACAAAAAACTTACGAGTTGTTTCTTAATTATTAATTTATACACTTTTTATGAATGTATTGTATAATTTATTTTTTATATGTATAACTTGGTTCAGTCCTTACATTTTGATTTATTATTAGCCAAAAATATTTGTTTTTAATATGTGTGTGTGTGTAAAGGGGTCATATCATCAAAATCTGACTTTTTCCATGTTTATGTGCTATAATCGGGTCCCCGGTGCATCTACCAACCCAGAAAACATGAAAAAGGACAACCCAGTAACTTTGTTTTGGTAAGCCTTTCTCTGCAATCATGTGAAAAAAACAAGCCGCTCTGATTTCTCTCCTCTAGTGATATAGGAAGAGGATCTTATTATAATATTACCGCCCCTTAATCTGCACGTTTCCACGGCGTGTTTTTGCTCACACCCAAATAGGAGCAAATTTGACAAGTTATAATAAATGATCTGAAACTTCACACACACATTCTGGAGACACCAGAGACTGATATTACATCTTGTGAAAAGGGCATAATAGGTCCACTTTAAGGTAAAACAAAACGTTAGTCAGTGTTTAATTTAGTTTACTTACTATAAAAAAAGACCTTCTTAAGTCTTTTTAAAATATGTATTATATTTTCTGTTATGTGTAAACAAACAAACACCAGATTAGAAGAAATAAAACTCACATTAATGTCTGCAGTCATAAAGCGAGTCGGTGTTCTCAGCTGTCCAGCCAAAATACTATTTAAATGAAATAGTTTTTTAATTTATTCTGTGGGGAGTGTAATTTGCTTTAAGACAAATGAACATGATTAGACCGATATAAAACTGACTGTGTGGTTCCAGTGCACAATGCAGATGTGATTGTGATCTCAAAGCCGCGGCGGTCACTGATGTGTTGAATCAGGTCTAAAATAGAGCACTACATGCAACCATAAATCTGTCTCTTGTGTCCGTGGCTTTTGTCCTTCCGTTGCTCCGATTGTTCTTTGTCCGGCTGTTGTAAATCTTTGAGAAAGGTTGAGTCTGAAGCAGTGAACTGAATCCAGTGGAAGGGCAGATGTGTTTCCTCTGGGATGAACGGAGACTCCTGAAGGCCCAAAGGCACTTTCCATGAACACATCAAGAAAATACTAATTTAGTCTTCTTTACTTCAAACATTTACTTGGCATTTCAATTATTTTGTGAAATTAACTAACAATTTCTCAGTGAATTTTTTTTTTTTTTTTTTTTAATGCATGCTACAAATTACAGCCTGAAGCTCTTAATGGATTTATAGCAGAAAATGTTGACATTACTGTAGGTATATGAGCTTATTCATTTCCTATTTAATAAATAAAACTCAGCAACAAATCCAAATTAGATTTACAGATCTTTATTGGAAAGGGTTTAAACAATGTTTTTCATGCTTATTCAGTGAACGGTTGACAGACTGTAGACAATTCAGGTCACAGTTATAGTAACTTAGTACACTATTATTGTTAACTGATAGTTCATTTTAGCTAATGCATTGACTTGTGTTAACAAATGAGACCTTACTGCATTTCCGATAATAGTTTATATATATTAAAAACAACAAAAAAGCACCAAGGTATTTATGGAAAGTGACAGTAAACTTTAACGATAACATCCCTAGATCTTCATATGCAGGTTTAACTTGTCCTAGTTCATGCCAAGATCTGCAGAAATTCACCAGTTATCCTCCGACTGAAACACATGTCAGTATATTGGTATTATAGAAGGAAACATACTCCTTAATGTGGCAAAAATACTCTTGTGCATTAGAGGATTGAATTAACACTGAAAAATTGAAAATGTGAAATAGAAACATCCACATTAACTAGTCAAAATTATTATACAACTGCAATATTATCACTTATTACAGCGCAGCAGTGGAAGAAATGTTCAAAATGATGATGATGATGATGATGATGTGAGTTTGGGGCCAGAAAACTAATGCACTACATGAGATCTGTAATGACACAAAGCCCTTAAAATATACGACTGATCTAAGCAGCTCAGTGTTTATTAATAATAAGGAAGATTGGCATGTGCTTTTTGCATTTTGAATGCTCTCGTATCACTTATCCTTTCATTTAGAGGCCCTTTTTATCCAAAGGAACTTACAAAAGAAGAATATCACAAGCAATTTGTCATAGGAGTCAATAATTTTATAAGAAACAGTTACAAGTTTGAAGTATAAACTAGCAGCAGGACGACGCGCACACTTCACAATAGGACTGTTTTTTAAGTTGAATAATTTATTTGGCAAATCTCCCTGTTTCTTGACGTTTTGTCCAATTATTATTATTATTATTATTATTATTTGGTTCTATGATCTAGTTCAAAGTTTTATGAATTCTGTCCTCCCATTTAAAATCCAACATCATATTTTTGTAATATCTGTAATAACACACTTACATGGGCTACATTAAGGTAGATTTAAACGTTATGCATTTATACATGTCATTGATGCATTTCATTTTAATTAATTTCATTGGCAATTTAATTTAATTACAATTTCTGTTTTTTAGATTTTCAGTAGGTTTTGGGGGGGGGTTAAGTTTTGCAACATAAACAGACTTTCTGAAGGATTTTCTGTATTGATTTTTTACTGGTGTTTTACCCAAATTTTGAATTACGCTTTGCATTGTCAGCAATGTCCGTAAACTTAAAGGGGACATATCATGAAAATCTGACTTTTTCCATGTTTAAGTGCTATAATCGAGTCCCCGGTGCATCTACCAACCCAGAAAACATGAAAAAGCACAACCCAGTAACTTTGTTTTGGTAACTTTGTTTCTCTGCAAGCATGTGAGAAAACGAGTCGCTCTGATTTCACTCCTCTAGTGACGTAGGAAGGGGATCTTATTATAATATTACCGTCCCTTAATCTGCACGTTTCCACCCACAGTGCTGCCATTTTGTTTTCACAAATGACAACGGTGCACAAAAGATGAACATGACGGCACATGCTAGTGGATGAGTTGAATCAACTCCACAGCAACTACATCAATTTATCCACTAACCATTCAGAAACATCTAAAAGTTGTAACTTCTTCCTGAGTCTCTCCATCAGTGTCGACTCCGGTTTGAACAATGTAAGGCTGAACACCGTTACTGACAATCCTCATTTTGGCTGCGTGAGATTCTCCAGCTTTGTTGTTGTTGAGCTGTTAAAGCTCCGCCCTCTTCTGGAAAGGGGCCGGGAGCAGCAGCTCATTTGCATTTAAAGGGACACACACAAAAACAGCCACGTTGGTGAATGATGTCACGCAGGTGGTGGAGTCTTTAAATCAATCCGTTTGAGATTGAATTAATGCTAGATTTTTTTTTGCTGTAAATTATGGATATGGCATCTGAGGACATTTTTCTCAGTTATTTTGCTTTGTTTCCAAATTCAATCATTGGCTCTTTCTTACGTTCTAGAGCACGCACGTGTTTAAAATCTCTTGACAAACTAAAATATGTAAATGACATTTGTATGTAATCAAAACAAAAGTTATACATTGTACTTAATGTCAGCTTGCTTATTTTGCTCAAGATAACAATTTATTAAGTCCACATGTCATAAAAACAAGAAACTCTGCTTCTAACCACAACTCGAGAGCTGTCGCTCCAACTATGGTTTCGGGAAACACCAAATCATTGAACTATGTAAGTAACGACGGAACTTGCAATGTTAGTCGGCTAATGATGCTTTTGTGAAACGCACCCCTGGTAATTTACTGCCAGGATTTGGATCTGTTTTTGTATGGATTTTATTACTGATGATTTGGCAGATCTCCCTGTCCCTTGAAATGTTGTACAGACATTAGTGAAGCTTCCCTGATTAAACACATGATGAAGCGGACACAGAATCACTCGGATGAGTCTTTATTAAACTAACCACATAAACCAGTATCCCCAGACCACTCATAGACAAGTCCCTTTCATCAATCGGCGATGAGAACGGAGAATGATCACGTCATTAATATCACAATTATCGCGTAAAGAGCTTCTTCACACGCTGCGTTTCCAAAGGGATTAGTATTTATACATTTAATGTACCTTATTAATGAATGAATCATCTTTGTGAGGGAAGCAGAGGTGCAAATGACCAGAACCACTTCATTACATAGAAAGGAAATTAAATGTACTTTAAAGTCTCCAGTTCTGCGTCGCTTTTAGTATGAGGTGAAATGAGCTGCTGCCTTCATTGTTAAACTTCAGTGCTGTATTATTGAGTTAATGGCACAGATAATTGACAGACACTCATAAGCGCTTAATAACCGCCGTTTAACGGACTTCCATCGATTTGTTACACTAGAAGCGTCTCTGCCAGTTCAGCTCAGACTTCAACACACACATCCGTTGCTTTGCTATGGAATTATGGGATTGAACGTTCATTGGTGTAAGGCGAGATTAATGAGATACAGGGAGGACCAGGGCTAGTTGTCACACAGAGATTCTGCTTTTGATTTGAAAGGTTACACAAATGATTGTTCCTCTAGTAGTGGCTTTGTTTGTTGGTTTCTATCTAGTTCAACTAGTTGGAATATTGTTTTATTTGGAGGAATTCTGTCCTCCAAACTAAAATGCAACATCAAATTTTTGTAATATCTGCTGACTTGCCCAAAAGTTTATTGTTGAAGTTGGTGAATTAGTTACACAAGTCAACTTTTATGATCAGATATTTCAATGCTATTTTTATGCTCATTTATGTTTTTTTGCTTGGAGCCATTCTGCTGAACATCCCCTTTTGTGTTGCACAGTCACATACGAGTGAGTCATATATAATACGAGTCTTTTTGGTGTAAACTTTCCCTGTCTGTCTATTCTCATTTCCAATTGCACTCACTCACCGCATACGACAAGGACAGAAACAAATGCACAGACATCTGTATCACGTCTGAGAATATCCCTCGTCTTGTGAGCTTTAATAAACAGCGTGAGAGCGGCTCGGCTGCATCCGTCCATCCGCAGCACTCTTTACTGGCACGCGTCCATGGCCCGACCGTGAACCGGGGTGAGCCCGAGGCTAATGGCAGAGATCGGACGGGTGTGGCGTTTATATACAGGAGAGGACCACATCAACACAACAGCGTGTGCGTAATTGCTGGCCACCTCTTTAAGCGCTAGACGTCTGTAAACAAATGAGTCGTGCATCATAGGCATATGCATCATACTATTTTCTCAGAATCACAAGGGGAAAAGTCCGAACTGTGAGATACAAACTCAGAGTTGTGAGATAAAAAGTCATTTTTAAGCACACCCAGCACACACGTGGCCTTGTGGACCCCCTCCACCTTGTTTCATTTTCATTAGTTCTCCACCGCGGCATGAGCGCCCGGTTCGCCTGCGCGGAGGTGACAGCTCTGTAAATCACGGCGGTTTAGTGGAGCACCCTGCTTTTTATACACTTTAATCACAGAACTCCTACGGCAGGGAAGATTGGACCAGTGAATGGAATCCACCAATAAAACGAGCGGGCTGAGAATATCCACGGATGGGCCTCTCAGGGCAGAAACACATCGCCTTCATCCTGACATACTGCTGGGACAGAGCTGTGCTGTTTTCTCTGCCAACAATCAATCGCTGCGGAGCAACAGGTCTGGGTCGTAAACTCTAGGTCACGTCCTGAGCGGTATACAGTTTCTCATATGAAACGTAGCCGTTAATGCGTCGACGAGAATTCACGGTGAGGCCTTGGGTTGTGTGTTTTTATGGTTCGTCACAGGTTGAGGTCTGCTTGAAATGACACACAGTATTTTTAAACGGTCACCACTTTAATCAAGTGCAGAGAATAGTTGAGATAGAAGTAGTAACTGAGGCTTTCTCAGGAAACCCTGCCGTTGATGCCAGTCAGTTTTAGAAATCCTTATTTTTAATGTCTTTAATGTCAAATATATAAATAAATATACATAAAAATCCCTGACATATTCAAAAGTCTACAGCAAAAATTAAGCAATATTACAGAGAAGTTGAATAAAAGGAGTAATAAGGATGCGGGATGTCCTTCAGTTCAATAAACAAGTAGTTAAAGGGGGCCTATAATGCCCCTTTGACAAGATGTAATATAAGTCTCTGGTGTCTCCAGAATGTGTCCGTGAAGTTTCAGCTCAAAATACCCCACAGATCATTTATTATAGCTTGCCCCTATTTGGGTGTGAGTAAAAACACGCTGTTTTTGTGTGTGTCCCTTTAAATGCAAATGAGCTACTGCTCCCGCCCCCTTTACAGAAGAGGGCGGAGCTTTAACAGCTCAACAACAACAAAGCTGGAGAATCTCACGCAGCCAAAATGAGGATTGTCAGTAACGGTGTTCAGCCTTACATTGTTCAAACCGGAGTCGACACTGATGGAGAGACTCAGGAAGAAGTTACAACTTTTAGACGTTTCTGAATGGTTAGTGGATAAATTGATGTAGTTGCTGTGGAGTTGATTCAACTCATCCACTAGCATGTGCCGTCATGTTCATCTTTTGTGTTGAATTGACCCTCGTTTGTGAAGCAGTCCGGTGTAAAATGACGGCATGTCAACAACACTCTACTACAACAACTCTTCCTCTTCTCTAAAACAGCCCAACATGGCCCCGCCCCCTTTGTTGTGTGTTTTGCCATGTTGTTAGAACTGGTACTCAGGGGCAGGGATTATGTCAATTTTAGGGTTTGTGATGTCACCAACCCGGGAAGAAGCTTGTTGTAGTCCCTACCAGCCGTTTGTTATAGTCCTTAAAAAGCAATTTCTGTGAAAGAAAATATCTCCCTTTGTATTGAACTTTGCAGATGTTGTTTATTCTCAAACAGCACCATTACACACTAACTAAAGTTAAAAAAGCTAAATCATAATCAACCACCCCTTTAATACAGAGTAATTTACATTTTAGACACAATATTGTCATTCTGTGTTTGCACTGCCAACAAAATAGTTCCAAACAAAGCCACAGTAGAAACGCTGCAACACGCAGTAGTTGTTGTTGTTTTTTTTTCCCGAATGGATTAGTGTTCTTGGACAAATCAGTTGAATGAATGATACAGCGACTCACTCACTGATTTAGTTCTGGACGAATCAGCCCTTTTAAACAAATTGGTTCGGTGAATAATTCAATGACTCATTCATAAAGACAGTCATTTATCGCCACCTACTGCCGTAATGATGTAACCTGCAGAAAGAGTCACTGTTACTCCTTCCCCACTGATCAGTTAATTGTCATAACACTTGAACTACAACAAAACTGTTGACACAAATATAAATCCTAAGATCCTGAGAAAAATTTCAGTTTGAATCACTCCCTTATGGAAGTTTGTGTCTGCCATGAAATAAAAAAAGGTAATTGCAACTTTTTATCTCACAATTCTGACTGTTTTTCTCGTAATTGCGAGTTTATATCTCACAATTCTGACTTTTTTCTCAGAATTGCGAGATAAAAACTCACAATTGCGAGTTATAAAGTCAGAATTGCGAGATATAATATATCACATTTCTGACCATATAAGACGCAATTGCGAGTTTATATCAAGCAATTCTGACTTGCACCTCACAATTGTTTGTATATCGCAATGTGTATATCAGAATTGTGAGTTATAAAGTCAAAATTGCGACTTTATATCTTGCAATTCTGACTATATATCACACAATTCTGACTTTATAATTTGCAATTGTAATATACAAACAATTGCGAGTTGCAAGTCAGAATTGCTTGATACAAACTCGCAATTCTGAGAAAGTCTTTTTCCCCTCACAATTGGACATTATAACATGCAACTGTGAGTTTATATCTCACAACTCTGACTTTATAAGACGCAATTGCGAGTTTATATCAAGCAATTCTGACTTGCGACTCGCAATTGTTTTGTGCAATTGTCAGAATTGTGTGATATACAGTCAGAATTGTGACTAAAAGTTAAATGGTGAATAAGAGATGAGGCAAATGGTTCATATCCTGCTGATCATTTTTAAATGACACACTATTTAATTTTCAGTATACATTCAGTTTGCTGTTTTGACACAAATATCATACAATTGGCACTGTTTGCTGAAAGTGAGAAACTACATGTTTACACACTTGTGTTTAAATGCGTAGAGTTTTTGGACAGTCCTACTGGATCATTGCTCTGTTTTTAATTAAGTCTCTTACTCCAAAAGTGATGTTGATGAGAAATTGAGAGACCTGTTTGCTCCGATGCCTCTGGATCTGCGCTAGGGTTACATTTGATCTGAAAGAGGAGAGCATGTGTGAGTTTTCATGCAAAGGACACATTAGAGAGGAGACGTGCACAGCAAAAACACAGCGGAAAATTACAATTGTCAAAGGTACAGCGATTTTAGACAAGACAATGGGAAAGTGGAAATAAATGTGGTCTTTTCAACACGCACATCTGGGCCGTGTTAGATCTTCAAGGCCACAGCTTTGGATTCAAAAACATTAAAAGTTCAAATAAACATTTGACAGTTTTTTAAGGGCAGTATTATAGTGTTTAAGAGAATGTTGTCTGTGTCTAGCACATCTTTTCAAGGGCTGCTGGTTCAGATAATAACTCTGATTGGGGGAAATAATGTTTCCCATGTGGCAGCGCTGCTTTCTGAACCCATTTAATGTGTGCTGGAGCTCATTTCTGAGAAAGACCCGGATGTGTGTGAGAAGTCAGTCATCATTCTCTGCTCTCGGATCACTCTTTTCTTCATTGTCCTTGTGTTCTCTCTTCATGTTCTCAACAGATTTGTCTCGTCTCCTGTGGAGGAAATTTGTCTGGATGGCGTGTGGAGAAGCAGCCACGATTCAGAACTACAGGATCAATGGCAGTGCTCTGGATCATGCTCAGTAGTTTCGGAAAACTTCTTTGAAACTGTAGTAGTTGTGATTTTTCCTGAACGAATCAGCGTTCTTCAATGAATTAATGATTCAATGACTCACTCACTGATTTCGTCCCAATTGAATCAGCATTTTTGTACAAATCGGTTCAGTGAATGATTCAGTGACTCGCTCACTGATTTAATTCTGAATGAATTAGCATTTCTGAACAAATTGTTTCAGTGAATGATTAAGTAACTCACTCTCTAGCTGCATCTCATTTCGAAGGCTGCGCCCTCCGGAGGTCGCATTTGAAGGCTGCATACGTTATTGAGGCGATCTCATTTAAGAAAAGTAACCGTTAGATTGCAAAGTAAGAAAGAAATTAAAGTATTTTACACCTCACAAGGAATAACAGTCAATTTTATTATGGTTACTTTTCTTAAATAAGACATCCATAATGATGTATGCAGCCTTCAAATGTGACCTCCGAAGGACGCAGCCTCCGAAATGAGATGCTCCAAAATGAGAAGCAAAAATTTTTGAACAAAGTGGTTGAATGAATGATTCAATGACTCACTCACTGATTTTATTCAAATTAATCAGCGTTTTTGAACAAATCGGTTAAGTGAATGATTCAATGACTTACTAATTGATGTCATCCTGAATGAATCAGCATTTTTTTTTTAATAAATTAGTTGAATGAATGATTCAATGACTCACTCGCTGGTTTTGATCCGAATAAATCAGCGTTTTTGAACAAATTGGTTTAATGAATGATTCAGTGACTCAGCCACTGATTTAATTCTGAATTAATCAGTGTTTTGAACAAATCAGTTCATTGAATGATTCAACAACTCAATCATAAAGACTGTGGCTGCATCCGATTTTGCATACTCTTGAGTAGGTACTTATTTGGAAAAAGTAATAACTTCACTAATGCAAATCCTCTCCTGTGGCCTCATGGGATAGTAAAATGCCCATCATATGCACAATCTCGTCGGAAGTAGTAGGTCATCTGGGTACATTTGTTTACTTTTTTATGAGTTCTGTGAATCCCACATACTTCTTTTGTCACATACTGTTTTTTGACTACTATATAGTAGGGAGGTATGCGATTTCGGATACAACCAGTCATTTGTTTAATTCATCAATGAATCAGAGCTTTTGAATGAATCGGTTGAATGAATGATTCATTAACTCACTCATCAGCACCACCTAATGGCATAAGGATGTAACATGCAACTAAAGCACAGACTTTCTAACAATGGCCTCGAGTTAAACCACATTACAAAAGTGCCATACTCTCAAAACTTTCATTAACAAAGAACAGTTTGCTTCATAGATCCCAAGCCGAGCAGCTTCCAGTCCATTTTAGTAGAAAAGGTGTAACTGTAATCCTTCTATATCTCAAGTTTAATCTCGGTCAGATTTCTTAAACAGATTAAATCATGTGCAAACACCCGAGATCATCGGGATATGAGCAAAAGCTTGATTAGTGCCAAATCGAAATGGAGCCAAAGGCAGCTGGGACGGAGCCGCACTAGTAGTCACGGGCTCCACAGACCCCGAATGTAGAACAGGTGCCTGTGATTAGAGCGTTTGATTACATCATCCCAGTCCATGCAGACGTACACAAACACGCTGACAACACACAAGCTGACTTGGCATCGAGCGAACGGGGGGATCCAAGAAAAGCAAAGCGGGCACACGTGAGGGCCAGGGCTTTTGTGTTTGCGGAGTGTCATACTTCATCACAGGAGAAACCTCTAACAGGCCCAAGCGCGGCTTTGAAGATGGGGAAACACCGCCTCTGTGGCTACCTCTGATGTCAGATCCAATATTCTGATTGCAAGCTATTTCCTGGATTAAGATTGTGTTTGTCGGGCAAGAAAGCAGCCGTCCTCGGATTGTATACCAGAAAGCAGACATCCTAATTACAACATCCCACTTCACTTAGCTGCCCTCAAATGGATAGAGCATTATAATCCACCGCCTGCTTGTGCGATGCGTATTACCCTAACACAAACACAGGATCACTACAGGAAACTGAGGCGGATTTTAAATAGGATTAAATGTTGCCAAATATGTTTGTGACACATAATATTGATACGCAACATTTAAGGGGCTGGTTCATCTGAAAACAAATGTTCTGTCATCTTTTCCACATACTGTAAGAAAGATTGGGGGGAAATCCTAAATATTCAAAGAAATTAAAAAAGCATGCTCTGGTTTCCATAATCTGTCCAATAGTAACATTAATTGACATTAATGACATTCCTCTGACATTCTCATCTCTGGTTGATAACAGAATACTTCCTGGTTGTAACACTGAAACAAGCATTTTCTGTGAAGCTGCTTTGAAACAATATGCAAATGGTTCACATCTGGGAACTTCGGCCCATTGTAGTAATTAACACATTTAGTTAAAGGGGACCTATTATGAGATGCAACATAAGTCTCTGGTGTCTCCAGAATGTGTGTGTGAAGTTTCAGCTCAAAATACCCCACAGATCATTTATTATAGCTTGTCAAATTTGCCTCTATTTGGGTGTGAGCAAAAACACGCTGTTTTTGTGTGTGTCCCTTTACATGCAAATGAGCTGCTGCTCCCGCCCCCTTTCCAGAAGAGGGCGGAGCTTTAACAGCTCAACAACAACAAAGCTGGAGAATCTCACGCAGCCAAAATGAGGATTGTCAGTAACGGTGTTCAGCCTTACATTGTTCAAACCGGAGTCGACACTGATGGAGAGACTCAGGAAGAAGTTACAACTTTTAGAATGAAACTGGATGTTTCTGAATGCAGTTTGTGAAGCAGTTCGGCGTAAAATGATGGCATGTCAACAACACTCTATTACAACAACTCTTCCTCTTCTCTAAAGCAGCCCAACATGGCCCCGCCCACTTTGTTGTGTGTTCTTGGGGGCTGGGTTTATGTAAATTTTAGGGTTAGTGATGTCACTAACCCGGGAAGAAGCTCGTTGTAGTCCCAACCAGCTGTTTCTATCATGACACATTTAATTAATAGCAATTCATATATGATTATTAATCAGATAGACTCTTTATTAGCTGCTGATGCTGTTATCATTAATGAATGGTTAAGTTCTTCATGAGTCTTACATTAATTCACCATTATGTGTGCATTAGTTAACAATGAATTAATGCATATTAGTGTGCATGCATTGTAAAGTGTTACCTAAACTTCAGTGTGATTCCAGCAAAACTAAAGATATAAAATAACAAAATATTATATTAGAACAGTATATGCAGTGCTTTACAGTACATGAACACAGAGGATCCTGAGGAGAACACAGTCTGCCAAACACTCAGGTTTTACGGCACCACGAGGATCTGTAAAGCAGAAGATGTACAGCATCTGAACAGACAGATCTGCTGTGCATTTGCGGGCACATGAAGAATTATGAGCTGAACTGATTCCTTCTGATAGTCACAATCTGGATTTTGTGGTACGTTTGAGGCTCAGCAGACATCTGCCTTAAGTGCAGCTACAAATGCACTCTCGTTGCAGAGGAAATACTTGTCAGATGATCTAAATAGACTTGCAGTTATGACTCAATCATACTGTAATTTTGCAGGAAGTTGAAGTTACTCCTCAGAGAATTCGGCCTCGTCCAGGAGCTTCGATTTTCTGCCCTTTGTATGCGAATGGAATGTGCAGCCATTATGACAGAAGCCTAATACAGAGCGTAATGCACAGCAGCCATGCACTGGGTCATCGCTCATAAGATGCGAAGAAGTACTTTGAAAAAAAGACTAATAATAACTTGTCAGGTCAACAAGTGCGATGGTGAAAATTTCTATAAAACGGCAAAATTGCTAAAAGTGTAATTTAAGGAGCATGTCAGGCTGAACAGAGGCTGTTTTGTTGTGCTCTTAAAAGAAGATGAATAGATCTGGAGCTCGTCTTTGTGCTAAACCTTGACTGCTCCGACTCGCTGGACGTCTGTGTCATAATTCCACCGCTTCTTATTAAGTGCAAAGTTTTTGTGTCCTTGTGTGACTAAAATGAGTTGTGTGAATGTGTGTGTGTGTGTGTAAATCAGCTTTGAGATGCACACGCTGTTTATAGAAAAGGCCAAGCGTTATTCAATGCGTCTGTGCTTCTGCTCATATTGCCTGCATTGGCAGTCGATGCACCATCAACATATTTTGTTTTCAGACAGTTTTTTTGTATGTATTTAGTCATTGTAATGAATTAGTTATGATTTAACACTTTAGTGGGGAAAAAAGTTAAATGGTGTTCTACATAGATCCCTTCTTCTTGACTCAATTTTAACAAACACTTCATGCCAAAAAGGTTCTATATAAGGAGGATTTCTTCTGCTGCCGCTCTGGAAGTCTATGGCAGCCCATAAAACAGTTTGTGGGAAAATTATGAAATTTGGCACAATGATAGAGAACAGTCTCAGCATTAACCAGAGCAATTTTGGAGTCTCTAACTCAATCCCTCTAGCGCCACCAACTGTCCAAATTTGCACTTTTGTTTATTCTAATAACTTTTGAACTGTAAGGGCTAGAAACAAGTCTCTAACTCTCTTGCCACCAATTGTTCAAATATGCACTTTTGAACTGTAAGGGCTAGAAACAAATTTTCCCCCTCTCATTCCTTGGCTCAAGATGATTCGATTGCAGGAAGTTATTCAAAGATTTTTTTATAAACCAAAAGCATTCTCGAATAACGCGCAAATAAATTTGAAGAAGAGCACACCAAAATGGACATGAGGCTAATGCGACCACACTTGGTACATTTCATCCCAAGAATGACCCATGACTACTTGCAGCATTTCGGCACAGTGCCACCTACTGGTCAGGAGACATGAAAATGGCTATTTTTGCTTATAAATTCTGAAATTTGCCCAAAAATCGCTTTTGATTCAGTGTAGCATACCAAAGTCCCTTTCAAGGAAAGTCTGTTCACTCTGTGGCTAGATTTGCAATGCCTCCAGGCAGCTATTTCGGGCATCCAAGACCAAGTCCTATCTATTTAAATGGGAGAATCCTGAAATCTCAAAAACTGCTTGGCGAACTCACAATTAAATAACGTATTTCAAATCAGCAACAAAATCTAACATGAACTGTCCTATAAATGTTGTTTCTTATGCTCAAATAGCATTAAAAAGCTTATTTATTAGGCTAGACTAGCCAATGGCATATGCAGTCCTAAGCACGAGTCCCAGGTTTCTATGGGAACCGGAGCTTCTAACAAAGACTATAGAGTAACACAAGATGCATCACTCATATTGTTTTGAATGGGAGAAAGTGCAACACGCAACATGGTGGAATAAGTCCCGCCTTCTAAATAACAGCCAATCGCCGATTGGTAAAGTCATCGCATCACTGCAGCGGCCGTTAGAAGCTCCGGTTCCTATAGAAACAGTCAGACGCTTGCCTCTGAAATGAGATGTGAGACACGCATTTAGGAAAATGCTGTTTTTTGTCATAATTCGAGCATTTAGAAACAAAATTTATGAGACAGCTGTTGTCAGATTTAAAATATAAAAATTTAATTGAAAGCTTGGCAAACAGCTTTGGAGAATTTGATGTTTCCCCATTCAAAGAGAGAGGAGCTGCACTTGAACGCCCGAGAGGCGTTTCAAAGATGGCCGCCGAGTGAAATGACTTACTCACCCTCATGCCGTTCCACACCCATAAGACCTTCGTTAATCTTCAGAACACAAATTAAGATATTTTTGTTGAAATCTGATGGCTCAGTGAGGCCTGCATATGGAGCAATGACATTTCCTCTCTCAAGATCCATTAATGTACTAAAAACATATTTAAATAAGTTCATGTGAGTACAGTGGTTCAATATTAATACTATAAAGCCACGACAATATTTTTGGTGCGCCAAAAAAAAACAAAATAATGACTTATTTAATGATGGCCAATTTCAAAACACTGCTTCAGGAAGCTTCAGAGCATTATGAGGGCATGAGGGTGAGTAATTAATGAAAGAAATTTCATTTTTGGGTGAACTAACACTTTAAAGGGACTTTTACTTCTAATGGGAGCTGCAGTGATGCAATGACTTTACCAATCAGCGATTGGCCCTTTTACTTAGAAGGCGGGACATATTTCTCCATATTGCGCTTTGCAGTTTCTCCCATGCATAACTAATATGAGTGAACCGTCTTTCTATATCTATAGTCTTTGAGCATACCAAGTCAAATGATCCCATGTCGGCCATGTTGGGCGTCAGCCATTTTGAATTTTGCCTTAAAATGCTGTATTTTTTGGACTCCTGAGGGTATCATTTTGAAACTTGGTATGTGTCATTGGCACTATGCCCTGAATGTACTCAAAAAGGTTTCAGAACAGCGCCACCTTGTGATCAAAAATTATAATGAAATTTAAAAAAATGCTAAAAGTGTTTGGATAATTTTGCCTAATTTAGTGACCAGTTTGTCTTGATAGATTCCTTGATTCATACCGGGAACAATGATACCAATTATGCCATATTTGTTAAAAGTTATTAAAAGCTTTCTGATTGACCAAACCGTTCTCAAATAACACATCAACTAAACTCTGCAACGCTTTCACATATTGACACCAAACTTTGTATGTGTCATTGTCCCCTTACACTGACCTCACAACATCAATTTGGTAACAGCGCCACCAACATGTGATTGAGTTTATGATTTTTCAGCCATTTTGACTAAAATAATCTAAAAATGTCTTTAATCACTCAGTGTTGCAGTTGCTCTGAAGCTCCGAGCTCATCATGCTTTTTTGTGCTTGGACCCTTAATTGCGTCTTGCAGCTATATTTTCAATTTGTTTGTTGGGATTTTTGTTTAAAAGGAATTGATGTTCAAGTGTTTGTATTGTTATTTACATCAAAATTTATATGTAAATCATGATGTTCATTTACTTTTGAGTCAATTAACATTTCAGCTAAATGAGTGTTTGTTGAGTGATGAGAATCTACAATCAGATGAAAAACAATTCAATAAAAGAGAAATGCCTGATTCCAGCTAACAGAACATTCTGGGAACAGGTTAAAAAAGAACCTAGAGAGAACATTCCCAAAAATAACCAAGCAGGAACCATATGGGAATATTAGGAGAACGTTCTGCCTGATGAATGTTGAACACTGGATATTTTCAAAATCTCCTTTTGGAAAAACCTAGTCTCATGTTAATTGTGCTGGTTTCAGAATAAATAAATAAATAAACAGCGTACAGTAGCAGAAGCGAGGAAGCAGAGGGCTGGGAAGATGTCTCTTTCAATTGTGTACATTCAGACAGAAGGCGATGCCTTTGGCCGGCTCCGGGGCACGAGGTGAGGAAAGCTCCGGCACAGCAACAACACACAGCAAACACAGCATGAAAGGTGTTTGTGTCGGTGTGCGATTCTCCCTCAGAGGAAAACATCACCTGTGAGAAGATCCAGACTCCAGCAGCATCACGCTCAACAACTAATGCTGTGAGATTTCACTCTTTTGAGGCTAGTTTATTCTCACGTACACCTATAAGGCCAGTGCTCTCATTTGACCTCTATGGTTGGATGTTTATGTGCATTTGGATCATTTATTTATCTTCAGAATCTCGCAATCCCATTATTACATGCCATTCCCAAACTGGTCAATCAAACTTTTATTATACACACTATACTGTATAAAACAATACTCTTCCCTTAAAGGGATAGTTCACCAAAAAATGACCCGTCATTTGTGTTCTACTGAAGAAAAAAAGTCACCTTCATCTTGGATGTCCTGGGGGTAAGCAGATAAACATCAAATTTCCATTTTTGGGTGAACTATCCCTTTAATTCCTTATAGACAACTTGTTTTATTCAGAGAAATGGAATACAATACAGTTGATCCATAAATGGCCACCACACATATTATTTTAAAATAATTAAGCAGAGAGCTTTCTTGTTTTTGGTTTGTCGAAATCAAAATTATTAATAAAATATGAATGAACAAAGTTCAAATGTTTGATTGTAGTTTTCTGCAGTCAGCATAACAGTATCCTTCTATGCTTTGGTAAATCTTTATTGTGACATAAAAAGTTAAAATTATGACTTAAAAGTCATAATTATGAGAAAAAAATTAAATTATGAGATAAAGTAGAAATTATGACATACTAAATCATGATTATGAGATTAAAAGTAAAAATGACATACTAAATCATAATTTTGACTTCACGTCATAATTGTGACAGTTGAAATTATGAGATAAAAAGTTAAAATTATGACTTAAAAGTGATAATTATGAGAAAAAAATTAAATTATGAGATAAAGTAGAAATTATGACATAAGTCATGATTATGAGATTAAAAAGTCAAAATGACATATTAAATCATAATTTTGACTTTGTCATAATTGTGACAGTTGAAATTATGAGATAAAGTCGAAATTATGACATAATAAGTCATGATTATGAGATTAAAAATAAATTAAAATTATGAGATAAAGTCGAAATTATGACATAAGTCATGATTATGAGAAAAAAAATTATATTATGAGATAAAGTCGAAATTATGACATAATAAGTCATGATTATGAGATTAAAAATAAATTAAAATTATGAGATAAAGTCGAAATTATGACATAATAAGTCATGATTATGAGATTAAAAATAAATTAAAATTATGAGATAAAGTCGAAATTATGACATAAGTCATGATTATGAGAAAAAAAATTAAATTATGAGATAAAGTCGAAATTATGACATAATAAATCATGATTATGAGATTAAAAAGTCAAAATGACATACTAAATCATAATTTTGACTTTGTCATAATTGTGACCGTTGAAATTATGAGATAAAAAGTTAAAATTATGACTTAAAAGTCATAATTATGAGAAGAAAAATTAAAATTATGAGGTAAAGTCGAAATTATGACATACTAAATAATGATTATGAGATTAAAAAGTCAAAATGACATACTAAATCATAATTTTTACTTTGTCATAATTGTGACAGTTGAAATTATGAGATAAAAAGTTAAAATTATGACTTAAAAGTCATAATTATGAGAAGAAAAATTTAAATTATGAGGTAAAGTCGAAATTATGACATACTAAGTCATGATTATGAGATTAAAAAGTCAAAATGACATATTAAATCATAATTTTGACTTTGTCATAATTGTGACAGTTGAAATTATGAGATAAATAGTTAAAATTATGACTTAAAAGTCATAATTATGAGATTAAAAAGTCAAAATGACATACTAAATCATTATTTTGAATTCACGTCATAATTGTGACAGTTGAAATGATGAGATAGAAATCAAAATTATGACTTTCTATGTCATAACTGACTTTTTGTCATCATTTCGACTTTATCTCATAACTATGATTTAGTATGTTGACTTTGTGTTTCATAATATCACGTTTTATGTCATTTTACGTGTCATAATAAAGATTTACCAAAGGAATGTTTATTTTTCTTATGTGGCTTCCACATATAACAGATATTTAAGCGCGTTATTTAGCAGGAGGGCTCGATCAGCGGTCAGTCAGAGCATTTCACTCAGGCAGATCCTCAGACAGCCTCCTCAGGGGTCCTTCAGCCACCCGGAAGAAGCGCCAGTGTTTACAGTCGAGCGGTAGAAACACGTGTGTGATGATCAGCACAGACTGCAGTTACTGCTCTTGACTTTCTGTCTGTCAGCAGCAGCAGTGAAATAAGCATCATGAGAGTTGTTGCGTTGATCAGGTAACACGACGCTGCGTTTACCGTGATTACAGCGAGACGTGCTGAGATTTAAATGTGTGTGTTTGTGTTGCAGTGGCGGTAAAGACAGCTGCTATAACATGATGCAGTGTGTGTCTGCTGGTCACTCTATAGTGGCCCTCGCCAACCTCAGGCCTGCTGCACACGGTGAGAGCATAATAATAACATGCTTTATGATTTCTGAAGGATCATGTGACACTGAAGACTGGAGTAATGATGCTGAAAATTCAGCTTTGATCACTGGATATAAATTATATTTTACAATATATTCACAAAGAAAACAGCTGTTTTACATTGTAAAAATATAACACTATTTTTACTGTATTTTTAATCAAATAAATGCATCCTTGGTGAGCAGAAGAGACTCTTTCAAAACATTAAAAATCTTACCAACCCCAAATTGTGAATGTTTGTGTATATATTTGTGTGTATTTATACTGTCAGTAAGGCCAGCATTGTTCGTCAGCTGTTTCAGATGAGCTGGATAGTTACATGTATCAGACCGTGGGTCACCAGGCCGTGGATCTGTTCGCCGAGGCCATGGATCTGCCCCTCTACAGGCGCACTATTAAGGGCTCGAGTCTGCAGACGGGCAGAGAATACAGTCAGACTGAAGGAGACGAGGTGGAAGATCTCTATCAGCTGCTCAAGCTTGTCAAGGTGAACCGCTGGCTCTTCTTCTCCATCTTCTGCATGATTAAGTCAACCAGCACTAGTACTAGCACTCGTACTGATCCAACCTGTTAAAGAAACACAGAAATGATGATGTTGAAACTAGGGCTGCTCCCGACCAAAGATTTTTCAAAGGAAAATGGTTTGAGGGCTGAGAAATCGTATTATATGCGACATTGCTAACATCATTCTACAATACAGAGAAATACTAAACCATAATAATGAGCCTTTAAATATATAAAGCATTAAGCTTGCCACAGCACACCAGGAAAAGTAATGATTATGAAGGTGTCTAAAATAAACAGAAAGGAGACTGTCTGAACATTAATAATTTATTAATAAATTAGTGTTTTCTGAGTCAGTGTCAGATGCTGAATGAAGTTGGAGACACATCATCAAAAGAGAGGGAAAATACATGTTATATTAAACATCATATAGTAAAGCTCAGTACTAATTATTGTTTTGATAATCGATTAATGTGTCGATTATTTCTTTGATTAAAAATTTTTCTCCCATCTTATATTTTTTTTCTTCATCATGTCCCTGCAGGGGCTCCGTAGGTTTCCGTGACTAATCTGTAATCAAATTTGTTGTTGATTATTTTCATTAAAGGGGATGTATTATGCCCCCTTTCACGAGATGTAAAATAAGTCTCTGATGTCCCCAGAGTGTGTATGTGAAGTTTTAGCTCAAAATACCCACAGATATTTTTTTTAGCATGTTAAAATTGCCACTTTTTGGGGTTGAGCAAAAACATGCCGTTTCAGTGTGTGTCCCTTTAAATGCAAACGAGCTGCTGCTCCCGGCCTAAGAGGGCGGAGCTTCAAGAGCTCATTCTCCGGTGTTAGGATTCAGTCAGGACGCGCTATAAATCATAAACTGTCTCTCCAAAAGCACGATTTAGATTTACATAAGAGTAGGGGGACGTCTCGCCCATGAATGTTGTTGATCTGCCCTCTAAGCATAGATAACTCCCTGAGTGAGCCGCAGCAGTCTGCCAGTTCTGTTTCCTCACTATAGCAGCTGGAGATGTGCAATGTCTGTGCCAAAAAACATTACAAATGTTCTGTTATTGGAAACTGTGAATATTTGCTGCATGGAGATAGAACAGGTATAGTTTAGTTAAATTATGGTTATAACTTATATAGTCTTCTTGTTTTTATCCACTATATTAGTACAAGCCTGTTTACCGATGAGATTTATGACGTTTATTTTACTTCACACAAAAGATGTGTCTGTTTTCACTCTAGAAAATCACTGTAAGAGTTTAATAAAACACAGTGCAAGTGTGCATTAAAATATTATCCATAAACTCTCTCTCTTGCATTATCATCAACATACACAGCGAAGAACACAGAAACACTCGTTACAACTAACAGTAAACGAATATATAAAGACCTTATGCCTTTTCGGGTGGTGCTTAATAAACTGGTAAACTTTATATGCGTAAATCAACTCCGATGAACTGTAATAAAGTGCTCTCACCTTCATTACTGCCGTATCCAGTATCACTCTGGAGACTGTATGTTTTGTATTGTCTCTTTGTACTGACATTCATTCACAAAGCAGTCCGGTGTGAAATGATTCACGCAGACATAAACAAATTTCTGTAGAGTTGAAGGAGCATTTTCTTTGAAAACAAAATGAATCCATCTCATTTTCAGCAGCTCAGATTTCGGGAGTAAATGGAGAGAGCTCTGTGGATTAATCCATCCAGCTACAGAACACCTAAAACGCTCGGGAGACGTTCTCTTCAGTGCAGCAATGGCGGACTGTACAACTCGCTGTGAACTTGCTCAGGGCGGTTCTATGTTCAAACGTCAGTGTCTGTCAAAAATTGTGGGCGGGGCCTGTGGCTAATGTGACGTCACACTGCCATGGATCTGGAAACGGCTCGTTCTGAGACACTGCTTATGATTTATGGGGATTAAAAAAAGGAGCGGGTGGATTTTTTATCATTATAGGGTGGTTGTGTTCACACACTGCCAACACACATTTATAGCCAAACACCATGTAAAAGTGAATTTTGCATAATTCGTTAAATCCCCTTTTAATTTATCAATTAGCTGCTGCAGCCCTATACTAATTGACCCTTCGCCGGGAGTTTGATTGACAGGCGATCTAACCAATCATAACGCAGAATCCACCATTTTGTCCGACAAAGCAGTCAGGGGAGTTAGTAGATTAACGTCTGTGGACTTGAACTTGAAAAATGGTGTGTACTGACAACATTCCTTCTGTTTATTTGATGCTATGCTATTAACTACTAGGAAGAGATGCTCGGTTCATGAGCCGCTCGAGCTGAGGCGTTCTGTTGTGACACATTAAAGAGCCACAAAACGGTATTTGTTTAAATTTCTTTAAAATTTACGAAATTTGAGACTGTTTAATATCAAAAGTAACCTGCTCTGTCTTGTCTGTCGACTCGTTGTCAGTGTCAGGAAGTGTGGCACATACAAATGACTGATGTTGTCCTCCTATACTTATATACTTAAATGCATGTCGCCCACCGTGCTCTGTTTTCCTAATGCCACCAGGTGGCAGTGACACAGGTGCGAGGGCCCTTTCATCGCTGCTTGCAGCTTTAATTTATTTTAATTATTTAGGTTAACATTAGAGCGAGCGGCCATGTAAAACAGTTAACGTTAAGCTACTACTACTACTTAAATCATAAGCCACGTTTGATGTCGATAAATGATAGGTGAATGTTTGGATTTCTTTCCCGACATGGACCAGCCGTGTTAACGATCTGTGACTTCACCACTTCCTGTGGAGTTATTTTGTTTCTTCTGTGACTAACTGACTAAATAATATTTGATCAACCAAACCTCTTCTTGTTGACTAGCGTTTGGTCGACTAGTAGCGGGCAGCCCTGGTTGTAACTAGGGCTGTAACCATATGCGATATGAAACCGAAATCGCGATACGCAGGTCCACGAACCTGTATCGCGATGTGAGAAGGCAGAATCGCGACACACCCTTTCCAACTCCCAGTCCAGATCCAATGCTACCACATTTTTAAATTAGCCTACTATAAGTATTAGGGGTGTAACGATTTATCGTAGATGGTGTGTCTCAATCAGCTCTCTAGTTCAGTAAGTGTTTCGGGCACACGTTGAATCTTGCAAGCAGGTTTAAACGTTTCTCATGTCAGTCTCTTGCATGGTCGCGTGAGAAAAGTCGTGGCTTTCTTTCACCGCAGTGCACAGCAACAGCTGTGCTCACAGAAAAGCAAAAGACGCTTGCGATGCTTTGCTTTAAGAAGTTCTGTGGGGCCGTTCACATATTGCGTCTTTTCCGCGTGCAAGTCAGTTATTATTTTCAAATGTAGCCGCGCGACAGGCGCGCTCATAATGGGATCGACGCGCATGCAATTCTCAACTTCTCAGAATGCCGCAAGCGCACCGCAGGTCGTGTGACAAGAATCAACTGATCAGCTATGGCCTTTCCGTAACAAAACATCAAAAGCTCAGCCGAACAGCTGATCATAGCTGTACATGGTGGTTTTTATATCTTATCTCCATCAATATATCTCGTAGTAAAACTAATGCAAGGGCTAGAAATCATTTATCCTTTGCTGAAACTTCCTGATCCTCTTGGAGAGCTCAGTTCATGGTTGCATAGCAACGACCGACGCCACGGGAGCGCAAGCGCTTTGGAAAGGAGAAGCGGTGCGGCCGCGCCTTCCACGCGTTTTTAGACGCGATATGTGAACGGCCCCTATTCATAATTCTAAGTTCATGTTAAATTTAACCCTTTTTTTTCAGTGACAGACAGCCATATTCAACTGTTAATTTGAATACAGAAGGTTTTTATTAAAATTTTATATTTATTTATTTTATTGAAATGTGATCTTGTATGTACAACAAGAAAAATTATTGAAATTTGTTCATGTTTTTTTAATAAATCTTGTTTGAATTTCAGTTTCATTTTGTTCAAAATATCGTGATACGTATCGTATCGTGAACTCCGTATCGAGATACGTACCGTATCGTGACCTGAGCGTATCGTTACACCCCTAGTTGTAACCCTTATGATGGGTCTAATATGTGAGCGAACAGCTGAAGGCAGCACATTTGCCTGGAAAATATCAGTTTTAATGTCCAAATAATTGATTGTGTTGTGATTGATTAATGCGATGTGTCTGTCAGCGTTTGTGATGTGTTTGCCTGTGAGACTCCTGACGCTGCTCGCATCACTTCCTGTATTTGAGGAAAAATGAGCAGAATGGGAGATTTCAGACTCCCACACAGCATTTCCCCTTATTTTCACACAAGAGTGGCATCAAATTTTAAGGGCTAGTTGTTTTGGGCTGGAGGAGGTTAGATGGACGGCTTCATGCGGCTCTGAACCGCAGACCTGTTCTGGGAATCGCAGGGAATTTAATGATTCTGCTTCCCATTTCAGTTCTTTTGAGGCAGCACAGCCCCATAATTGATGCTGACTATATAGTGCACTAAAACAACACGCTTCTAAAGCACTCAGATAATGAGGAATTACACTGTGAACTTTGAGCAACATCACAATCTGTTTATAGACCTTTAAAGTCAACATGATATCAAAATGGCGAGGCAAGGAGAAAGTCACACGTGCACACTGCAGTTACAACTGCATAAATAATGTTATGAGATTAGAGTTTTAAATATAGGATTATAGGAGGGTTAATAAATTATACTTTTATTTTATGAAGTTAAAACTGCCAGTAGGTGGTAGCAAATCACTGTCTTAATGAGTGAGTCATAGAATCATTCATTCAACTGATTCATTCAAAATGGCTTATTCATTCTGGAACGAAGCAAGTGACTGGGTCACTGAATCACTGAACCGATTCGTTCAAAACCCCGGATTCGTTTAGTAACGAAACAGAGACTCTTTTGCTGTGGCTTGTATGGAACTATTTTCATTGGAGAAATAGAGCAAAACCGATAATAGTGACAATATTATGTCTAAAATACCACTTATCACAATATTAACTTTTTGTTCACTGAACTGTTGTATAAAATCAATATCACATTTGCAGCCGTGCTAATATTCTGGAAATATTGATTAATATCATATGTTATAAATATAAAAAAAAACCTCATACTAAGGTTATTTTTGACACCATATCTTGAATTTTGGATGCATTTTATTAATTCTGGTGGCATTAATAAATAATGTCTGACCCTGCTTCAAGAGAAACATTGATGAAACACTGGTATCTTCAACAGTGTTGTGTATTGTTTTCACTCTTTAGAAAGAGCGACATATTTGGCACCATGATTTGAAATAAACTGTGGCAAATGTCAGCGAATTTAAAGTTTGACATCACGTTAATTACGAAACATGAATCATTAATCATTTCAATCTATTGACAGCCTTAAGCTACAATTGAAAAAATAATTTTGTTTAAAGAGTCATGCTGTTTTGACCAATATTCTCTTTAGATTTAGTCAAATTAACTATAATGAACAGGTTTGCTTACATGGCTTTCGTTTGATGAATGAAGTTCGAGGTTATGATGGTTGTGTTTGAAATCCCTTGCCAATTATTATGCTTACAACAAATATCCTTTTATAAATCTGGTCAATTTCAAAGTGTTTATATCCACAAGAAATGATCTTGGGAGATGTGATCTGTTAGGTGATTCCGTTTATCAATTGAGGTTGCAATGATTTAGTTTAGTTGTTATAAAGTTGTTCACGAGTTATACAGTTCAAGTAAAGTCAAGTCTCGAGTCATTGGATCCAAATTCAATTCATTTAGTCAGGCAAGACTTAAGTCCTTAAATTTGCAAGTCAAGTCATGTGACTCGAGTCCCCCACCTCTGCAAAATGGACAATTTCTGTTTTTAATGGAATATTGCAGTGTTTGTTCTTAATGATTTATTGGTGCACATTGTTGTTTTAAATTCATGTTTCTTGTAATCTTGAATCAGAACAACTTCCCCTAACAGCACATAAGCAATACCACACATGAGCGAGAGCGCTGTTTTCCCAATATCAGCACTATTGCAAATGTGATATTGATTTTGTACAACAGTTCAATAAACGATAAGTTAATATAAGGTGTTTTACATTTTACACTCAGAATATTGTTTTTGCTCTATTTCACCAATGAATAGCTCCAAACAGATCCACAGTAGAGCCATCGTGTGTCTCTGAGCAACACCTTGATGTTTCCGTTGTGAATGAATCCATGTCTGAATGAATTGGTCTAATGAATGATTCAACGACTCACATGACAGTTGCTTTGTCCCTGCATGAATCAGCTGTTTTGAATGAATCGTTTGACTGAATGATTCAATGACTCTCTAGTTAAGATTTGCTGCCACCTACTGGCGAAGGGAGTAAAAATGGTGATATTTTACAATAAGGTTAATTTGTTAACATTGAGTAATGTATTAACTAAGATGAGCTAACAACAATGAATACATTTGTTACAGTATTTAGTAATCTTTGCTAATGTTAGTTAATAAAAATACAGTCATTCATTGTTCATGTTAGTTTACTTTGCATTAACTAATGTTAACAAATACAACTCTTAATTTTAATAATGTATTGGTAAATGTTGAAATTAACATTAACTAAGAAATGATTAATAATTGCTGTAGAATTATTGTTCATTCTTACTCCATGTTCACCTTATGAAAACTTATTGTAAATTGTTACCATTAAAATGAACTTTTAAAGCTCTTTTGAAATGTTTTATTTTTTCCCAAATTCCATTTTCTCCCCAAATTAATTTTTTTCTTTCTGCATTCCATTTTAATGGTTTGATTTTAATCATCAAAAAGCATGCCATTCAGTCAAATTCATAAAGCTTTTTTATTTTATTTTTTACAATAATTTTCAGAAATTCTGTGCTTTATTTTTTCTGAATTTATGATTTAATTCAAATATATTCAAATTTATTATCAAAAATGTTGGTATTCAAATGAAGGCATAAATCATTAACAGTTTATTTAATCTTTTAAAATGTAATCAAATAAATGAAACAATTCTTGGCATATTTTTGGCAAACAAAGTGCTGCACAACATGGAAGAAAAATTGCATGATTATTCATATTTCTGTGATTATTCATATTCAAAATTAAATAAATTATAAATTATAATTATCATAATTTCTTCACGTTAAACTGAACTTTTACTTTGGCATCGGGAGTTTTTATTAAATCAGCCCTACATCTGATTTATTCATACAAAATTGACCAAAAATCCATAACATTCAATGACGTTATATACAGTAAATTCCATTTTTATGATTCTGCTATTCTGTCCGCATCTGAAAACATGTCATGAGAGTGAGGAAATGATGACAGAATGAGGATTTTTACCTGAACTTTCCCTTTAAATCTCAGTGTACCTGATCAACCCATTCACAGACGTGTCTGAATATCTGCTGTACTCTAACTGCCGATGTCTAAACATCATGGGGTCAGAGGTCAAGAGGTCACAGGTCATCGCCTCTAGGGGCATCAGATTGTTGACTCCTGATGGTGTGTGTGTTCTTGTATATATGGTTTGAGGACACAGATGTGTATAATGACATGGGTATTGCAACGTAAACACTTCCTCTGTCCTTGTAAACCAGTGGTCGCCAACCCGTCGATCGCGATCGACCGGTCGATCTTTATCACTGTTCCAGTAGCTCGCGAAAACAACAGAAATATGAGAATATCTTTGTACTGTATTTTTGTATTTATTTTCTGTTATTTTCGGAAGCTACTGGGACAGTGATAAAGGTAAATAACCCACATCATGTCCGAGTCTGTAAACGGCCGTAAACAAGAGGCCAGAGACGGCCAAAGACGGACGCGAAGAGGAGACAATTATGTAGCAGGCAGAGCAGCTCACTGTTTACGATGCTCGAAATATAGGAAGAAAATATAAATATTGAATTACTAGGGGTGAAGGGTTATATGAATGCATCTCTAAAAGGAATTACTGTCTTCAGAAAAAATCGATGGTAATGGCACTTTATTTTCCTCTTACCTCCGAATAAAGTAGCTAATTATTAGCGCAGTTCAGCTTTGTTTACACAGCGGTAACCAAGGAAACGCTGTATCACTGCTGCTCCATAAGCGCCACCTGCTGTCAGAGAGTGAATCTGCGTCTCATTCAGTCTGCTGTTTTTGTTTCAAGCTTTTTGTGTAGCATATAATTTCACAAAGATAAAGTCAGACCGTTGTGTTTTTGCTTTAAATCTTGAAATTAAATCTCAATTAATCCAAAAAAAAAAAAAAAAAACTGCTCATGCAATGTGATTAGCGTCTTTGTTTGGATTGTGATTAAAAAGCAGTGGTTCCCTCTAATTTGAAATGGCTATTTTTGTTTATAATAATAATAATAATAATAATAATAAATATCTGCAACCAGTATGAGAATCGGCCAATTTGCTTGTAAAAATAAATAAATAAATCAGAATCTAAATTGGCCACGAAAAAAATACTAAATACAATCTGGGCTGTCTTTTTCTATCAAGTAGATCTTGTCTTTCATAAAGGTCGAGGTCAGGGATCTTGGGCTTAAAAAGGTTGGTGACCACTGCTGTAAACCAAATGGTTAAAAAAAAAAAAACATACTGAACAGTGTTGTTGTTTTTTTTTATTAAAAAAATGCAGAAGGTTGTCTGTGATGGGTAGGGTTAGTATAGGAGGACAGAATATACGGTCTGTATAGGGCCCTTTGAAACCTGTTTTATTCCAAATTCTTTTTTTTCTGGGTTCCATTTTAATGGTTAAATTTAAATTTTAGTAATCAAAAAAGCATGTCTAATTAATTGAAATCATGAAACTTATACAATTTAACAATTTATTAAAAGTTTAACAAAAAAAACATTTTATATAATACTTTTTTTTTTCTTCTCAAATTCCATTTTTTTGTTTTGTTTTCTGTTTTCTGGATTCAGTTTTAATGGTTTAATTAAATTTTAAATAATCAAAAAGCATGTCTAATTAATTGAATTAATAAAAACAACAATTTTTTGTTTTGTTTTTTTGTTTTTCAGAAATTCTGGGTTGTGTATTTTCATTTTTCTGGCAATCAAATGAAGGCATAAAACATTAATTTATCTTTTAAAAATGAATGAAATTAAACAAACTTGTCAAACAAAGTGCTGCACAACAGAGCTTTACTGTTAAAATTAAAACAAATAAAGTTTTAATAATAATTTATTATTATTATTATTATTAGTATTATTATTACATTGAGACGTAGCTAAATTCTACTCTACAACAGTAATACATTTCTGTCACTATTTCTTCAAGGTAAACCAAACTTTTATTTTGACAGGTTGCAGTGAAGACCATTGAGTTTCTGTGTGTTTATGATATGACGAGAGTTTTTCTCAAATGAAATGGTAAAATGCTCATGATGTGACTCTCAGGGTGGCTCTGGAGATGAAGTTCATGCATTCATGTCTTCATATAGTGAGGCGTCAGAGACTGAAAACACCACGAGCGTCACGCATGCTTCAGTGTGTGTGTGTGTGTGGCAGGCTAAATGAAACCGCTTCATTCATTCACACAAGACACACAGAGTCTTTTTGTGGTTTAATATTCACAGACACTAGTCTATATCGCAATTTGATTTAAGTGTACTGACCTACTTTTTATTTATTCATCAAAAATTTGACAAATTCCGTGACAATCCGCGTTATTACAGTACGGGACGGCCTCGTACTGAAGTGTGATGTTTGAAGTTGGTTTATAGAGGGTTAGACAGTCATGTTTACATGATGTTGATCGCCACTGAAAATAATGTTGAGCTCATTCTTCAGTTTTTCACTGTAGAGCTGCAGCATTAAATGCACACGTCAAGCCGGTCTTAATTTAGCACAGAAATAGTGTTATTAGAGATGTAGTGATGATGCTGCTGCTGTTGTGTTCAGATAAACCTGTGTTTGGATTGTTTACAGTATAGAGTCTCTTACTCATATCCAGCTCTTAAAGTCACCATGACATCAAAACTGATCATTCTTATTTTTTTTTTATGGAATATTGCAGTGTTTATTCTAAATGATTTATTCGTGCACATCATTATTGTGTTAAATTCATGTTCCTCATAATCTTGAATCAGAATATCTTCCTCTTGCAGCATCTCTTCTCTGATGATGAGGGCGGGGCAACCTGTCACTCACATGAGATCCACCAATAGCAAACCACAACCATCCAATCAATTCCCCACATACAAAACTAAGCCCCGCCCTACATTTGTTCTTGTTTGACTGGATATACAACACAGTAGCGAAGAAAAGATTATAGCAACTCCTCTGTCTTGATGACCTTAATGTTTATTAACAAACACACTCTTTATATACTCTACTGTTCAAAAGTTTGCTTTCTGTAAGAATTTTTTTTAAAAGGAATTACTTTTATTCATCAAGGATGCATTAAATTGATCAAAAGTGACAGTAAAGGCATTTAAAATGTTAAAAAAAATTATATTTTAAATACATGCCATTCTTTTGAACTTTCTATTCATCAAATAATCCTGAAAAATAAAATGCATCACAGTTGCCACAAAAATATGAACTGTTTTCAACATTGATAATAATCATAAATGTTTCTTGAGCAGCAAATCAGCATATTAGAATGATTTCTGAAGGATCATGTGACACTGAAGACTGGAGTAATGATGCTGAAAATTCAGCTTAGATCACTGGATATAAATTACACTTTAACATATCTTCACATAGAAAACAGATATTCTAAATTGTAATAATATTTCACAATTTTTACTGTATTTTTGCAGTCTTGATGAGCAGAAGAGACATTAAAACATTAAACAAACACAGAATTGTGCTAATATGCTGCTGAAACAGCTGTTTAAATGATCTCTGTACATTTATAATTGTAATTGAGAAATATTGTTCACATTTCAGTTTTACATAATTCATCACAGTATTTATTTTACTCTTTTTGCCGATGCAAGTGTTTTTTTTTGCACAAGTTTCTAGCGTTATTTCAGCATCAGATCATCAAGAATGATAAAAAAAATTATACATTCATTTTGATGATGACAAAATTAGCCAAATAAAAAAAAGTTCCTTTGTCCGTCCAAATTATTTCAGGATATCAAAAAGATTTTTTGTTAAAGCGCGTGTGTATGTGTGTGTCAGAAGAGCGCGGTTTGATTTTGGGTGACAGGAAGCGTACGATAATGAGCTGTTAAATCTCTGGTACAGGAGCGAGAGCGTTTTAGCATCAGAAGTGTGTTCTGTTTGGGAAGTGTGATATTTTAAAAGATTCATCCAGCACTTTGACTTAATTAGATGTTATCTTTTGAGCAAATGACGCTTGAGCAGAAAGGAATGGCTGTGTTTTAGGTGTGCCGTTCAGTGTGTGTGATGGTGCAATAGTGCCATCTATAGCCGCACACGTGAAGTTTCTGCTCTTCAGGAATCAAAAGAGCGTGCCGTTTTATTCTGCATTATTATTAATGGAAAGCTGTTTATATATCTCTTTACACAGTATGATGACATGCACATGTGCTCTAATTGTCTCAGTGCTTCATGTGTGTCATGAGACCGATCTGAGATCATGATAGGAGATTGAGTTGATGTTCATCATGTCATATAGACTGAGTCTGATTCAGATAGAAAAGAAAAAATATAATTCTAATGAAATTTTCTGTCAAAAATGGCTTCATTGCCCCCATATGTATGGAAGTTCCTGATTTTTTTTTTTTTTGCATATTGATTATTTTGACTTTGTTTTTTTATTAGAAGTGATTGTTTTTTGTTTTTGTTTGCTTACAGCGATCCTCAAATATGATTATGATGGGTTTTGAGAATAATAGAACAGATGAAATCCTCACACATCAAAAACACAGCAGTCCTTTCAAGATCTGTGAAGAAAACAATGAAATTTCAAGTCAGAAGACAGAAGACGAATATCGACGGGTCTGTTTGCGGCTCTGCTGTGAGATTGTGTGAAATATAATGACGGCGCGAGCTTTCAGCAGATCTGTGAACAATAAAATATCACTCCGTTCTGCTTTTATGTGCACGATACAATATGACTGTATATGTTAATTATTATCATAGTTAAAACAGTTACACTATGTAATAGTCTTAGTTAAAGGATTAGTTCACTTCAGAATTAAATTTTCCTGATAATTTACTCACCTCCATCATGTCATCCAAGATGTTCATGTCTTTCTTTCTTCAGTCGAAAAGAAATTAAGAGGAAAACATTCCAGGATTTTTCTCCATATAGTGGACTTCACTGGGGTTCAACGGGTTGAAGGTCCAAATGTCAGTTTCAGTGCAGCTTCAAAGAGCTCTACATGATCCCAGACGAGGAATAAGAGTCTGATCTAGAGAAACCATTGGACATTTTCTAAAGAAAATAAAAATTATATACTTTTTAACCACAATTGCTCGTCTTGCACTGCTCTGCGATGCTCCACACATGACGTAATCATGTTGGAAAGGTTACGCGTGATGTAGGAGGAAGTACCACGGTAGGGTGAAAAACTTTGAAATGTCTGACACTGTTGTTTTACCTTTTTTTGTAAAGGGCGTTCGACTTAGTCTTTGCACATTCGCTTACGTCACGCACGACCTTTCCAACATGATTACGTCATGCGTGGCGCAATGCAAGACGAGCATTTGTGGTTAAAAAATATATAAATTTTATTTTTTTAGAAAATGAGCGATGGTTTCTCTATATGAGACTCTTATTCCTCATCTGGGATCATGTAGAGCTCTTTGAAGCTGCACTGAAACTGACATTTGGACCTTCAACCCGTTGAACCCCAGTGAAGTCCACTATATGAAGAAAAATCCTGGAATGATTTCCTCAAAAACCTTTATTTCTTTTCGACTAAAGAAAGAAAGACAAAAATCTTGGATGACATGGAGGTGAGTAAATGATCAGGAAATTTCACTCTGCTGTTAGAGAATGAACTGGTCGTTTGGGCCGGATGATTATTGTCGGAGGCTCCACATGCTCATGTCATGAGATTCAGCGAGCGCTCGGTCACCGTTAGATGTTCAAACGCTTGCTTCCGCCGGCGCGTGTGAGAAACACACTCAAATCAGAGGCGGAGCTACATCTGCTCTTTAAGAGCCTCACGGGCCCCGCGCTCCGCTCCATTATCGACATCAGCAGACGGGCCGGCCCCGTGAGAGCGGGGTCCATCAGGCCCTCCAAACACGCCTTTGTTTTCTCTCTTCCTCCCCGGCTCCAGCTTTTATCCGGCGGCTTCCGTGGAGCTGCAGGTGTCCAGGTGGATTTCTGGGGGCCACAGGACCAGGCCGATCGATCGCTCGAGGTGTCAGGAGCGCAAAAAAAATCAAACCCGTCTCTGATTACTTCCACATTACTGCTGAAAAAGAACATAAAAAGAAATGGATACCTTTAAACCTGCTTAATACATAAATGATGACCTCTCGGGTCACTCCCGGGACGCCCGCGATCGATGCGAGAGCTAATAGAAGAGAGCTTTACCTGTGTGGAGGAACGCTGAACGCTTCATCCTCATTACAGAAGCCGCTGCCGCCACGGTTATTTGATTACTGTCGACGTGACATTTACATTGCAGCAGGTCTTAAAGTCTTCATGTTACGTTCTGCTGCAGCTCCTGTTTGTTCTGCTCTGTGTTTTGAAGCAAAATAAAAGATGTCATCATTTACTCACCCTCGAATCGATCCAAACTCTGCTATTTTAGTATCATTGAGATACTGTTACAGTTTATTTCAGTATTTATTTTTAAATGATCTGTTTTCATTATAATTTTAAAGTTACTGTGTTTTTCTCACATTTATTGTTTATACATATATACACTACCGGTCAAAAGTTTTTTTTTTTAATGGTTTTTAAAAGAAGTCTCTTCTGCTCAACAAGGCTTCATTTATTTGATCCAAAATACAGCAAAAACAGTAATATTGTGAAATATTTTTACAATTTATATTCATCTAATCATAATTCTGTGTTGTCTATGATTGTTTAATGTTTTTGAAAGTCTCTTCTGCTCACCAAAGCTGCATTTATTTGAAAAAATACAGTAAATACAGTGAAATATTATTAGTTTAAAATATCCATTTTCTATATGAATATATAGTAAAATGTAATTTATATCCAGTGATCAAAGCTGAATTTTCAGCATCATTACTCCAGTCTTCAGTGTCACATGATCCTTCAGAAATCATTCTAATATGATGATTTGATGATCAAGAAACTTTTATTATTATCAATGTTGAAAACAGTTGTGTACAATTTTTTTTTCCAGGATTATTTGATGAATAGAAAGTTCAAAAGAACAGCATTTATCTGAAATATAAAGCTTTTGCAACATTATAAATGTCTATATTGTCACTTTTGATCAATTGAATGCATCCTTGCTGAATAAAAGTAGTAATTTCTTTAATTTCTTTCCCCCCAAAAAATGAATAAAAAATAAACAACTCTTACTGACTCCAAACTTTTGAATGGTAGTGATAATGTTACAAAAGCTTTTTTGCTAATATTTTTAGCCAATTTTCAGGGGTGTAAAAATGACTTTATTAAGATGGCAGCATCATTATTTTATTTCTATCACAGAGATTGGTAGATCTATTAGTAAAATCTGTTGACTTTAGCAATCTTTGTTTCATTATATGCCAACAGTGATGGTTCAAAAATGGGAAAAAAGCACTTCTTGTGCTTTTTGCCTCAAATTTGCATTCCTGTAACTCAAGAATTAATAAAGATATCTTAACATCCTTTTAGATTCTGGTTCTTAAACTTTCCTTTTGGTATCTTCATTTTAAAGGCCCTCAATGGTTCAGTCCCAGAGATATGAAGATCTTAATGTGGCTTCATGAGTAAATTGGTAAATTGTACACATTTCCAGTGGTCAAAAACCAAATGTGGGTCACTTTGCACACAGCTGATACTTTTTTCTTTTAAAGAGGAATATCTGAAGAAATTAGAATGTATCTAATTTTTTTTTTCCATCAGCTCAATTACATAGTCATATAACAGTCCTGTCTGAGAGCCATAAATATTCTTTTTCTAAAGTTGTCATGCCTGTAACTCTAGATTCTCATTATTAATAAACTTTCCTTTTGAAATCTTAATTTTCACGGTCCTATATAGTTCAGTCACAGATATTGGAACCCCAATGTGACTCCATGTCCAAATTGTTGAATTTTACCCATTTTCAGTGGTCAAGAACCAAATTGGCTCCAAATCATTTTCACTATGTTACTAGAAACAAAAATTTTGTAAAATAAAATATAATTGGGTGTTTAAAGATATCTATTGTAATTTAAATATACAGATGCAAATAGACAGTGTAATAAAATAAACACGTTTTTTTTGGATGTGTGGCCTGTAGTGTCTTGACTTCAGTTGCTTTCAGTGCAATCTAGCGTTTGTCTTTCTTCTTGTTCTTGTTTTAGATGCATTGGAGGAAGTATTCAGAGTTCTATAGTTTAATTAATTACTTGTCAAATCAAATTATGTTGAAGCAAATTGAATTGTTCTGAATTGTTCTGAAATTGTGAATTGAATCAAACCCCAATCAATTGAATTGATTCATCAACATGGCGCACAGGCCTTATTGTTAGTGAACAATGACTGAATTTCATTCTGTCCTCATGTAATGCTTCATCTGATTTATGCACAATCGGTCGGATCAGTCAGGCGTCTGTGGAAAAGAGCTGCATGAAGATTCATCAGAAGTTCTCCTGTGTTCATGAGTAAATAACAGCACGCCGGGTTTATTTCAGTGGTTCATGTTGAGTCGGCGAGAGGTTGCTGTTTGTTTGCCTCATGGGAACGGCTGAACGAGAGACTCTGATCGTGTCACACACACGCTAACAGTCCCAGTGCTAGATAAAGAGTCTAGCCTAAAGCTCTTGTAATTTGTTTGTGTTTTCTGCCTAATGTAGTTTGCTCAATCTTGTTTAGTGATGATGGAAAGCGATAGGCCTTATCTTGGTTTGCCAAAGGCATGAGCATCTGACGGCGCTTGAACGGCGCTCCAGCAGTGACGTTACCCTGTTTTCACGTCTGAAGTTTGACCACTGGGTTGAACTGAGCACGAGTTACTCGCGTTGAATGAGATTGGGACGGAATTCAGACTCAGTACACATACTTGAGATTTCATGAAACGGCAGAAATAGAAACACTGCGACTGACCGAATGTAGCGTTGTGTCTGGTTAGGTCTCTGTGTTCATGTGTATTTATTTATCACCAGGCTGACTGAGGCCAGTGGGATTTCTGTATGTGATGTTTACATGATGTTTAAAAGGTTGGTTGATTATGATTTGACTTTTTTAACTTTAGTTAGTGTGTAATGTTGCTGTTTGAGCATAAACAACATCTGCAAAGTTACGACACTCAAAGTTCAATGCGAAGGGAGATATTTTCTTTTACAGAAATTGCTTTTTAAAAACTACAACAAACAGCTGATAGGGACTACAATGAAGCTTTTACGCCGGACTGCTTCACAAACAAGGGTCAATTCAACACAAAAGATGAACATGACGGCACATGCTAGTGGATGAGTTGAATCAACTCCACAGCAACTACATCAATTTATCCACTAACCATTCAGAAACGTCCAGTTTCATTCTAAAAGTTGTAACTTCTTCCTGAGTCTCTCCATCAGTGTCGACTCCGGTTTGAACAATGTAAGGCTGAACACCGTTACTGACAATCCTCATTTTGGCTGCGTGAGATTCTCCAGCTTTGTTGTTGTTGAGCTGTTAAAGCTCCGCCCTCTTCTGGAAAGGGGGCGGGAGCAGCAGCTCATTTGCATTTAAAGGGACACACACAAAAACGGCGTGTTTTTGCAAATTTGACAAGCTATAATAAATGATCTGTGGGGTATTTTGAGCTGAAACTTTATAGACACATTCTGGAGACACCAGAGACTTATATTACATCTTGTGAAAGGGGCATTATAGGCCCCCTTTAAGGCATCGCTGGATGTGGGATTTAAACCTGCAGCTCCTTGTACATCATCTCAGATCTGACTCTCTTTCCTCCCTCCTCTGGTTGTTCAGGAGGAGACGCATGTGGAGGCCGTGTCTGTCGGGGCCATTCTGTCGGACTACCAGAGAGTACGTGTGGAAAATGTGTAAGTGGAGCTCCTTTCTCTTGTTTCTCCTTTCCCTTTCTCACACATAACAGACTGCATTACGTCATTGGGTAATTCAAAAAACGGCAAGCCAATGTGCCAGAGACTTGTGTGAAAAATAAATAAATATAAATAACACCAGTCGGGTGACCATCCTGACTCAGGCCTGCCCTTTCCGACAGCTTGGCTCCTTACAGCTATTGAGTTGTGGTTTTGCTCATGTTCATTTCCTCAAGCTGAACTCAACGACTGCTATGAGGTGTTTGGAGTTTATCTATAAAGTAAATTAACAGATTTATATGCAAGGCAATTTTATTTATATAGCACATTTCATACACAATGTGCTTTACATAGAAAAGGAATAGAAAATAATCAAGTGCATAAGAAATAATGCCTAAATATATGTGCCATTGAATGGAGTTGCAAAAATAATGGCTGTTTCCAAACGGGTTCCTTGAACACTCCTCCTGTCTGTCGTTGGTCAGATGAACTGAGGAAAATTTATGTGATTGTTTGAGTCAGAAGTTGACATTTAAGATCAAGGTTATAAAAGTGTCAGTGTTTACTCTCTTTAGGATGTCAAACTATTAGTGACTGATTTACAGTGACTCCAAATATTAAATGCACTAGTTTGTGTGACGCTGACACAGCTCAATCCTGGTCTCCGCAGCCGTTTTCCCTGCAGCTCACTTGAGCTGTGCATGTAGCCGCACATACCGCTGTCAGTCAGCTATTGTTCCTCCACAGGGTAAGTGGTGTAACCCTACCTGTATACCTGACAGCCCATGAGGCCACAGGGCACAGCCGTATCGTGCTAATCGCCCTAATCGCCCAAGCTCTCAGTTTGACCTGTGATGCTGCCATTGAGCGGACGTCCACCTATGTCACATGAGCGTGCCGGTGGCGTTCGGCCAAGCCAGAGAGCGAGCGCTAATTGTCTTTGAAGTTGTGTCAGAGTGCCGCCCTCTTTTCACTTCACATCCATCCGTATCTTCTTCCACGCCTGCTTAGTTTGCTTTGTATTTCTCTCATTTCTCCACTTGACGCTGTGGCTCTCTCTGCAGGTGTGCGAGACTGCAGCTCCAGCCGCTGGCGTACCTGTGGCGCCGAGACCAGGCCGAGCTGCTCAGAGAGATCATATCAAGTGGCCTCAACGCCCTCCTCATCAAAGTGGCGGCGTTCGGTGGGTGACGGCCTCTAAGCCGGGCAGGGCTTGAGCAGTCCAGCCACTATTGAGGTTTTAAAATGATCCTCCTCTTAGACTGGCAGACGGTCAGGTTGGGCTGCACGATTTAGGGAAAAAAATCTAATTGAGGTTTTTCTGATTGAAGGTTGCGATTTTTTAAAAAAAACGTTTGTTTGTAGGGCTACACAATTTTTTGTTCATGTTGATTATATATCAATATGGCTATAAAATAATAACGATAATTTATTAAATGTATTATTATTACTAAATAAAAATATAAAAAATACTAAACAAGATAAGAAATATTACTATTGTAATATTTCACTGTAATAATACAAATACAAAAAGTATAGGAAGATGGTCGCATTAATTAAATCACTCACTTTAAGATTTGATAATCACACTAAGCCAAATTGCTGTTTCGGTTATATTTTGTTTAATCATGCAGCCCTATGTTCAGGTGACGCAGGGCTGAAAATAGCAATAAACACAGAACAAATCCCAATATCTTCAGTTGGTAACACTTTATTTTAGGGCTGCACAACGATTAATCGCGATTAATCGTTTGCAAAATAAAAGTCTGTGTTACGTAATATGTGTGTGTGTTCTGTGTATAATAATTATATATATAAGTACATGCACATACATGTATATGTTCAAGAAAAAAATTATATTTATATATAAAATATTTATATTTATATGTAATATAAAATATATATAAATATGTATATTTATTTATACATGTATATATTTCTTAAATTTATACATGTATGTGCATGTATTTATATATACGTAATTATTATACACAGAACACACACATATATTTTGTAACACAGACTTTTATTTTGCAAACGATTAATCGCGATTAATCGTAGTGCAGCCCTACTTTATTTTAGGGTATTTTAACTAGTTGCTTATTAGCATGCATATTACTAGAATATTATTAGTACTTATTAAGCACATATTAATGCTTTATTCTGCATGACCTTATTCTACATTATTAATCCTACCCAATACCTAAACTTAACAACTACCTTACTAACAATTAATAAGCAGTAAATTAGGAGTTTATCGAGGGACAAGTCGTAGTTAATAGTTTATGTGTGTTCCCTATACTAAAGTGTTACCCTTCAGTTTGACCTGCACAGAAGCACAGTTTCTGATTCTGTTGATTGAAAGCCTACGCATTATAAAACATTACAAATATAGACAAGTGCCATACGATATACTGCACTACAAATACAGTATCTGCAGTATCACATGTACCACCATAATTCCATGATGTTTTTGCTGTTTTTGAAAAACTGAGGTACATTGAGAATCATTTTGTAATGTCATTGATCTTGTGGGATGCCTGAACTTTGCAGCCCAGATCAGATGACATCAGTAATTCACACTTGAGTGGTTCGTCAGATGATGTTTGTGTTGGAACACACACAGGGTGTCTCGCCCAGATTGGAATCTCATTTAATCCTTGAAATGGCTGCGGTGTCACCTGCTCTCTCACTCCTGTTTCACGCGCCGCCGCAAAAGAAACACTGATCAGGTTCCACACTAAAAGTTGAACTGAGGGCAAATGTTTTTGTGGTGGTCTGATGTGCATGTATTTACACAATGGACATGTGTGGATTGATAGAAATAGAGATAGAATATCAACATTTAAGATGTGAGTTTAAAATTGATTAGTAACCAAAAACCGCATGCTGGTGAACAGGACTTAAATAAAGCAAAAGGCTCTGCTTCACATTGTGCCTGAGAACGGCCCTTACCAATAACATGACCATGACATCTCCTTATCATCATTGTAACATCATTGTAACATCTCTGCAACATCACTGTAACATCTCCTTAACATCACCATACCATCATTATAACATCATTGTAACATCTCTGTAGCATCTCCGCAACATCACTGTAACATTTCCACAACATCACCATACCAGAGTTGTAACCACCATAAACATCACTGTAACATCTACTTAACATCACCATTATTGTAACCTCACCGTAATATCTCTGTAGCATCTCTTCTTTTTTTTCTTTATGCAAAAATCCTTTTTTTTTCTGTAGCATCTCCACAACACCACTGTAACATCTACATAACATCAACACACATCAATGTAACATCACCATAAACCTCACTGTAACATCATTGTAGCATCTCCACAACACCACTGTAACATCTCCCTAACATCACCATACATCAATGTAACATCACCATAAACCTCACTGTAACATCATTGTAGCATCTCCACAACACCACTGTAACATCTCCTTAACATCACCATACATCAGTGTAACATCACCGTAAACCTCACTGTAACGTCATTGTAGCATCTCCACAACACCATTGTAACATCTCCTTAACATCACCATACATCAGTGTAACATCACCGTAAACCTCACTGTAACGTCATTGTAGCATCTCCACAACACCACTGTAACATCTCCCTAACATCACCATACATCAATGTAACATCACCATAAACCTCACTGTAACATTGTAGCATCTCCACAACACCACTGTAACATCTCCTTAACATCACCATACCATCATTATAACATCATCGTAACATCTCTGTAGCACCTCTGCAACATCACTGTAACATTTCCACAACATCACCATACCAGAGTTGTAACCACCATAAACATCACTGTAACATCTACTTAACATCACTATACCATTATTGTAACCTCACCGTAATATCTCTGTAGCATCTCTTCTTTTTTTCTTTATACAAAAATCCTTTTTTTTTCTGTAGCATCTCCACAACACCACTGTAACATCTACATAACATTAACACACATCAATGTAACATCACCATAAACCTCACTGTAACATCATTGTAGCATCTCCACAACACCACTGTAACATCTCCCTAACATCACCATACATCAGTGTAACATCACCGTAAACCTCACTGTAACGTCATTGTAGCATCTCCACAACACCACTGTAACATCTCCTTAACGTCACCATACATCAATGTAACATCACCGTAAACCTCACTGTAACGTCATTGTAGCATCTCCACAACACCACTGTAACATCTCCCTAACATCACCGTACATCAATGTAACATCACCATAAACCTCACTGTAACGTCATTGTAGCATCTCCACAACACCACTGTAACATCTCCTTAACATCACCATATATCAATGTAACATCACCGTAAACCTCACTGTAACATTGTAGCATCTCCACAACACCACTGTAACATCTCCTTAACATCACCATACATCAATGTAACATCACCATAAACCTCACTGTAACGTCATTGTAGCATCTCCACAACACCACTGTAACATCTCCCTAACATCACCATACATCAATGTAACATCACCATAAACCTCACTGTAACATTGTAGCATCTCCACAACACCACTGTAACATCTCCTTAACATCACCATACCATCATTATAACATCATCGTAACATCTCTGTAGCACCTCTGCAACATCACTGTAACATTTCCACAACATCACCATACCAGAGTTGTAACCACCATAAACATCACTGTAACATCTACTTAACATCACTATACCATTATTGTAACCTCACCGTAATATCTCTGTAGCATCTCTTCTTTTTTTCTTTATACAAAAATCCTTTTTTTTTCTGTAGCATCTCCACAACACCACTGTAACATCTACATAACATTAACACACATCAATGTAACATCACCATAAACCTCACTGTAACATCATTGTAGCATCTCCACAACACCACTGTAACATCTCCCTAACATCACCATACATCAGTGTAACATCACCGTAAACCTCACTGTAACGTCATTGTAGCATCTCCACAACACCACTGTAACATCTCCTTAACGTCACCATACATCAATGTAACATCACCGTAAACCTCACTGTAACGTCATTGTAGCATCTCCACAACACCACTGTAACATCTCCCTAACATCACCGTACATCAATGTAACATCACCATAAACCTCACTGTAACGTCATTGTAGCATCTCCACAACACCACTGTAACATCTCCTTAACATCACCATATATCAATGTAACATCACCGTAAACCTCACTGTAACATTGTAGCATCTCCACAACACCACTGTAACATCTCCTTAACATCACCATACATCAATGTAACATCACCATAAACCTCACTGTAACGTCATTGTAGCATCTCCACAACACCACTGTAACATCTCCTTAACATCACCATACATCAATGTAACATCATCATAAACCTCACTGTAACATCATTGTAACATCGCTGTAGCATCTACTTAACATACCATTATTGTAACTTCACTGTAACATCATTGTAATATCTCGGTAGCATCTCCGCAACATCATTGAAACATCTCCGCAACATCACCATACCATCATTGTAACCACCATAAACCTCACTGTAACATCATCGTAATATCTCTGTAGCATCTCTCCTTTTTTCTTTATAGAAAAATCCTTTTTTTCTGTAGCATCTCTACAACATCACTGTAACATCTCCGCAACATCACCATACATCAATGTAACATCACCATAAACCTCACTGTAACATCATTGTAATATCTCCTTAATATCACCATACCACCATTGTAGCGTCATCATAAACGTCACCGTAACATCATTTTATTATCTTGGTAGCATCTCCGCAACATCACCATACCATCATTGTAACCACCATAAACATCACTATAACATCATCGTAACATCTCTGTAGCCTCTACTTAACATCACCATACCATTATTGTAACCTCACTGTAACAACATCGTAATATCTCTGTAGCATCTCTTTTTTCTTTATAGAAAAATCCTTTTTTTTCTGTAGCATCTCTGCAACATCAGTGTAACATCTCATCAACATCACCATGCCATTATTGTAACCTCACTGTAACATCATAAACCATAAACCTCACCACAACATCAGTGTAACATCTCTGTTGACATCATAGTAACATCACCGCAACATCTCTGTAGCATCTCTTTAACATCACTGTTATATCTCCGTAACATCGCTGTAATGTCACCATAAACCTCACCGTAACATCATTGCAACATCACTGTAGCATCTCTGCAACACCACCATAAAATTACTTCTTCAGCTGCAAAATTTAACACACATTTTTAATTTCCTCTTTCAAGCTGCAGGTTTTATTAAATCAGCATTTGAGATCAATTTACATGCATCATTTTTAAAGTTGCAAATGAATGTCGAGATGTTGCAAAATGTGCAAAAACAGCTTGTCACTGGGAAAGTACCCTTAACGGACAAATTTAACTTATCTGCTCCTAAAAAGTGCTTTAGAGCAGTACATACCCTTAAGGTACAACTATGGACCATTGAGGGGTAAATAATGTACAAAGATCCCTAAAGTTACAATTATAGGCACAATTTTTACTGAGTTTTTACTGAGTATACGCGTTTTGAAATGATGAGTATGTTTATGTGTTAACACTAATGGATTGATAACTGTGAACTGGAGAAGGTTATGTCTCAGTAGCTCTTTTGCATATAATGTTTATATTCAGCTTTAAAGCTTGAATGATAAGAATGTAAATGTGGAGTTGTAAATCTTCTGTCCCTTTCTATTATTTGAAGGGTTTCAGATGAATTGGGATTACTTCTTGTTTTTTTTTTCTATCAAAATCCCTTTTTTTTCCCCAAATCCCGTCCCGTGTCTTATCTGCGCTCTTCTAAATGTGTTTTTAAGCTGATAATTCAGTGTGTGAATATGAGCGATCACACCGTCTGTGTTTTAAACCCTTCAGCTGCAGGAGACAGAATTACACTCGAGAGGATCTTTGTGGTGTTTTTTTTTGCTTGTTTAGACTGATACACACTGGATCTGTGTGTGTGTGTTGAAGGAATGTTAAATATCAGCCGACGCCGAACGCTTGTCCAAATGAGCCCTGAGCTATCTGTCGGCACAGCTTACCCCCAAACCCCTACAGCACTGCCGGCTCTTGACAAATCATCCTCTAAAAGCAAATTCCCCACATGTCTGGAAAAGTGTAATTATGCGCGCACACTGAGGTGTGTGTTTTCTGCTTGGCTACAGGTAGTTGGGGAAGATGTTATCACGACTGGCTTTTCACCTGGCCTCAGGCAGCGGTAATTAGAAATTAGAGGGTTGGGATGGACTTACGCTGCCACAGGCCACCAGGCAGCGCTGCAGTAATTGCAGCTTTCGTGGGTTTCATGGGTCAGGGCCGCGGGGTGAGCTGCATGTGTGTATTGGGTGACAGAGGTGTGTTGTACATTCACATACACCACAGGTGGAAATATAGCCTCGTGACGTGATAAATGTCTTTAAATGTGTGCCTGCTACGACTGTGATAAAAATAACAATTACACCTACACCTTTGTATTTCTACCAAACTGTAACCATATACAGTAGATATAAAACGTTTAATGCAAGAATTGAACAGAAATCAAGGCAACACAGGAACATTTTCTTTTATATGCACCAATATAACAATGCAATATTTACCTACAGTATATTTGTACTAAAACATTTTAATATATAAAAAATACAGACCATTTTTGAATGATGACACAAATAAATTGGCACATAAGAGTTTTGAATCAATCACAAAAACAGAACTGGTTCACAGAAATGAGTCAAATTTATTAACTCAACTCATGTGACAGAAAAATCATGGAACGAGTCTAATGACACTCTTTAGAGAAACTAATGGCCAAATAAAAAGTGCTCTAAAATCATTGCAATTATTTACAATGTCACTAGCAGTAACACTAAGGTTCGTTGTCATTTAGGTAATGCACCATGTGTCTCAAAATAACAACGAAGTTTACTTTTACAGCATGAGTTAATCTAAATAATCCTTACTTTATAAATATACTAGTCATTGTTAGCTCACATTTGTTCATTATAAAATATTTACACAACCTGAAATGTTAAAAAAATGAAACCTAAATGCATGAACAAATTGTTGTTCACCTTAACGTTATTCAGCCATTGTGAATACATCATGAATGTAGTGCCCACGCATTTGGCGTCTACTCGCTCGTCACCGGTGATGAGCGGCAGATACAAATTATAATCCCGTAATAACACTTGAAGGAGGATTGTGGGTAATCGGGGGGGTTGACAGAAGACATTCGAACCATTTTAAAGGAGGGGATCTGTTGTTATGAGACAGCTGCCCACACAATGTGCAGTGTCGAAGTCGAGGAAAATCTCTCCTCCACTTTTGTGCCAACAAGTTTCTCTCTGTAATCATGTCAGAAACCAGAACAGAACTTTTTGCGATCGCTTGCCACCTCTGTGCAGCCGAGCAGAAATAATTGGCTGCTAAATACGGCAGCATCAGATATTCATGTAATTAGTTAATTGGTTGATTTGTGTGGGTGAGGATGGCCAGACGCAGTGTTGTTTCCAGTAGTTAATTGGATGACAGTTCCAGTGGAAATTGGCATGTGTGAAGTTGAAAGGTCTGTTTGCAGTGTTACTGCTTTCCTTTGTTATTGCGTGCTTTAGAATTTATTTTCTGCAATTATACGGACACTTTCGGCATGAACTTTTCCACTCAGATGGTTGGCATTATATTCTTATTATTTAAATGCATACGACCCTTTCCTCAACATGTGTTTTTTGTATGTTATTTAGGGATATGTGCAAATCTTGATATAATCTGCTTGTCTGGCGTTTCTCAGCCGGGGTGTTCAGGGAACATTGGGCGGCATGGGATGGAAGCAATATTTTTTTATATCTGTTCTTCAATGTTTCTGTCAGTTTACTGAAGCAGAGCTGTCAGACTTTCCATGAAAGCATCTTATCATCAAGCATCCAGTCACTAAGACTGATTGCTAAACCAACCAACCAACCAACCAACCAACCAACCAACCAACCAACCAAAAAAGAAGATATTTTGAGAAATATCTTGGTGTTTTTTTTTCTTTTCAATACAATGGAAGTCACCAAAATGGTTTGGTTACCAAAATTCTTCAAAACATCTTTTTTTGTTTCACAGAAGACAGAAAGGCATGCAGGTTTGGATCGACTTGAAGTTGCATAAACAATGACAGAATGATCATTTTTGGTTAAACTATCCCTTTAGGAGCTTATAAAGTGCTTGAATGAAAAGAAACTTGCTTCACTAATAGCTGAAGAGGTTATTTTTTAATAAATATGTACTTAAATATTCTATACTTATGTATTTTCATGTGATAATATGTAAAATCTCACACTTTGGGAGCTCAAAAACATCAAGTTGCACTCTAATCCTAATTGGCTGTTGACATTTATGGACAAACGGTGCAATTTAAGAGTTTGTGTCATTCTGGGACACAATCCCAGAATGATTTTAAAGAGATCAAATCCCACGACAAAACAATCCTGTGTGTTTCATTACGAGCAGATCCACATCAGGATCTGAGTCAGTGTCTATATGAAGGTTCATAAGTGTCATTATAAATGGCATTATACTCTTCATAAGCATTACAAGACAGTCATGTGTTGATTGTTGCAGCAGTGTTGTTAATGTTCTTATTACTGCTTTAATGCTTTCAATATGCAGGTTATAGACTGTCAGTTTTAACTGGCTGTGATAAACATCAGATGAGGTTATAATTGCAGCTTTATTCCATTTATTGGATAAAAAGATTAAATCTCTGATGTGTCTGCTGAATTGTATTCGTCGTACGGCTATTATTCCTCACACAGCTGTTGAATTTCAGATAAGAGCTCGAACAAATTTTCCGATCTCTCTTAATCTCAGCATCTCGTGTGTTCGTTCGCTCTCCCCTTCCAAAGCTCTCGCTCGCTCACAGATAGGGCGATAACACGGTGCTATTGTTTCGGCTCAGGTCTTTGAGAGCATTGTTCAAAGGATGAACTAGCTCACCTTCCAGCGCGAGATGCTTATTTCATCCATTTAAAGCTAAAATGTTCCCCAACATGAATCCAATTTTGCTTGGCGTTTCTCTCTGAAGGCAAGGATTAAAGCCGAGCTGTCAGTCGCTGCTCTTCGGATCCGGAGAACCTTCACAAGGCTGATACTCTCCAAGTCTCTCGCCGCTATCTGGAATCTGTGCGCTTTAATTCACCTCTGTGCTCAGTAGCAGATTTGGTTCAAATTAAGCATGTAGGCAGGCCATTGGCACTTTGACTGTTTAATGATGCTGTTTGTGATACTAGAGTCTCATTGATAAGGGCTGAAAGATGTGGATTGCTCGATATGGGGCCCTCTTAAAGGGGTGGTTGATTTCACTTTTTTAACTTTAGTTAGTGTGTAATGTTGCTGTTTTTTGAGCATAAACAACATCTGCAAAGTTACGACGCTCAAAGTTCAATGCAAAGGGAGATTTTTTTTCTTTTACAGAAATTGATTTTTAAGGACTGCAACAAATGGCTGGTTGGGACTACAACAAGGTTTTTCCTGGGTTAGTGACATCACAGACCCCAAAATTTACATAAATCACGCCCCCGAGAACATACAACAAAGGGGGCGGGGCCATGTTGGGCTGCTTTAGAGAAGAGGAAGAGTTGTTGTAGTAGAGTGTTGTTGACATGCCGTCATTTTACGCCGGACTGCTTCACAAACGAGGGTCAATTCAACACAAAAGATGAATATGATGGCTCATGCTAGTGGATGAGTTGAATCAACTCCACAGCAACTACATCAATTTATCCACTAACCATTCAGAAACGTCCAGTTTCATTCTAAAAGTTGTAACTTCTTCCTGAGTCTCTCCATCAGTGTCAACTCCGGTTTGAACAATGTAAGGCTGAACACCGTTACTGACAATCCTCATTTTGGCTGCGTGAGATTCTCCAGCTTTGTTGTTGTTGAGCTGTTAAAGCTCCGCCCTCTTCTGGAAAGGGGGCGGGAGCAGCAGCTCATTTGCATTTAAAGGGACACACACAAAAACGGCATGATCTGTGGGGTATTTTGAGCTGAAACTTCAGACACATTGTGGGGACACCAGAGACTTATATTACATAATAGGTCCCCTTTAAACTTTAGTTCACTCAAGACCACGAGTTGGTTTTTGGTGGACTATCCCTTTAAATGTGACCTAAGATCTATTCATCACAGTTCATTATGACAATTGATTTGTATTGCAAGTCTTTGAAATGTTATGTCTAAATATTGAAATGTGGCATTATCTAATGAAATATGCATGGAGTAATTTGCATGCATTTCCAGAGCATAAATCTGAACATTGGATAAAGCCAGGTTCATAATTCTTGTTAATAGTTTTTGTTGACATATTTGCACAAAGAGGAAAAAATATAACCGTCAGAAGAGATGAAGATGTCAAATTTGTCAATCAGCTGTTGAATTAGAAACACCCTTGCAGCAGTGTTGATTCGTTTTTTTTTGTCTTTTACTGCCATGCCAAGGTAATGTAACACAAAGTATAGCATTATAATGTGTATTTTTAAAAAAATGTTTTTTTTTTTTTAAAGGACTAGATTTGCTATGTTGATAACTGGAAATGCGTCATCACAGTCAGTGAAAAGGGTCCATTGAAATCAACAGATGCAAATAGATAATAAAGAGCAATTAAATAATCACATAAATATATGTTGTGGATGTTTTCTTTCCACTAGTCTGAAAGAAGACAAGTTATGGAAGCAAAATAGACCAAAATCTCTAAACTGACCAGTGCATGAAAAAACAATGGTGTCTAGAAATCCAGACTAAAGCAGCACGTAAGGAAAGAAAGCCTTCACATCTCTGGCCGTATTATAAGAACTTGTGACCTAAAAAGAATTTGCTCTAATTTGAAGCTCATGAAATCTAATGCAAAACTTGAGAATCCATTTGTGCCCAGTTCACTGGCTTGGAAGTTGACTGGATTAAATTTCAGTTTTATAGGATAATAATGAGTTAAAGACTTTTTCGCAGGCATATCGCTCCTTGGGGCTCTGCTTGGACTCAGCTTGTCTAAAGGGCAGCGGGAATGGACATGCAGACAGATGAATGGTGCTTGGACTGAGCTTATTTGTGTTTAATGTGCCATAAGGGGGTGAGGTAATTAGCTTTAGGTCAGGTAGTAAAACAGGTGCAGATGAATGAACACCGTGCAGCTCATGTAAATGAGAGATGATCTCAACTGTCTGAATATTTTAGGCCAGCATGGACGTAGTTGCTCCAGATCTGCTATATTCACCTAGTTTCAGACATTCGGCATGTCAGCAGGCAGAAAGTTGCAAAAGCTACAATGAAGATGCACAGTAAAATTGTTTAAAAAGAAGTTTCACAGTAATGAACAGGAAAATAACAGAATCAATGATGCAAACTTGAGGCAAATTAAAATTCTGATGTAAAGCAGCTCTAAAACGACAATGGTCTCATTATTCAGCACAATTCCTTTCAGTGTTGATTCAGTTCAATAAGTTCATCAGTTATGAAATTAGTTCATTTTCAGCTTTAAAGAAGCTCTACAAAAGACAACAGTGTCGTTATTCAACTCAATTCCTTTCAGTGTTGATTCAGTTCAGTTCAATAAGTTCATCAATTATGAAACAAGTTCAATTCAGCTCCACAGAAGACATAGTGACATTATTCAGATTAATTCAGCTCAAGATTTGTTCTCATCCAATAATGCCTGTGCAGTTAAATCAATAATATTACTGAATATTAACCCCAACTAAGCAAGACAGCCGTGGCAAGAATTGGCAGAAAAATGGAGCAAAAACACCAAGATTGTTTAATCGTACACTGATTTGCTTCATAGGGAGTGGAACGAGACACCTCATGCAATTCAGCTCTTTTACTTTATTTGCCCTCTGCATCCTAGCTTTAAATATCAGATTGCAGTGTGCTTGATCCTTTATTTAAAATCAAGACGTTAATGAAGATATTATAAAACAGCCCTCTTAGCAGTTTGAAATCAATCATTAAAATTTGTTTTAAAGGCATGACTAATTAAAAAAGATATTTAAATAGGATTGAATTTTAATGGCGTTCTCCCTGTTACCTTTGTGTGGGGTTAACATGAGAGGAGAGGAGATTAGATATTCTCACACTAATTATGAGCGGTGTTCCCCAGGGGCGGGTAATGGGGCCGCTCTCGCTCTCATTGATCCCCTGCAGATCAGCGCCATCCGAGTGCAGCTCGCCGCTCCAGCATGATCCTCTGAAAACACGCCGTCTAAAGTTCAGCTTCCCCTCAGGGCTTGTGGTTTGGACCCTGAGCTCTGAGGTTAGGCGGGAAGAAAGGCGCTTTTCACCACACCGCGGTTCGCTCTAGTGGTAGACGACAATCATGAGCGGCAGAGAAAATATGGGCTTGTGTTATGATGGGTTGTCATGGTTTGTAGAAAAAAGTGGTTTGACCTCTTGATAGATTTGAGTTTGTACAAGGTTTTGTTGTATTTCCATGAAATACTGACATATGACAACCAAAAAAAAAAAAAAAAACCTCATATGGGATGGTAGATCTTGGTAGATTTCTTTTTTCCCAATTTTTACACTAATTGTAGACTGAATTCATCAAGCTCAGCCATTGAACTCTATTACAAAAGCTATTTTAAAATGAAAAACTAGGCAAATTTATTTTTAGATATTAATGTTTATAATATTGTAATATCGTCATGCCTTACAGTTGCATTTAGCAGAGTAGAGCTGTTAATATACAGTGGTGTGAATAAGTGTTTGCCCCCATGTTTGTCACACTTTAATGTTTCAGATCATCAAACAAATTTAAATATGGATCAAAGATAAACACAACATGCAGTTTTTAAATTAAGGTTTTTATTATGAAGGGAAAACAAAATCCAAACCCACATGGCCCTGTGTGAAAAAGTGCTTGCCCCCTAAACCTAATAACTGGTTGGGCCACCCTTAGCAGCAACAACTGCAATCAAGCGTTTGCGATAACTTGCAATGAGTCTGTTACAACACTGTGGAGGAATTTTGGCCCACTCATATTTGCAGAATTGTTGTAATTCAGCCACATTGGAGGGTTTTCGAGCATGAACCGCCTTTTTAAAGTCATGCCACAGCATCTCAATAGGATTGAGGTCAGGACTTTGACTAGGCCACTCCAAAGTCTTCATTTCGTTTTCCTTAAGCCATTCAGAGGTGGACTTGCTGGTGTGTTTTGGATCATTGTCCTGCTGTAGAACCCAAGTTCACTTCAGCTTGAGGTCACGAACAGATGGCTGGACATTGTCCTTCAGGATTTTTTGGTAGACAGCAGAATTCATGGTTCAATTTATCAGAGCAAGTCTTCCAGGTCCTGAAGCAGCAAAACAGCCCCAGACCATCACACTACCACCACCATATTTTACTGTTGGGATGATGTTCTTTTTCTGAAATGCTATGTTACTTTTACGTCAGATGTAATGGGACACACACCTTCCAAAAAGTTAAAGTTTTGTCTCGTCAGTCCACAGAGTATTTTCCCAAAAGTCTTGGGATCATCAAGATGTTTTCTGGCAAAACTGAGACGAGCCTTTGTTCTTTTTGCTCAGCAGCGGTTTTCGTCTTGGAACATTTTTGCCCAGTCTCTTTCTTATGGTGGAGTCATGAACACTGACCTTAACTGAAGCAAGTGAGGCCTGCAGTTCTTTGGATGTTGTTGTGGGGTCATTTGTGACCTCTTGGATGAGTTGTCGCTGCGCTCTTGGGGTAATTTTGGTCGGCCGGCCACTCCTGGGAACGTTCACCACTGTTTCATGTTTTCGTCATTTGTGGATAATGGCTCTCACTGTGGTTCACTGGAGTCCCAAAGCTTTAGAAATGGCTTCATAACCTTTTCCAGACTGATAGATCTCAATTACTTTCTTTCTCATTTGTTCCTGAATTTCTTTGGATCTCAACATGATGTGTAGCTTTTGAGGATCTTTTGGTCTACTTCACTTTGTCAGGCAGGTCCTAAATAAGTGATTTCTTGATTGCGAACAGGTGTGGCTGTAATCAGGCCTGCGTGTGGCTAGAGAAACTGAACTCAGGTGTGATAAACCACAGTTAAGTTATGTTTTAACAGGGGGGCAAGCACTTTTTCACACAGGGCCATGTGGGTTTGGATTTTGTTTTCCCTTCATAATAAAAACCTTCATTTAAAAACTGCATGTTGTGTTTATCTTTGAATTTTAAATTTGTTTGATGATCTGAAACATTAAAGTGTGACACACATGCAAAAAAAAAAAAATCATAAAGGGTGCAAGCACATTTTCACACCACTGTAGTTCATATAAATATAAACAATCACACAGCTGCGATTTACTATATATTATGTCTTGCTTTACATGAGTACTTTATGTATTTTTCTTTAACTAGTGGGAAATATATATTTATATGTAACTTTAAAACATTTGTTTTTTGCTTACAAATTACAAAATCACACAAATCAGGGTTTTAAACTAGTAATTTTCCCAATTTTGGTACTGCATACTATATTTTTGTAACGATAGACTTCATTTAAAAGAAACCTACTCATATTTAGCTTGGTTGAGATTGAAGATCATTTTCTGAAGGTTCAGCAGTTCCTTTTACTGACCATTGGTTGAAAAAGAACAAAACTTGGTTGGAAAAATGTATAACCCTACTCATGGAAAGTTTCTTAAATTTTTGGTTTCGTTGAGGTTTCGTCAAATGCGAAAGACCGAGGGGGAAAAAAAGAGGTTTGTCCTGTAGATGCTCTGTGTTTGATTATATTTGTTTATTATGTCTGGGCGTTGTTGATATAAGCATGATTCGATTCCCGCAGCGGCCGTGTTGTGCCAGGAGGGCGGCGCTCAGCAGAGCTATGGTTTCTGAGTGGTAGATCATGATATATGAATAGCTTGTGTTTGTGTTTATGGAAGACAGTCACAAACGCTTGTTTACAGAGAGAGGCAGATCACAACCAGGTGGCAGTGCATGATGATCTTGCGAACTTCCATGATTGACATCTCTAGTTTATCACATTCGTGATGCATTTGTATTGACATGCTAAAATATTTTCAGACTGATGTATGTTGACCTGCAACTCTCAGAGGAGTCAAACGGTTAAAGCAGATCTGTGTACACACATTTGCACAGTCAAACAGAGCAGTGGACGTGTTGTTAGTGTGCTAAGCGCAGCCCACGTCTCGTCTTACAGTCTCTATCGCTCTTGTGTTGTGTTTGTCTGGCAGGTCTGGATCCAGAGAGACATTTAGGAAAATCCCTGGCGGAGATGGAACCGTATCTGCACGAGGTCAGAGAGAAAATAAACCTCCTTCAGCTGTTTCTGCTTCAGCTTTCAGATCAAGTGTTTCACAATGTCAGGCTGTTTTGACTGATGACATTCGTTTCTTACAAATCACCATATATAATGTTCTTTAAGGTTTAGTCTGATATAGTCACAAATAATCAAATGAGATGGAACACCTTTCGTTTGTAAAGGAATTAATTCACTGCAAATACAAATTATCTCATGTTTATTTTATACGCTGTCAATCAAAAAAATACAGGAAAAACAGTAATATTGCAAAATATTATTGCAATTCAAAAATAGCTGTTTTCTACGGAAGAGGATTAAGGCCAGGCAATAATAAAAAAATAAAACCATCTCGAGATTAAAGACGTTAAATTCCGATAAAAAAACTCATTAAATTTCGAGAAAAAAGTCGCAATAAAATGTTGAGAATAAACTCATTAAATTACGAGAAAAAACTTGTTAAATTTCAAGAAAAAAGCCGAGATAAAATGTTGAGAATAAAATCGTTAAATTACGAGAAAAAAGTCTAGATAAAATGTTGAGAATAAATTCATTAAATTACGAGAAAAAACTCGTTAAATTTCAAGAAAAAAGTCGAGATAAAATGTTGAGAATAAAATCGTTAAATTACGAGAAAAAAGTCTAGATAAAATGTTGAGAATAAATTCATTAAATTACGAGAAAAAACTCGTTAAATTTCAAGAAAAAAGTCGAGATAAAAATGTTGAGAACAAATTCGTTAAATTATGAGAAAAAAAGTCGTTAAATTTTGAGAAAAAAAGTCTAGATAAAATGTTGAGAATAAAGTCATTAAATTACGAGAAAAAAGTCATTAGATTATGAGAATAAATTCGTAATTTAACTAATTTGTTATCGTAATTTAACAACTTTTTTCTCATAATTTAATGAGTTTATTCTCAACATTTTATCTCAACCTTTTTCTCGAAATTTAACAATTTTAATCTCGAGATGGTTTTATTTTTTATTATTGCTTGGCCCTAATCCTCTTCCGTAGTTTTCTATGTGAATATATTGTAAAGTGTAATTTATTCCTGTGATCAAAGCTGAATTTTCAGCATCATTACTCCAGTCTTCAGTGTCACATGATCCTTCAGAAATCATTCTAATATGATGATTTGCTGCTTAAGAAACATTTCTGGTTATTATCAATGTTGAAAATATATTAACATATTAGAATAATTTCACAATATATTTACAAAGAAAACTGCTATTTTAAATGGTAATAATATTTCACAGTTTTTACTGTATTTTTGATCAAATAAATGAAGTCTTGGTGAACAGAAATGACTTTTTTCATGATATTAAAAAATCTAAATTTTCCAAACCTTTGACCGGTAGTTTATATAAACATTTGCTATTCATAGCCAGCAAGAAATGACTATATCATATAATTATTAATTGTAATGTTACTGTAATATGAATATGTAGTGATGGTGTGATTCTAATTATGGTTTGCGGCAGCTTTCAGAGAAGTATGGAGTTCATATCTGTGGGGAAGGAGGCGAGTATGAGACCCTCACCATTGACTGTCCGCTCTTCAAGAAGAAGATTGTCATGTAAGTCGCAAATACAACGCCATAATGTGATCATCATATGTGTGTGTGTGTGTGAACAGAAATAATCCAGAGTAACAGAAGTGCATCATGCTGACTGTGTGGTTTGTGTTTCAGTGACTCTGCGGAGACTGTCATCCACTCGGCCGATGCCTTCGCTCCTGTCGGATACCTGCGCTTCACACGCATGCACACCGAGGACAAAAAAGAAGTATGATTCAGCTTAAACGAGTCCCGTTCTACACCTTAGCACTTCATTTGTCCCTGAAGTCCACTTACTGTATGAAGTTAGTCATGTAAATGAGCTCAAGGTTGTGATGTCAGAACAACTGGCTTTTTGCTGCAAAGTTTCAGTAAACACTCTTTTTGAACTGGAGGTGAAGTTTTGAGCTCTGAATGAAACTCTTTTATTTGAAATTCAGTGACCTTAAAGTTTTTACTTTAAATTAAAGATTTTGTTTCATATAAATGTATGCATGTAGCAGACGCTTTTATCCAAAGCAAAGCACATTTCTATGAGTTCAAGCATTCTCTGGAAAGCGAAACCTTGATTTTGGCGTTCGAAGCACCCTCCTCTGTTTGAGCTACTGTACGGTTTCCTGAAATTTTGTCAGCTGAACCTCTTAGATGTGAAATATTTACTTGAAATACTCCTGAGATTTTAAGTTAATATTTCAATTATGTAACAACGCATTTGCATGTTCGCGGTTCTCTGATGCCGGCTAATGTTCAAAAGACATGCAAGTAAACAGACAAAATATTTTCTTTTATCCTTTTCTGGAGGAATTGTTTTAGTAAGCATTTCATTTTTATTTAAAAAAAATAAATAAATAAATATATATATATATATATATATACAGTGTATGTGTGTGTGTGTGTGTGTGTATGTATATGTATGTGTATATATATGTGTGTGTGTGTGTGTGTGTGTGTATGCATGCATATGTACTGTATATACACAGGGACATAGTGATGGTATAAAAAAAACGAAATGGGAAAGGTCAGGTTCAGTTTATTTATAAAGCACATTTAAAAACAACTAATATGTGCCAAATAGTAAGCACATATACAAATAAAGTAGATATAGAGTAAGAGAATGAAAAAAGAGAGACAAAAGAACAAATAACCAATACAAAAACCACATTAAAATACACAAAATACAGTTCATCCAAAAGCCAAGAAATACAGATAAGTCTTCAGGCGTGATTTAAAAACGGGAAGTGAAGATGCAGAAAAAGCTACAGAAAAAGCACAATCCCTCTTAAACTTCAAGCGAGAGTGAGGTATATGCAGGAAAAGGTTATCAGAGGATCTGAGAGACAGAGAAGATTATTGGTAGCTGAGAAGTTTGGACAAATGTGATGGGTTTACACCATTTAATGCTTTATAAACAAATAGTAAAATCTTAAAAAGGATCCTTTACTGCACCTGTAACCAATGAAGAGACGCTAGGACCGGTAAAATGCTTTAGTGCATTGTAAAGTGCATTGTAATAGTCACTTCTGGAAGGCATGGATCACTATCTCCAAATCCTTAAATGAGAGCGCAGATTTTAATTTGGCTGTTTGCCTTAGTTGTAAAAAGCTGCTCTTCACCACAGCAAAATTCAGATCTGTGTCAAAAATCACACCTAAGTTTTTAGCAAAAGGATGAATGTTTGCTGACAGAAAATCTAGATTACATGAAGAGACAGTGACATCAAGAGACAGCACCAGTACCGTGCCCCTAATGCCCACGTCGTCCCTTAGTCAATTAAGAAGGGTTGCATGAGCAACTGAGTCAAATGCAGAACTAAGTTCAAGTAACATTCAATGCTTTTGTGTTCTCTCACAATACTTTTCCATTCCCCCAAGAAAATTTGCATTCGCTTACAAACATTTTGTGATGGAAATAATATGAGATGGGAGCAAAAACTACTTTGGGGGAATGCAACACTTTTGCAAGAGAATGCAAAGTACCAGGGAAACAGTTTTAAAAAGCATTGAAATATAATTTGAAGAGTTTGGTTCCAAAACGCTATAACTACATTTTGATTAATTTGAGTAAAAATGTGTTTTCTTTACAAAGAAAGCGGCAAGATGAAAACCACTATTTTCTGTTTCAAACTTTCGCATTGCATCTTTTGGTTATAAAAACATTAAAAATTCAAATCTAGATTTTGAAAGGTTTATTATAAAAATGGATTATTTTTTTCCCCAAAATGCAATAAATCCATGACACCTTTTTTTTTTTTTTTTTTTTTTTTTTAAATGCAATCATTGCATCAATATAAAAGTTATTTTTCATATTGAAAATACACAACAAAATAAGTTGATTCACATATATGACAGAGTCTAAACTTTGTCAATCTTATATACGGGCATTTGACTAAAAATACATTCAGTCGTCGCTCCCAAAATGAATTCAACGAGTCATCTTGTTAATGTTATAAATGAATTATGTCTCTGTTTGTCATTACCTATTAAAGAGTATGTGGCGCCACCGCACCATTAAAATAAACACATTTGCCGAGTACATTGGTATTAAAAACGGCTTTTAAAAACTGTTCATGATTCAGTTTTGGGGACCGTGACAGAAGTTTGATGCTGTCGTTGAACTCGAGTGCCTCATCTTCTGAATCTCCTCACGTTAATGATTACATTTCGATGACTTACGTTTCTTCCCCACCGCAGAAACCACCACAGGTTCATCAATGCCATCAAAATTATTCATTTTTCTGTTTTTGTTGATCACAAAGTACAAAGCAGATAAGGAAAACTATGCCAGGTGTATTCAGAGCGCCGCCATTACTTTTTACAGTGCGTGGAATGGTGCGCTGTGATTGGTTGAACGGATATATCGCGTTCTGCAGAGAAGAGAGACTGGCATTTGTCGCGTTTTGGAAAGAAAGGGAGAAAACATGACAGAATAACACGACGGATATCGCATTTTGTGCAAAATTAATAAATGACTTTTCAGTAACAACCAGATACAATACTGATTTTGCCGGAAACTCAATTTTTAAAAAAAATGGTGTTTATCGCGTTTTGGAACTAAACTCTTCATTTTCTTCCCATTTCATGTTTTTTTGTTTGTTTTTTTTCTCCATCAACATCGCACTATTATAAGCTGCTCATGTGTAAATGAAAACAGAGCCGCTCTTTACTCTGAAACATGCAGCGCAACAGACTATATCCTTCTTTAATGAAATCGCAGAACTCAGTTTGATCAAATATAATGCTATTTTGATTAATTGTTCATTTGTTTATTTTCATGTTACATTAAATTGAATCAATTCTTTGCTTTTCATCAACTCACAAACCCTTGTTTGGGAACTACCGATCTACACAAATGCACTGTTAGTCTCAACATGTCTTTACTAGAGTGTTTACTGCATTGACAGAGATCCGCTGCCTTCCTCAGTTCATGTACTCGGTTAAGCAGCACGAAGGCTCTCTGCCAGTTCTCTTCTCTCTTTGTCCCCTTGTGTAGGCGACTTTGACGTCTGCAATATTCACCCCTGCCTGAAAGCAGGCCTGCCTTAACAAACATGTCCAGTCACATTATCCACTGTGTGCTCAGGTACGCTGGGCGGCAGTGATAGCGGGAAGGTTATTCATGTGGATCTGTGCGAGTTTGTGTTGAGCGTTTCCTCTCACTGTTGTTTTGATGTCCTTAAGGAAGTGGGTGCTGTTCATACTTCTCCTCTCATGCTCTTCACTGGTGTGGTTTCATCACAGTTTGTCTCATGCTACAGTGATGCATCAGAAACCATGTTCAACACAATTGCACATGTTATAATGCGGCATGTGAACAGCATCTATTAAGGTCGCAGTAAAAGCAGTTATGCCAATATTTACTCATTACATGTGCTTTTTGTTTTTTCTTGACTGACATAGAAACAAGACCATAAACGCAATAGATTTCCTAGTGATAGAGCCCAAGGGGACCTTATAAAAACAAAACAAAATAGGTCCCAAAAGCGACCCCTGAGGCACCCCATAGATGAGCGGTGCAGAGGGAGAGGACGAGTTTCCAATCATCACCTTTATCGATCTATCAGAGAGGTATGATGAGAACCAATCAGATGCTGTGCCCCTAATGCCCACATCGTCCCTTATACGATTAATGGTGCGTTAACACCAGGTGTGAATGAAGCATTAAGCGTGAGTGATTTACATGTTAACTCAATGCAAAGACACGAATAGACATCCTGCGGCGCGAATTGAGCGTTTCGAGCGAATTGCGCAAGTTGAAAAATCAGAACTTTGACGAAAATTTGCGCCGCTTTAGCCAATCAGGAGCTTGCTCTAGTAGTGACGTGATTACGATGTAGCGAGCGGAGGCAGAAATCCAAACAACAATGGAGGACAAAATCATCGTCGCTGTATGATACATCTTTGTACTTTTATAGAAACAGGAATAAAAAGGATCTTGCTTGGAAGAAAGTGAGTGAGGAGGTCGGACAATTTAGTAAGTTGTAAAAAACTTTCTTACTCAATTTGAGCTATATATATATTATATATATATAATATATACATATTGAGAATACAAGATGCCCTCTCCTTTATTTGCATCTGTTGTGAAGCGAATTTCACGTGCGAATGAACTCAAAATGACTAAACCTGAACTCAAAATGTTCAAGCATCCAACTACGCGCGAATAGCACGATTTATTTGCGCAAGTTGCGTCTGGTGTGAACGCCCAGTAAGAAGGGTAACATGAGCAACTGAGTCAAATGCAGAACTGAGATCAAGTAACATTCAATGCTTTTGTGTTCTCTCACAAAACTTTTCACAGTAAAGGTCACAGTAAAAGCAGTTATGCCAATATTTACTCACTCCACGCTTTTTGTTTTTTCTTGTCTGACATAAAAACTCCAGAAACAACACCATAAACATATCAACAGCAGTGCATTATATTCTAAGTGTTCTGGAGTCATGTGATGGTTTTATGTGAGGAACAGACTGAAATTTTAAACTATATTCACTGAAAAACTCATTATTGAATCAGATTGATGCACTCATAGATGCGCATATGCTTTATAATATGCATTTGATCGTTACGATAATGTTGGACTGTGTTCTTGCTCCTCTTGTGGAGTTTGAAGATGAGCTGTATGTGTGTTTTGGGTCACGCTGTGGCCGCGGTCTCAGCTGCTGGCTCTACGCAGTCGCATGTTTGTTTATGCGTGTGTTCTGCTGTGTGTTGGTGGAGGTTTGGGGCTTTGAGGGGATAAAAACACATCGCCCAAGAAGGCAACTCCCGCAGCCATGCGGCCTTCAGCGCGCCCCCGCCGCGTCCTCACCCCGCAGCGCAGGGAAAATCCTGCCCCGCTCCGCTAGAGAAGCTCCCACATGCAGCAGTCGAAAGGACTCTCCGTCATGCTGACAGATCCGCGCTGACATCGGCTCTGGAGGAAAGCGCTCCGGCCGCGAGAGGACGCGAGGGGGGGGGCTGCGTTTGCCCTGAATTAATGCTGTTCCTCCTCTGCACTCGCTGCACAGACACACTGGAGTATAATTAATTTAATTATCATACGGTCAACTGCAGATGACAGCAGGACATTAAAGAGATCTGAAATATTTATTAAAAGTGTGCCGTGTCCGGCGTGCTGTAATCAGGTGGTGTGTGTGCTCCGTTTGAGGGGGTCTTCTTGCACTACATCACAAATGTTACAGTGAGAAAAACAAACAAGAGCGAATTCTTGCCAAAACCCCCGAGAGCGACCCGAACGACACCTGAAAACATCATCCTGTAATTCACAGATGTTTGAAGCCCATTTTCCAAACATGAGGAAGAACAAAAAAAAATCATGCTTTGGTGACATAAAAAGTCATTGTGAGAGAAAGTTAAGATTAGTTCGATTATTATGAGAGAAAAGTCAATTTTGATACTGATTTTGACTATTAGTATCTCAGAATTTTAACTTTTTATCTCATTGATTAGCATGTCGATTTTGACACTTATTTCATAATTATGGATTAGTATCTCATAATTTTGATGTTTTATCTTGTAATTATGATATAAAAAATCATGATTGGTACAATACTAAACTATAATCACTTGCGTCCTAATTTTTTTAACTTATTTTTGTAATTATGACTTACAAAATCACAATTATGAGATGACGTCTGAGATAAGTCATGAGATATGGTCATAATTTTGACACTATCTCATAATTGTTTTAGCGTTTCATAATTTTGACTTTTTATTAAATAGTTTATTTCTTATCTCATAATTTTGACTTTGTCATAATTTTGACTTTTTATTTCATAATTACGTTTTAGAATCTCATAATTTTGACTATATCATAATTGTCTTAGCATCTCAATTTTGACTTTTTATCTCATAAATATGATGTGTTTCTTAATTTCGACACTCATTTCATATAATTGTTACTGTCAATGTTGACACTTATTTCATAATTATGGATTAGTATCTCAGAATTTTGATGTTTTATCTTGTAATTATGATATAAAAAATCATGATTGGTACAATACTAAACTATAATTACTTGCGTCCTAATTTTTTAAACTTATTTTTGTATTTATGACTTACAAAATCACAATTATGAGATGAAAAAGTCATGAGATATGGTCATAATTTTGACACTATCTCATAATTGTCTTAGCATCTCATAATTCTGACTTTTTATTTAATAGTTTATTTCTTATCTCATAATTTTGACTTTTTATCATAATTGTCTTAGTCTCATATTTTTGACTTTATTTCATAATTATGTTTTAGAATCTCATAATTTTGACTGTATCATAATTGTCTTAGCATCTCAATTTTGACTCAGAATTATTAGTTTCTTAATTTTGATACTTATTTCATATAATTGTTAGTCAATTTTGATGCTTATTTCATAACTGTCTTAGCATCATAATTTTTTTATCTCATAATTGTCTTAGCATCTCAATTTTGACTTTTTATCTCATAATTATGATTAGTGTTTCTTAATTTTGACACTCATTTCATATAATTATTGTCAATTTTGACGCTTATTTCATAATTATGGATTAGTATCTCATAATTTTGATGTTTTATCTTGTAATTATGATATAAAAAAATCATGATTGGTACAATACTAAACTGTAATTAGTATGTCCTAATTTTTAAACTTATTTTTATAAGTTAATAAGTTATTTTTATTATGACTTACAAAATCACAATTATGAGATGAAAAAATCATGACATACGGTCATAATTTTGACACTATCTCATAATTGTCTTACCGTCTCATAATTTTGACTTTATTTAATATTTTATTTCTTGTAATCTCACAATTTTGACTTGTATCATAATTATGATTAGTGTTTCTTAATTTTTCATATTATGATTGTCAATTTTGACACTTATTTAATCATTTTGAGTTTTAAGTATAATATAATAAATCATAATTAGTATACTAAAAACTACAATTAGTATGTCCTAAGTTTTAAACTTACTTACAAAATCACAATTATAAGATAAAGTCTTGAGATACTGTCAGAATTGTCTTAGTCTCATAATTTTGACTTTATTTCATAATTATTAGTTTCTTAATTTTGACACTTATTTCATATAATTGTTATTGTCAATTTTGATGCCTATTTCATAATTATCTTATTTTGACTTTTTATTTCATAATTCTCAGCACCATATTTTTTCTCATAATTGTCTTAACATCTAAATTTTGACTTTTTATCTCATAATTATTAGTGTTTCTTAATTTTGACACTTATTTCATATCATTATGATTGTCAATTTTGACACTTATTTCATAATTGACTTATCTCATAATTTTGACTTCATCTCATAATTATCACTTAGTATCTCATAATATTGACTTTTTATCTAATGTCTTAGTATCTCATAATTTCGACCTTTTATCTCATAATTATGACTTAATATCTCATAATTTCGACCTTTTATCTCATAATTCTGACTTACCAAAGCATGTGGTGGACATGGGCTTCCATACTGAGCTGATCATCATATTCATTAATTTTCTAGCGTATCATCCTGCAGGTTCACTGCTCAAGCGTGTGCGCGTCAGTGTGTTTTCAGGAGTGTTTGTGTGTGATTTATTCCCGTGTGTTGTCTCCTGCAGGGCTCCAGAGGGCGGCCGCTGCCTCTCAGTAGATGTCCTTGCCAGAACGCCATTGACAGGATGACAGAAGAGCTGGAATATGCTGATAAAACTCCAGACGTCCAGGGAGGATGTCCATCAAACGCTGAGCGCAGTTGTCAGTCGGAGCAGGGTGAGATTTGTGTGTGTGTGTGTGTGTGTGTTCTGGTATAAAGCACATCATATTTTCTGCCTGCATTATAACTTTTATTTCATTGAAATTCTTTCAAAATTGTATTGGTTCATTGAACACCAAAAAAAAGTAGCATGGCACTACAATGGTTTTCCAGATGTGGCACTATGATGATGTCATGTTTATGGGTGGAGAGCCAGAGAGTAGACGGTACCACAGAGCTGCAGTGTTTCATGTACTGACCATATAATTTTGCAACATTACAATAGCAAAACATAAACACAGACCCAAAGAAGAAGCTCATTGGCCGCCCTCATTACATTTCCAGGAAACGGCCCTGGGAAAAAGTGTTTTTAGGCCTGGTGTTTATATATTATACAGTATGTTTATGTGTCGAGTTAATCATTCAGCACCATGATATTCTCAATGCCAGTGGCTCTCAACCTTTTTGACTCCATTGTCCACAACAAAATCTGAAGGCCCCGTCCTCTGGTTCTTCTGCTGTGTTGTTTTCGAAACATTTTTTTTTTTATTAGCAGAAACTGGGAGAGTCCAGAGATTAAAATAAGTACATAAAATAATTACAATTAAAAGCAAGTTTCAAGATTCCAAGTGTTTTAAGAGCTGAATGTTTTTAGGGATCCCACTCTTCTTAACCAGTGAGTTTTCTTGACTTTTCCAGTTGTTCATGAAAATAAACTTTAAAATAATTGTTCTTAAGTGCATCACTAAGTCCATGTGAATCCAGTTGTTGATGCAGTGAATTAAAATAAAAATTATCTTTATTTTATAGTTGTTTTGGATTATTTTGATGCTTGTTTTATCATATTTGAAATCATTTTAAGACATCTTGAGACTGGTTGAGGACCTCTAGATCAGCCGTTTAACAACCAACTAGTCAGTTAGTGTGGCCTACTAGTTTTGTAACGGTGACACTGTAATTAGCATGCTGGCATAGACAGTTTCACAGTTAAACCCTCTAAGTAGTGTAGCGTCTTTGAATTCATCCTCTTGTTTAGCTGATTTTGCAAATGGGTCATTGATGAATAAGGTTTTTAAAAGTGTAAAGCAACATAATGTATATAAAATTAATTTTTATATTTTATTAAGTGTTAACACTGAGATAATGTGGTTTTTATAATCATTAACACTGCTTTTGTCATTTTTTTACAAGACGGACAAAATTTGTCACCAAAAAAGTCATTCGGTTTAACCAAAATTTCGGTTTTACCAATTGACACTTTTGGTTATACCGAATGACGATATTTTCAATCATTGCTAACAGGCTGATATCTAACTAGCTAGCAAAGGACAATCAAACATTTTATATTTAGTACAAGTTTTAAAAATATTACAACATTTTCCATGTTTTATAGCGGTTGTACCGAATGACCTGATGTTTCGGGACATGCGTATGATCAAGAGAAAACATGAATTTTTCAAATAGTTAAGAGAGAGTTAGTTACTTTGCTTCACGACCATGTGGTCCTTTGCAGGTGCCTGAGTGATGTCACATCCTGTCACATGATACTGACCGCATGACTTGATCCAAAATGGTCATTTTATGTTTGGTTACTCTAAATGACATCAGTGAAATTCATTTTTCCGGACATTCTTTCTCATAACAAAGCAACGACTTCTACACGTAATTTTAATGTCATTTTGCACTATGTTGATTTATGATGTTATAAAATCATTCCAGAGTAAAAAAAAATATATACATTTATTACATTTTAAGATATTTTAATCACAAATGAAATGGCTGTATTGGCCTTTGGACGGTTAAACCGAATCGAATGACCTTTTGACGCTTCAAAATCTTTAAAATAACTTTATATGTGCAAAATATAATTAAAACCTTCTGGATTCAATAAAAGAGATCTAGTTGTACTACCTTACATACTTTGTGTGTCATATCTTTGTTTTTTATTATTATTTAGGTCCTTTAGACAAAAAAAAAATGACAGGTAACACTTTATTTTAGGGTCTTTTAACTAGTTGCTTATTAGCATGCATATTACTAGAATATTTATTAGTATTTATTAAGCACATATTAATGCCTTATTCTACATTTTTAATCCTACCCAATACCTGAACTTAACAACTAACTTATTAACTGTTAATAAGCAGTAAATTAGGAGTTTTTGAGGAAAAAGGCATAGTTAATAATTTATATGTGTTCCCTATACTAAAGTGTTACCAAATGACCCATCACGTCATTGACCCAAATATAGAGCTGATATCATTACTGTACCGTAGTGCACAGTGCTTGTTTGCACGGTCATGGGTTCGATTCCCAGGGAACGCTGAGGAAATGTGCACCTTGAATGCAGAAAAAGCATCTGCCTAATACATCAATATAAATGATCATGTTCTGTTAAAGGTTGTCTGCCGTCACACTCAGGCAGGAGTTCAGCGGGTTACCAGTGGATAACCGGTCTGACGGCGCTTCAGTCCGAACACACGGACGTCCAGAGCCAAACCCGACACGTCTTCGCACTCCTGCAAAGTAAGAAGAACATTGCTCTGGTTCTTTGTTTTCCATAAGATCACAGCACATGTGCGTGCGTTCGGTGTTGTCTCAGATGTAGTATTGAGTTTGAGGGAGCGGCTTGTTTTTTACCCTGATGCTTGTGAAGAAATAATGAAGAATATGAAGCGCAGAGCTGTCGGTCGCTGCTTCTGGGCACTTGTGTGCAGTTCAGCCCATCAAACGCTGACGGCGAACAGGCCTTTGTTCACAAACACGCTTTCATTTTCCCGCTTGTTGTGCTGGCAAAATGCACTTTTAAGAGGTACAGGGGCTCTTTATTTGGCGGCCGCTCTTTTATTCACACCAGCTCGTTTCGAGCGGCCGCGAGTGTCAGCGACTCCATCCGTCACGGCCGACGAGGACAGACACTTCAGATTAAAGCCGGAGAACGAAACGCTTTTTATCGCCCGCAGAACTTTTAAAGAGCGGCCTGTAACAGCAAAGAGAGAAATCTTTAGCCAGAGCGGCTCGAGATGAAAAGCATATTTAATCTTTTTCGTCTTACTTCGCCAAACAGCCTTCACAGCACTGAGACAATATTAAACAAGTTAATATTTAATGACCGGCTTTCTTGTGCGAGCGAAACGAAGGAAAAACAAACTTGACGCCATGTGAAAGTCTAATGGGGTGTAACGCCGCTCGGGCTCTTCCCGCTTCCATTGTGCGTGCAGCAGAAGTCAACACTGTCCGAGAGCAGTGTTTTTAAAAGACTGTGTTTTCATGTAGTCGTGTGCGTTTATGCCGCTTTGAGCCTGAGGTGGGAGGGGATGATTTCTCAGAAGTTCAGCTGCAAACTTTCCTAATGAAACATGAAGAAATCCTTGGTTTAATTGAGTGTGTTTGCAGGGCGGCTGCAGGAGAGCGGCTGGCTGATGAAGCATGTGCTTCTGGTTCATCTCTACGTCAGTGACATGGAGAGCTTCAGCCAGATCAACTCGGTGTATCGCACCTTCTTCAAACACAATCCACCGGCGAGGTAAATGACACACTCGACTGTCCTTTAGAGAGGGAATTCACCGCAGACAAGATGAACTTTCAGTAAAACTTCAGTAAAAATTGACATGACTTTCCAGTCGTTCCTCAAACCTTTATATACAGTAGTCAACATTTGAAGTGGATCAAAATCTTTCATCAAAGTTGCCCTAAAACCTTTGATGAACTTTTTTCATCCACTTTTGATCCAAGGCATTTTTAATGCATCTGATGAATAATTATAACCACAGTTATTGGTTACAGAAACCTTTAGAAAGTATAATGCATTAAAACACTTTTCTACCAACCCATTCCAAATGGAACAAGGAATCTGTTAATATTATAATGCGTTTAAGTTTTGTTACAGTAATTTATGAAAAGATACAACATAGATTATGAATATGTTTATAATTAATTATGCATAAATGCTTCAAGTAAGGTGTTACTGAATTTTATTTATTTTTTACTCACAATTTATACATGGTAAAATATTTTAGAGCTCAGAATAACTAGAAAAATGTATATTCGTTATAAAAATACCAAAGCATTTGCGTAATTTTATTAATTTCCAGATCTGGAAATCACACTTTCTCATATATTCAGGTTTCTAAGACTGTGAGAATCATGGTTTTTCAAAAAAAAAAAAAAAAAAAAAAAAAAGTAGACAAGGTGAATTATAATGAGAAACATTTAGATTTTTTTTTTTTTTTTTTTTGCTGTCTATGCAGTGGAAAATTTTCATTTGAAATTGGTGCTACATGACTAGAGAGAATTTTATTTATTTATTTATTTTACTCACAATCTATACCTGGTAAAATATTTCAGAACTAGGAATAACTAGAAAAAAATGTAAATTAATTTATAAAAATGCCAATGTAGTTAAAACATTTAATTATCTCTTTATATATATATATATATATATATATATATATATATATATATATATATATATATATATATTTATTTATTTATTTAAAAACGCCCACAATGCACTTTTGATTTCGATACCAGTCTGTCTGTGGTCGGGAATATTATCGATCTGTAGTTTTAACTAGAGCCATTAAAAGGCAAAATGCATAATTTTGCATCATCCAGCAGATTTTGCTGACAAATAAACGGTGATATATCAGAGCAGGTAACATGGAGAAAGAGCACACACTGTATTTACATATACTACCAACATAACAATACAAAGCGGTTTGAAAGTCTCATCCTTTAAAGGTGCTATATGTAAGAGTTTTCATGTTTAATCGCTTTTTTATTGCAAATGTATGAACTGCTTGTAACGAAACTTAAAAATGAGACCTTCTCCGACTTCCTAGGTTGTCTGTGAAAGTCTGTAGCCTTGATTTTTATGTGAAGGACTAGAGATGTTTTTTTTTCCAGGAAAATCAAAGGATGCAACATTTACACGTTGCTTATAATGTGCATATAATGCCAAAAGAGCCATTCTGTACTGTAATGTCAATGTGTCGCGCAAAGAAAAGGGATTAATTCAAACTATAGTCTCACAGACCCAGATCTATATAGTCTACAGTCTCAAATATACTTCATAATCAAACTGTCATAACAGTGTAATTTTAAAGTAGTCATGAACTGCATTGTTTTATAATGTTTCCTGGGGTGCACTTATAATGTTATATTGTTTACATCAAAAACAGTCATAATTTAGAAATAAAAGGCATTTTTCCTACCCTGATTTTAGCCTCTGATTTGAACGCTCTGTTTTAAGGGGCGTGTCTCTGTGAGGCTTCAGTGTAAACGCCCACTGCTGTGATTGGCTGACATCTTTGCATATGAAATAGCTTAGTAAAACTTTTAGCACATTTTTTACTATTACAGCTCTCAAGGTTAACTAATCGTGAAAAGTGTTGATTATAGCATTATATTTAGATCGTGGCATGAAAGGTTGCAGTGATGAACATTGTAGTCGATCACAGACATGTTGTTGAGCTCATGAAAGCAGTGATCTCGTCATTGAAACTCAATTTCTGCAGACTAACGAATGCTTTCATCATAACTAACAGTGCAAACTCAATGTAACTAAGAGATTTGTTGAATAAAATGTGAGTTTTGGCGCGAGTCCAGAACTCAGTCACTGATAAACTCACACTGTTTGATTGACAGCTCCAGCGATTGTAAAGGGAGCATTCTTTGATAGTTTTCTATATATAATTTAATTACCATTTAAATAACAGATTATTTTCATCCTACTAAGAGAAACAAGGTGAAGTTGAGCGTTTAGTCACTGGTTTGATTTACTGACACACAGACAAAGATCATCTGACTGTACATGAATCATTAATATCAGATCAGGCATTAGAATGAACACAGTTACTGACATGTTGTTGCATTACTCTCGAGTCCATATCGTAAAAGTCTGTTTGCTCCAAAATGCGATTGATTTACCAAAGAATCCACAGTGAAATGAACCGAATACAAATAAATAAAGCTCAACTGAGACATTCACATTGATGAAAATAAATAACCATATTCCTGCATTAGGATCCTTTGAAAGATAATGTTATTTTAGTCCTGTATCGCTCTTCTCTCCTCCTCATCTCACTAACACACCAGTGGGCGGGGCTAACGATGCAGTGATGAAGTAGGCGTTGATTTCTTCTGCAGAGGCGGAGTTTCACCTACCTATATTCCAGAACGTGTCGTTCGATGGGCCTGGTGTCAATAAAAGCTTGTTTTGGAATAACAAGGAAGTTTTCAGTTCTGAAACGTACAGGATATTCTTATAGTACGATGACATATATATATATATATATATATATATATATATATATATATATATATAAACTCAAGGAAAAGTTGATTTCTTAATTCATGAGCCCTTTAATGACCTCATCTGTCGACATGATGTCGTGAATCTCAGATCTGGTGCAAACATATCCACATCACTATGATCAGATGCTTTCTGAACTGCTGGGATTTTTGCTGTTTATTTTGTTACTGTAAGTGCGCAGCACATATTTACATATTCATCTAACCGTCGCTCTCAGCAGCGTTGACGGCGTTGGGATGTTCGCTAACAATATATTGCTGCAAAGGTGTTTCCAACTTCTTTTTACTTTTAAGCAAAGAACGAAAAAGAACTTTGTCGTCTGTTGTATGTTACGTGTGCGCAAGCACGAGTAGCAAGTTGCTGCTGCAGTTCACTTAATGGCCACCGGTGTCGCTAATAACAAGGGTTTCTGAATTCTACAGCTAGCCTCTTTAATGCTGGTAAAGCTGCTGTCTGATACACCGGTGTGATGTTGTTTCATCAGGGTCTGCGTCCAGGCGTCGCTCCCGGTCGGTCAGCAGCTGCTGATGGACGTTCTTCTTCACGAGCGGACGGCGGCATTCGAGAACGACAGCTTCCCTCCGAGAGACACGCTTCACGTCCAGAGTCTGTCTCACTGGGCCCCGGCCAACATCGGCCCCTACAGTCAGGCCGTGCGGGTACGAGCCCTTTGATTTTGTCTTTATAAAGGTAGGAAACAAAGGCTGTCACTTTGTGCGGCAGTATGATGGAAGCGCGATCGCTCTATATGTTAATCTGTGTTGAATTAGCACACAGCGAGCATAATATCATAAATTCAACAACTCAATCATGGGTAAATGCAGTTCCACAGCCCATCACACATGACAGCCAGGGCTCCGTGTTACATGTGCTAAAGTGGAGCACTGTAGACACTTCCCCATATTGATATAATTAGCCCCTCGCTGTGCCCGTGCGCACGCGCCGCCCCCCGCCACGCGCCCATAATGAGAAATCTTCTGCTGATGACGAGTCTACCGACAGCCTGCCTTCTGCCCGCTTTCCTCTACCTTTCCCGGGAATAATCACTGATTAATTGTTATATTTAATTTGGAGCAGGAAATAGCTGAAGTTAGCATGAGCACGTTTGGGGCGTCTTCATAACGCTGTTTTCAGATCAGTGTTTTGAGAAGAACAGAAACAGCGTTATTTTGGTGCCATTGAGATACTTCTGTGGTTTTTCTTAATGTTTTGAACTTATTTTTGTTCTTATATTTTCCATTTTCATTTTTGCAGTTGTTTTTTTGTGTGTTATTAGTTTTACGTTATATTTGTATTTGTCCATATATAAATTATTCATTTTTATTTAAATTTAATTTATTTTTTAATTTTTAGGTTTTAGCTACTTTAGTGTATCAAGTTAAATTAAATAACAATGATAAATGTTGCCTTTGTAACTAGCTGAATTAAAATTTCTTGATATAATGTTTTATTATATATTTTTATCATATTTTATCTTATACCAGTTAACGTTTATTTTATTTCAAGTTAGAAAAAAAATTTTTTTAAGGTTTAAGTTAACAATATTTACCCTGTTGAAAATTATAATACGAATTATAATAATGAATTTAATTATTGACTTAAATTTTAATAGCCAAAACATATTTTGCTATCTCACAATTAACCCTGTCACTGAAAGAAAAATGATTTTCTTATTTTATTATCTTATATTATTATTTTCCCAAACTGCGTGTAGCTAGACCATCCTGAGTTAGTGTTAACCTTTAACCTAATGTGTTTATTTAATAGTAATTCTTTGTTTATTGCTAGAAAAGAACAATATCAAACAAATAAATGGTTTTAAACCGGGTCATAAATGTATCATATAATACTGAATTTGAGTTTTCTGAACGTTGAGCATTTGTTGAAATGGAACAAAACAATGACTTCAGGCCATGTTTGTGAAATGTGCCTGAAATGTGAAATCATCAGTGTGTGTTCATCATCAAACCCTTCGTCTAATTGCTGAGAACACGCTGATTTTGTAGCAATCCTTATCAGATTTGATTTAGCACATTCGTTAACCTTTGCGTCTGTGTTTCTGTGGCTCTAGGCCCTCAGCGCTCCGCCATCATTTAGATTAAATTAAGCACACTGTGTGTTTTTTATTTTCCCTGTTTCGCCCCTGATTAGCCTCCGCCGCGAGGTCACATTTAGCATAATAGTCCCGATATCTGTAATGAGGAATTCTGGACGTGTGGCAGATTTTGCTTTCACTGTTCTTCTAGATCATTTGATACTGTGCTGTTGTTTGGATGTTTATGCAAATTCAATTTGCAGTTTATCATTAAGATTTTAGCATAATATATTTATGTCCAGCAAATGTCTGAGGACGCTGAATGTAATGTGGTATGATTGAATGATATTTGACGTTACATTAGGAAGAATGTCCTCCTCGCTGAGGCTTTTACACCTTTCTAATATTGCGAGTCATCCGGCGTAAGCAGGCAAATGGAGGGAAGAAACATTTTTCCAAGCAAAGGGGGAAAAAAATCAATTTTCTCTCATAACAGACGATTAAGCTTTGCATGTTGGCAGATGGTTGGAATTGACCCTTCATTAACCAAAGTCGTCGTTAACAGCAGGAGTTGTAAATTGCTCGTCGCCTCACACCTTGGTGATTTAATGTTTCCTGTTCCCTAAAATCCCTTCGGAAGAGCGACCCAAACTCCGGTGATCGTAACAGAATCCATGAACAAACAGAAGCGGCGCTGTTAAATCACGATCAGCATGCCACCCTGGGACATGGCACACGCCGCGCGCTTTAATAATCCACTTTAACATCCGCCACGAGGATGTAGTCCTGTTAGTCCCAGTTTTGGGAATACGCCCACTCTGTCGGGATGCTCGTTTTATTCCAGAGAAACCTCGTGTGGCCCCGCAATTGGATTTGCATTGGGAAAAATCGGAATCTGACGCCCACAATAAGCGTCAAAGTGAAAGAGCAGACCTCTGCTGTGGGAACATTTCAATAATCTTCTTAAGGGTGTAAATCGATTAAAACAATGAACTCGGGATTCTCCCTAGAAGGTTTGGGCGGCTGTAATCTGCCTTCATTGATAAATATGGCGGGACAGCTGGTTCTGACGCTCAGATAAGAGCCGTGAATGAACGCTTTCCTTTGATTGACAGGAAGACTTTGAGCTAAATCGTGCAATTAGAGACCAGATGCTTTTATTAGAAGATCTGATTCTTACACTCAAGTTTAGAATAATTCAATTTTTTTTTAATATTTTCAGGATCCCCGTGGATCTTTAAAAAGTTTTAAATTCAGTTTTATCAAATTTAAGGCCATAAAAAGTCTTAAATAGTACAAGAAAAGTCTAAATTATCATTTCATGAGGGCACAGAAGAACAGGATTTTTGATATTGCTTAATGTGATTGATTATTAAATTTAAAAAGGGCTTTGATTTAATTAAATGTGAGCTCTGCACATTTCAAGTTAAAAACACGACGCTGTTGTTCAACAGGCTCGCGCTTTTCACAGTTATATGAATATTTCTGAAGGGAACTGACAGTCTTCAGAAAATGTTTGTCTGCATTTCATTTCATCTTACATATGTATGATGCCTAATAAAGTAGTATTTATAAGTGCGCACTGGTTTATTTACAGATGTAACCAGGGTAACCGCTATATTTCTGCAGTTTTATAAATGCCACTTCCTGACAGAGAATGAATTTGAATGTTCATTCTGCTGGTCTGTTTTTGTTCAGGCTAATGTGAAAATTGGCCCATAATTTACACAACATACATGTAGTGTTATAAATGTTAACTGGTTGATCGACGAGAAGCTAATGTGCTTTCTAAAAAGCTTAACAATTAGGATAATAAGATATATATATATATATATATATATATATATATATATATATATATATATATATATTAGGGCTGTCAATAGATTAATTTTTTTACTCGCAATTAATCTCGCACCCTTAATCACTATTAATCACACATTTATCGTGAAATTAAGCATACACCATTTATCTTGTTTAACACGCCTATTTTACCTATATCCAGCAAAGTAAACCATGAGATTGAAGTGTGATTTTCACAAAACTGTATTTTTCAGCTTTTTTCAAGGTAAATTTAGATGTTTTTCCAAAAAAGGACACCAAATAACCAAATTTAATTTTTTCATATAATTCATACATTTACGTACATCAAAGCACCCATAAAAAATCACAGCAAAAAAAGGTTTCAGAATTCACAGTGTACAGTATGTGCAACAGCAAAGAACTTGTTTATATTTTAGACAAGTCAAGTTGCAATACTGAACAGGACCACATGGAGATGCCAAAAAAACCCTAAACCAACCGCCTTGACCTGCATATATACTGAAGTACACAGCAACATACACAGGACAAATCCAAACATTATCCTGAATGTGTGTGAAAATGTACTGAAATGTGTCTGTGCATAAATATAATGTGCGATCAGTGCGTCGAGATACATGATTTGTTTGCCCATCAATATAACGGAGTTATGCGTGCTTAATGTACGACTCCTGTACGTCACCGCAATGTTCTTTACTTTGATTGCAATCCTCATCCATCAAAACTTTCATAGCAAGACGCTGGTTTGCTTTATCCAACCGAGAAACATAGTTTTCATATCATTTGGCCATACAGCGGTGGGATGTTTCCACGTTCTGCTCAGGCAGGAACAGTGATGCAGGAGGGCTCGCGCTCTTCAGATACAATGACCGAATATGACAGAGAGTTCATGTTTTAAAGTAAAACAGACACTAGAATGTATAATTCTCTCTGCCATCTCTGATATAATCAGCATGGACTTTAAGATCATCTAACTGCGTGACGTAAATTACGTTATGATGCAATTTCACCTGCTTCTGTAATTTTTTTTCCATTAAATATGCGTTAAACAGTGAAATATTACAATTTAAAATAACTATTTTCTAAGTGTAATTTATATCCAGTGATCAAAGCTGAATTTTCAGCATCATTACTCCAGACTTCAGTGTCACATGATCCTTCAGAAATCATTCTAATATGATGATTTGATGCTCAAGAAACATTCCCATGATACAGTTCCATTCAAAGGTTTAGGATCAGTATGGTCTTTTTTAAAATAGAAATTAAATTTAGCAAGGATGCATTAAGCTGATCAAAAGTGACAGTAAAAACATTTAATGTTACAAAATTTATAATGTTATTTCTATTTCAAATAAATGCTGTTCTTTTGAACTTTCCATTCATCAAAGAATCCTGAAAAATAAAATGTATCAGTTTCCACAAAAATATGAACTGTTTTCAACATTGATAATAATCAGAAATGTTTCTGTTTGTGTGTAAGAGAGAGAGACTGTGTGTGTGTGTTATTGCGCTGTGTGTTTGTGTTATGATGGTATGTATGTGTGTGTGTGTTATGATGGTGTGTGTGAGCCACTTCAATTAGCAGATGCAGTTAATGAGGCTCTCTGGGCAGGAGGTGCGTTGTGTACAGATTAATTAGAACATTTAACTTTGTTTGTAACGCAGCTAAATGAATGGCGTAATCGCAGCGATCTCGGAGGAGGTGCTCGTCAGCCCCGCGGTGATCTCCCTTCGCCATAATCTATTAAAGCACCGCTTTTATCTCACCTCGCCCTTGTCATATTTTATGGATTTTTTCATAAACACTGCCTATACTTCATAAATGTCTCAATTTTCTAGTCTATTAACATTACTTCAGAAGCAGTTGATAAAAGAGGCAGGCGAGCGTGAAATAATGCGGCAGTAATATGCAGCGCTGCAGGCTAGAGCAGTAGGGCGGCTCTTCAGCCAGAGCCTGAAACAATGCAAGGATGCTATCAGCTCTAATAAAAGAGCCGACGATCACTTACGGCGGGGGGCGGCGGGGCTCGAGCAGCAGTTGAGCTGAAGAAAAACGAGCTTTTGTGCCGTCCTGCTTTCATCTGCCTCTCCAGCGCAGCTTCACCATCACAATCACACATCGGCTCGAGCGGCAGCGGTAACGCCACACGCTTCTGCTCACCTCGCGCTGATCTGCAGCGTAAACTAATGATGCGGTGAAAATGATGCATTGTCAACAAATGGACAGTATTTTTCAGTATATGTCTTAATATTGTCTGTAAATGAACAAATGCATCTGAAACTAAAGATGCCAGTCGAATATTGTAAATCAACACTTTTCAGTAATCACATTATGATATTTAATCATTTAATGTTTTGAGTTGTTTTATATTGCTAATGTATTAATATGCTTTTATATTTAACATTGATTACATCCACCAATACAACGATGCCTAGAAAACGCAGCGGTATATTTACCTGCGTATAATTTGAACTGAATTAAGTTGGTTCTGATTAATGGAGTAAAACTGAAGGGAACGAATGGGAAATGAATGACTTGAATGCGGGTTAATGAAAATAAGTAGCACTGTAGGCCACGTTTCTGACACTAAAGCTTTTTAATTCATGTAAAATGACATTTTGACTTAACATTTGGAGTGATTGTTGAATGAGAGTTTTGAATCCGTTCATTGAAATGGATCAGTTCAAAACAACTGATTTGTGCAAATGAATCAAACTCTGTGTGCATTTTTTGCTACAGAGGTTTAAAATAATGTGATCAACAAAGTAACACATTATTACATTAAAAAAGTGGCTGGTCTGTTGTTTTGCATTTATATTCCAGGACTTAATGCACAGATAATTTGACATACAGTATCAGATTGTTTTGTTCTGTACATTGCTATGATTTTCACTGTCGATCAGATTCAGTTGCGCTTTAAATATGGTTGTCAATCAAGAAAGTTTACAAAGTGTAGTTAGCAGGATGAAAAATATATATTATATACACACTGTAAATCCGAATAAGTTGGCAAAAATTTGAGGCAATCAATCAGTTTCCTCAAAATTTTTAAGTTAAGAAATTCAAAGTTTAAGTAAGCAAAACTGGCTTGTCACCACCATGATGGTAACTCTCCAAAAACTAACATTAACAGAAACTCTTCTAAACTAGCATAACAAAACATTAATCACTACTAAATCTCCCACTTAACATTTATCTTGCACAAAAAATAAATAAATAAATAAAATAAAATAAATATATATATATATATATATATATATACTTAATTTTAGCATTTACTCTCCCTTTTCGTGTGCCGAAGCATGCTGGGAAATAGAAATCCCAGCTTAGTTTCAGTTAAACTTAAGCTCATCTAAAGTAAAAGAAATAAGTTCATAAAACTCAAAACAATGAAACGGGTCACTTTACTTAAAATATATCAGTTCTGTGAACTTGAAAGAAAAAGAAAGCGTTAAATACTCATAAAAGTTAAATTGACTGAATTTGTTTATTTTAAGTTTGTCTTACTCAAACCAATTAATTATTTTGAGCGTTATTTTGAGCGTAAAGTGAGCAAAGACTCTTGCAAAAAATTAAGCTGTTCAATGAATCTCTTATTGACCATGTTTGTACTTTGTTGGATAAAATGAAAGGATTTGCAAATATTCTGAACTCAAGCTGAACAAAAACTTTTAAGCAGTCTTGAGTGGATTCTGACTAACTTAAACACTCGATCCGTAAATCTGATTGGCCATTGTGTTCATGCGCTCAACAGATACATCTTTGATTAGCTACAAAAGTGCAATGCTGCAAAAACAAGGTGTAAAAAGAAACCTTTGACGCTCTTACACAATACACAATTCTGTCTCGTTCTCTTTCCTGTCACCTATAAAAACTGTCTATCTATCTATTAAGGGTGGGAGAAAAAATAGATCTCCAATGTTTCTGGATTCTAAGCTTAGTTTCTAACCGCAGATGCACAATGACGCTGCGTGTTTTACGTGCGAGTGTGATGCTCAACTTCCATAGGAATGAACTGAATACACTCCTTCTCCTCTGCGTCAGTGGACACGCACCATCAGAAACACCCGTATTCTGCTTGTTTCCATTTCCTCACACACACACACCACTCAAACCTTCCATAAAATAATCTTTCATAAAGTTTGGAAAGGTTGAAGTGAATTACAGTGACATTCGTGGGGTAAACTGCACAGGGTGTGCATGCGATTTGCTTGATGTTACGTGTGCAGTGTGCGCTCTCACCCGCTGGTACGCCTATTTTCCTCACAAATGCTCTATGAAGGCATCATTTATGTGGTTTGGAATGCTCTGGGCTTATATACTACAAATTTATTTATCCTTTATTTATCCAGGAAGATCCCATTGAGATATCATAATCTCTTCTTCCAGGGAGACCTGTTCAAAACGGCAGCAAACAAAACAATCTAACAAATCAAATAGGCCAAAGGTCAAGAGAAGAACTTACAAGACTCTTTAAAAGCAGAATACAAAATACATTTAAAAGTACTCAAAGGAGGCAAAAACTCTAGTTTCAGTACATTTTGTAAGTCGTTCCAAGCCCTAGGGGCATAAAAAGAAAAAGCATCCTTTCCAAATTCGGAGGATACCTTTGGGACTTTTAGTCGAAGATGCAGCTGCGATCTAGTACCATAACCATTAGTATAAAAAGCTAAAAATTTTGATATTTTGTAATATAAGATGGTAATTTACCAAGAAGCACCTTGGCAATAAATATTTACATATGCAAATTCCTCCTATGATGCAAAGAGGATTGTGATAAAGATAAAAATATGAAACTCACTGGCAGAAGGCTGCTTTCAATTTCAAATGTTCATGAGTGCTTTGTGAAGAGTGCTCATGCATGTGGCTGTGCGCGACTGTGGAAGTGGTTAAATGCACTTGCAACTCAAAATGCTTTAATGACGCGAAATTAATGTAAACACAGTCAGTTATGTCGAAAAGGGTTAGTTCACCCAAAAATTATCCTCACCTTCATATCGTTCTACACCCGTAAGACCTTCGTTCATCTTCAGAACACAAATTAAGATATTTTTGATGAAATCCGAGGGTTTCTGAACCACACATAGGCAGCAATGACATTGCACCTTTTGAGGTCCAGAAAGGTTGTAAAAACATTGTTAAAATAGTCAACGTGACTGCAGTGGTTCGACCTTAATGTTATGAAGCGACGAGAATACTTTATCTTAATATATTAATTTGTGTTCTGAAGATGAACGAAGGTTTTACAGGTGTGGAGCAATATGAGGGTGAGTAACTAACCCTTTAAATCACCATAACAGGTGCACTGTGAATAATATACATCAGCTCTGGTGAGGATGCCCTGACAGGTTAACCTCCACCACTAACTCACCCGCAGTAGGACAGACCAGACTCACTCCGAGTCATGCGTGAGTTTCCTGAAGGTCACCGTTCATGAATCCGTGTAGGAATGGAGAACATGAAGCGGCCTCTCTCTCTCTCGCCAATGCGGCCAGTGCATCGATGCGTTCATGTTGTTTGTGACAAGTGCACAGATGAATCAGTCACCGGCCGAACGGGACGTCATCTCACCGCGACCTGCCGTAATATCACGAGGCTGGTATGAGCTTGTACTGGGAAGCACTGGATCTGTCAGAGCCGATGGTCTTCCTGCGGACACACTCCTTCATTAATGTGCTCTCCTTGACATCTGATCCTAATTGCCTCTGAATAGCTCTTCATGTATTATTGGTGCCTGACCGGCTTTCTTCTAGTCAACAAGCCACAGGAAGTAGGTCTGTGTCCACAAACACACAAGCGGAATTTTATTTAACGTATCGCTTCTTCTGTTCCACCGTCATCTCCGAATCAGATTTCCATTCGAGCATCTTTGAATGAAGACTATGATGTGTGGCGTTTTTAAAAACTAAAAACAACAACAAATAACAACCCTTTTTCATTATGACATTATTTTCATTGAAGATTCCCAATAATGTAATCGGGGCGTCTCGGAACGAGAGCTGTCGTGACGGGATAATGTGTGGCGTTTCAATTCGTGTGGCATGTTTTTATAAACCAAAACCATGAAAACAACAGCATCTCGAGAAAAGCAAACTCTGTGCACGTACATTTTGAATTGCATATTGAAGATGGAAGATGGAAACCACAATAATAAACGCTTGTGTTTGAGGACGCAGAGGAAACCAGCGAGCGCTGTCCGGTCTCATCACGTCCAGAGCTGTATGACCGTCCCATTACTATGGTAACGAGGGTCTATTCCTGTACGGCTGAGTTTGACAGGACAGACTTTGACACGCAGACAAACACGGGAAGAGCGAACGCCAGCCGCAGAAAGAAAATGCTGGCAATTAGACAGGGAGATTTCACCGCCGCAAGCTTCTTTAAGAGTCTCACGTTTCATTCTTTATCAGCACAATCTGCTGATTTCTTCGACGTTATTATTGCGTTCTCATGTAACAGTGGACGGGCGTCACGTTTTGGCCTTAATTTATTAAGGAGATGTTGGTTTTTAATGGCTGTATTAACGGAGGGCTCGTTGATTTTAATGTTTATGTTCCATTTACTTTTGGACACTCGCGTTGTCATTAATTTCTCATCTAGGGCCTCGTTTGACTTGTACCTTTTAACCTCGCTCATTCATTTTTCATTAGCCATTGTCATTTTCACCCATTCCACGGATATAAAAGTGCTGTAGATGAAGAATAGACAGGAGCTGCAGCATCTTCACTTTCATGCAGATTTATTATTCATATTTCAGTGTTTGTTGGAAGTGTCTGTGTGATTCTCACAAAAAAAAAAAAAAAAAACATGCCCAGCTCACAGATTCAACAACCCTTTTTTAATCATGACATTATTTTCATGACAATTAACCAAAATGCAGAGTATTATTTTTATTGAAGATTACCATTAGATTTAATAGTCATTTTTGCAGAGAAATTAACGTAATGCATTGTTTTTATTTAAATCAGAATAGATTAAATAATACCCTGATATATAAATAATTTCTATCTAAATAATACTTTTTTTTTCATTATCTTAATGAGAATGAGACTTTTTGAATTATAGTAAAGAAAATGTTTAATTGAAATAAAAATGTCACAATGCGAAAAAATAAGTATAATATAGAATTGATTTTCTCTATTTAAATAAATTTATTTAAAAAAAAATATTTCATTTTGGTGTGAAATATGACCTGTACAGCCTGTATGTTACCCATTTATTTAACAAAATAGTACCGATGTCATTTTACAGAAATTTGTTCTATACATTTAATCAAATAAACAAAGTCGGGAATATAAATGTGTAAAGAGAAAGTTTAAGTGAAATAAAAATGTCACAATGCAAAAAAGTTAAAATATAGAATTGATTTTCTTTATTTAAATAAAACATATGTGTGTGTCTGCGTGTGTGTGTGTGTGTGTGTATATATATATATATAATATATTTCATAGATTATAATTTTTTTTTTTTTTTTTTTTTTTTTACATTTTATTCTGGTGTGAAATATGACCTGGACAGCCTGTATGTTACCCATATATTTAACAAAATAATACCAATATTATTTTACAGGAACCTGTACTATGCATTAAATCAGATACACAAAGTGGGAAATATAAATGTGTTAAAAATAACGTAGATTTTTTTGCGTGTGTGTGTGAAACACTCCATGACCTCATGCATTAGGATAAAACCGCATTGTAGATTCAGTCACCCATATCTGAGCAAATAAAACTGTGGTAAAACCCTGTGAATGTAATAAAAGCCTTTGATATTTCATAACAGTGAGTTTAGTTAGCTAGTGTTAATGAGCAGTGGTTTAATGTCACTGGATCAGTTCGGTGTGTTTCATGAAGTCACACTGCCATCTTTTGAACAGACACTGAAACTGCACGTGTGTTGGATTCACTGCATGGCATTTATTCATGTCTGTGCCGTCGAGGCTGTGCTCGTGTGATGTGACGCAGCCTGACATGCTGCCGGGAGTCTGGAGTCGGCGGCCATCCCAGACCCTCACAAACCGGACCAGAACCACTGATATGGGTGAGCGGCACTGCCGTCGACTGGGTCTTCAGACGGAGAGACGGCCGCAGCAGGAGGATGAAGGCTGCGGCATCATTCAGTCAGACATTACGCCCCTCGGCCGAAACCTCCCAACCCTCGCCATTCCCCCGAATTAGGGAGATTAGCGGGAAAGCGCATAATGCGGGATGATGGAATTTGTCATCATTTGCATTGTCCTGGAAAGATCCTGTTTGATAGAGCGACGCGTGAGGGGCTTGTCATGTCCCACGGGCAGGTCACGAGGAGATTTCTGCGCTTTGTGCATCAGTCGAAAAAGCCTCACAACCAATTTGTCACAAAAGCAGCGCGTTTGACGGCGGCGGGGCGTTTTTCCTCCTTCCACAATGACAGCCGCTTGTTATGTTTCAGATAATCTCATGTTGTTTAGATATTATCAAATGTGCAAATATTTAGTTTAGCTTCTGAGTGTGGTTGGTTTCAAAGAAATAAAACATAAATAGCAACGTTTTGAGTGTTATATTGTGGTTTTCTCTTGCCTGACCTCCAAACAGCCGAGAGATAGAGAGCAATAATCAGCGTAAATCTGACAGAAGCCGAGGTGACAGCGTTCCTCATTCGTCTCTGGGCATCTCGGGGTCAGACACCGGCTCGTCTGTCACACTTCTGTCGTGTAATTTCAGATTTTTGTTCGTCTGAATCCAGTTAAAAGGCTTCCTTTGTGCATGTGGTAAAGCTATTTATAGCACTGCTCAAGTAACTCTGATTTCCTGCGCCGCGTGTTTCTGCAGCTCGACGAGCAAATAAAATACAGGGAAGAGACTTGATCAGGCCTTCAGAATGGGATTTGAGCTTCTCCCGAGCACTTGAAAGTTTTGGAGAAGAACTGTGTATCACCACGAGAGTATGAGCTTCAACATGACATCTGAAGCAGAAGAGCAGTAATAATGCAAGCATGCAGTAAAAATACAGTAATAATGCAAGAATTATGCAGTAATAATGCAGTAAAAATACAGTAATAATGCAAGAATTATGCTGTAATAATGCAGTAATTATACAGTAATAATGCAAGAATTACGCAATTATGCAGTAATGTAATAGTAATGCATTAATACAGTAATGATGCAGTAATAATACAATAATAATGCACTAATGTAGTAATACAGAAATAATGCAGAATTAAAGCAAGGATTATGCAGTAATGCAAGAATTATGCAGTAATGTGATGCAGTAGTAATGCAGTAATAATACAGTAATACAGTAATGCAAGAGTTATGCAGTAATACAGTAATAATGCAAGAATTATGCCATAATGCAGTAATAATACAGTAATAATGTAGTAATAGTACAGTAATAATGCAGTAATAATACAGTAATAATGCAGTAATGCGATAATTATGCAGTAATACAGTAATACAGTAATAATGCAGTAGTAATGCAAGAATTATGCAGTAATACAGTAATAATGCAGGAATTATGCAGTAATAATACAGTAATGATGCACTAGTAATACAGTAATAATGCAATAATACAGTAATGCAGTAGTAATGCGAGAATTATGCAGTATTACAGTAAGAATGCAGTAGTAATGTGAGAATTATGCAGTAGTAATACAGTAATATGCAGCAGTAATGTGAAAATTACGCAGTAATAATACAGTAATAATGCAGTAGTAATGCGAGAATTATGCGGTAATAATACAGTAATAATGCAGTAGTAATGCGAGAATTATGCAGTAATACAGTAATAATGCAGTAGTAATGCAAAAATTATGCAGTTATAATACAGTAATAATGAAGTAGTGATGCGAGAATTATGTCAAGTCAAGTCACCTTTATTTATATAGCGCTTTTTACAATGTAGATTGTGTCAAAGCAGCTTTACATTGATAACTGGTACATCATTTTTGCTGCACAGCAGCTCTTAAAGAATAGTGCAATGCAGGCAGATCAAAGCACTGTTGAATATCAAATGTCAAGTGTCCCCAACTAAGCAAGCCAAACTCCAACAGGTGACATCAACAACAAGTGGAAAATAGGTGTTAAAATGGAGAAAAAAACCTTGGGAGAAACCAGGCGTAGTCAGGGGGCCAGTTCTCCTCTGGCGAACAGTGCTTTGTTTTACGACTCAGGATGCTATCATAAGTCCGATAGGATCGCAACATTCAAAGTATTTATTTCAGTTCAATCCAGTTGAGGATTGTGTTCATCACGCCGGTATAGACGGTAATGGTAACACTTTACTTGAAGGGGTGTGCATAAGACTGACATGACACCTTCATAATCATGACATGACACGTGTCATGAATATGAAGGAGGTTTTATGAATGTTTATGACAACTGTCATTAAGTGTCATTCGCTCAGTTATGTCATTTTTAATGCAAAAATGACATTGTTTGAGATGTCCGAGTTATGACAACTTGACATAAACCAATACAACATAACCTGTCAGTGTCTTTGTCATGACAACTTGACATCATTTAGCTTTATGGGTTAACATCACATTAAACTGTCATGTGGTTGGCAGTGTTAATTTCGTTGACGAATAATTTTCGTCATAATTTTCGTCAACGACATTTTTTCACGGACGAAAACGAGACGATGACTAAATAAAAATGGGTTTTGAATGACTAAAACTATGACTAAAATCTACTCTAATTTTCGTCAACGAATAAAAACGAGACGAAAATGAAAGAGGGACGATTTGGGAAGATATCCAGTCAGAACTGCTGTCCTGTGTGGAAGATGCGCACATTTGAACTGTAATGTGCTGATATAACCGCAGGAAACGCGGCGCTGTTGCGCGCTCTACAGGCTCGTGCCGCAGCACATGTGACTGCTGCGCAATTAATGAATAGCGCACATTTATGCCAAGCGATTGCTTATAAGCTAATGTTGATGAATTATGACAATGTTTACTACACGATGTTTATATGGTAGCATGTTTTAGACGGATGTAAGAATGCATATTTATCTCCCTCATGAGCAGCCTGCTACAGTGCAGACTGCAGACATTTCAGAATAAGAGTCACGGTGTATTTCGGGATGGTTTATAATTATTATTTTTTTCCTGGTCATTATTGTTATTTTGTTTAAACAATAAACTGTATTTAATTTAATTTCTGTTTAATTCATAGTAAACTACTGTATCTTCTGTCACAGGAAGGAAAGACTAAGAACATTATTAGACACATTATTCAATATATTTTACAAGTATAAGGGTTATTATTGTTAACTAAACCTAAAACCAAAGAAATCTTCATTACTTGAAATAAACATTAACTGAAATAAAAGATAAATATATAAAAATGTAAACTTATAAAAATGTAAACTTAATAGCTTCTAAGCTTTAGCTTAACCTGAGGTATTAAAATAAACAAAAAATAAAAAGTTATAGACATTTAAAAGCAAAAACTAAAAGACATAAACACAAAAAATTACTAAAACTTTTAACTAAAATTACAATGAAAGCAGGAAAAACTAAAAATCAAATCTAATAATTTTTTTAAAATGTAATCTATAATAGTAGCCTACCTCAATGATAAGTGTGTCAATCCCTGAAAAGTACTGAATTTTGCTCTTTCACGTGTTTTTGCACTTGAACGGTCAAAAACCGTCCGCTTTGGTGAGCAAAGTACAGTTGGGTGAACATAAACAGTTTGGGGAATATCAGATGTGCCTATATCAGTGTATTGGATCTGTGGAAGCATTTTTATTGGAAATGCTTAATGCTTACAATTTAACTAAATTAGATTTTAGTCGACTAATTCTACTGTAGATTTAGTCGACTAAAATCTTATGATATTTAGTCGACTAAAACTAGACTAAAACTAAAACAATTTCCGATGACTAAAATATGACTAAAACTAAATGGCATTTTAGTCAAAAGACTATGACTAAAACTAAATCAAAATTTGCTGTCAAAATTAACACTGGTGGTTGGTTTTGACATTGGCTGTCATGAGGCCATTATAACAGTGTCATAAATATGTATCTTGAGCTCAAGTACAGTGGTACAAATTGAACTTGTCATTAAAATGTCATTAAGTGACAAAACTCTGACAAATAATTTTGTAACAGCGTCATGACTATTTCATTTCATGTTTTTTTTTTTTGTTTTTGTTTTTTGTTTTTTTAAGTTTCCTCCAACAGAAGGTCAGATAATAGACAATTTCAAATTTCGTAAAAAAGATGACACTGTTATAAAATAATGGTAACACTTTATTTTAGGGTCTTTTAACTAGTTGCTTATTACTATTAGCATTCATATGGCTAAAATATTGGCTATTTATTAGTACTTATAAAGCACATATTAATGCCTTATTCTGCATGATCTTATTCTACATTCTTAATCCTACCCAATACCTAAACCTAACAATTAACTATAATAAGCAGTAAATTAAGAGTTTATTGAGGGAAAAGTCATAGTTAATCGTTTATATATGTGTTCCCTATACTGAAATGTTACCAAAATAATGTAATGTAATGTTAACCCATAAAGCTAAATAGTTTTTTAAGTTTGATAATTAATCTGCTATGTCATGTTTATGACAGGTTATGATGTTTTGCTAATGTCAAGTTGTCATGACAAAGACACTGACAGGTTATGATGTATTGGTTTATGTCAAGTTGTCATAACTCGGACATCTCAAACAATGTCATCTTTGCATTAAAAATGACATAATTGAGCGAATGACACTTAATGACAGTTGTCATAAACATTCATAAAACCTCCTTCATATTCATGACACGTGTCATGTCAAGATTATGAAGGTGTCATGTCAGTCTTATGCACACCCCTTCAAGTAAAGTGTTACCACGGTAATTATGCAGTAATAATACAGTAATAATACAGTAGTAACGCGAGACTTATGCAGTAATAATACAGTAATAATGCAGTAATAATGCAGTAGTAATGTGAGAATTATGCAATAATACAGTAATAATGCGATAATTATGCAGTTATAATACAGTAATTATGTAGTAGTAATGCGAGAATTATGCAGTATTAATTTAGTAATGCAGTAGTAATGCGAGAATTATGCAGTAATAATACAGTAATGCAGTAGTAATGTGAGAATTATGCAGTAATACAGTAATGCGATAATTATGCAGTTATAGTACAGTAAAAATGCAGTAGTAATGTGAGAATTATGCAGTAATAATACAGTAATAATGCAGTAGTAATGTGAGAATTATGCAGTAATACAGTAATAATGCGATAATTATGCAGTTATAATACAGTAATAATGCAGTAGTAATGCGAGACTTATGCAGTTATAATACAGTAATAATGCAGTAGTAATGCGAGAATTATGCAGTAATACAGTAATAATGTAGTAGCAATGCGATAATTATGCAGTTATAATACAGTAATAATGCAGTAGTAATGCGAGACTTATGCAGTTATAATACAGTAATAATACAGTAGTAATGCGAGAATTATGCAGTAATACAGTAACAATGCACTAGTAATGTGAGAATTATGCAGTAATACAGTAATAATGTGATAATTATGCAGTTATAATACAGTAATAATGCAGTAGTAATGCGAGAATTATTCAGTAATACAGTAATAATGCAGTAGTAATGTGAGAATTATGCAGTAATACAGTAATAATGTGATAATTATGCAGTTATAATACAGTAATAATGCAGTAGTAATGTGAGAATTATGCAGTAATACAGTAATAATGCGATAATTATGCAGTTATAATACAGTAATAATGCAGTAGTAATGCGATAATTATGCAGTAATAATAGTAATAATATAGTTATAACGCAGTAATAATGCAAGACTTATGCAGTTATTATATTGTAAAATGCAGTAATAATGCTGAATACTTGACTCTCTGGAGCTCCTGATCATGATTGGTCCATAGACTCATTCTCTGGACAATATATACTGTACTATACTGCACTTGAAGTAAAGTCATATATAATGTTATAAAAGATTCTGTTTTTAAATAAATGCTTTTGAACTTTCTATTCATCAAAGAATCCTGAAAAATAAAATGTATCACAGTTTCCACAAAAATATGAACTGTTTTCAACATTGATAATAATCAAACATGTTTCTTGAGCAGCAAATCATCATATTAGAATGATTTCTGAAGGATCATGTGACACTGAAGACTGGAGTAATGATGCTGAAAATTCAGCTTTGATCACAGGAATAAATTACATTTTACTCTATATATTTACATAGAAAACAGCTGTTTTACATCGTAATAATATTTCACTGTTTTTACTGTATTTTTGATCAAATACAGTAAAAATTTAATTGTCACTTATATCACTAGTGTTAATTTACATTAAATGAGAGTTTTTATTCATATTTTAAATTTTAGTTTTTCTGATTTAATTTTAATTTCAGTTAAAGTATTAGTAATTTTATGTTTTTGACATTTATTATTAGTGTTTGTTTTTTGTTTTATTTCGGTTTTAGTTATTTTAGTACATCATATTAAACTAAACTAAAAATAAAATATGTTGCCCAAGCAACTCACTGAAATAAAATGAATGTAGATTTTTGTATATATTATTTTGTTTCAGTTAGCATTCATAAAAATATTTTTTTGTGTTTTTAGTTAACTATATTATAACTGTGTCAGGTTTGTGTTCGGGTCCTGGTTTATTTTGTGATGAGGACCAGCTCACTGTAAACTGATTTATGGAAATGCTTTGAAGTTGTTAAGAGAAACAGTTCACTAAAGTTGTAATGGAGCAGATCTTCACACAAATGTGACTCGTTCAGTATCGTGTGCCGCTGGAGCGTCTCTGTATGCGTGCTGTTCCTCAGCCCATCAATTATGCATGAAGATTCAGTTGGGATGTGCGTCCATTAGCATACCTGATGGTGCTTTTCCTCCCGCGTCCTTGACCAGAGCCGCAAAGTTTGACTGTTCGTCAATAACAGGTCGCTTTACCCAGCGCGGCCAGTCTTCTGCCAGAAATAACAGCGGCGGTCGCGTCTTTAAGGTCACCTCCACTGCCACCGCTCATAAAACAAACAAATAAGATGCTTGGACCTCAGAGATTTTAGTATTATAATGCCACGGACATCATCTGCACATCTACATTTGTGTTTCCTCGAGGCAGTCATTGGCTTTGTGAAAAATGATGCGTTTAAGCCATGAAATAAAGCTTGATAATGCATTTGGGAAACGCCTCGCTCTAAACGGAAGATCCTTAAAGTTACCTTTTCCTAAAACACTTTGTCGGTTGCGACGAGTTAAATGAAACGCGCCGCCATAGTTTGACCCCTATGAATATTAATAAGCTCCCTCAGCTCTATTAAAAATTCATGTGGTGTTGTAGTTGTTGATCAGATTTTGGATGCCCATGCAAATTGGCCTGTCTTCCTTGTCAACCTCGAGGATGAATAATGTAGTTGTGTTGTATATTCAGGGACACACATTGACAGTCAATTAACAAGTTTGATTGGTGTGTGAACTCATTCTTTTGAACTGTTAATTTTATGTAAATAGTATTCCCCAGATCCGCTCCTCACGCTGCCTTTCCCCAACCGGCCCCGAGTTACCTGCGCCAGGCTCTTAATAATTGATCACGCTGCACCTGTTTTTTATTTTTAAATATTATAATAGCCGAGAGGTCTCGCTTTTGATATTCAAATCAATGAATATGAGGCCGAGAGGACTTTTGAAGGCCGGCTTGTTGGAAATCCTGTCCTCCGTGGCGGATTCTGTGCGAAAGGTCTGATGGCACTTGATGGCTCATAACTGGAACGCCAGTGCCGATTTGCTGTTGCCGTAACCGGATCGTGCTCACAGGTAGATGATGCGCTGATTGATCCGGCTGCGAGCCTTCCTTTCTTCCTTTCTTCCGCCCGTCCCGGTAATTTGCAGCAGTCCGGGCAGCTGCTAAAGATTCATCAAAGTTGACAGGTGAACCCAGCAGCGGGAATCATGAGAAACCCATATGATTATGGAAATGGATGTGACTCTTTTCTCCCTGCAGCAAAGCGGTTTTGTTGATCTGTTGTTTCCGAAGCACATCTTGCAAAATGCTGATTTTGTTCAGAGAGGAAAGTACATCGCACATGCTTTCTAAAAAAGTTTCAGTTCTGAATCCTGAGAATAAATGTGTTTTGGCTGAATATATACAGAAATGTAAAAAAATATCAGTACTTGAAATAAAATAAATTTTTCAAAGTTCAGGAACTTTTGGGGATGGGATTTAGGTGCTGAACATGCTGATTGGTTGACTCCATGCAGCATTTTATTTCAACCACCATTTTTAAAAGTCTGTTGCGGTGCATGCAGTAAGAGTTGTTTGCTATTCGAATCAACAAAATATGACCGATGGACCGACGACGAGGTTCAGGCTTTATATGCAAAGGACGAAATCCAGCGGGAACTGGAAAGTCGCACACAGTCCTCAACGGACTTTTCTTTGCCGTATTTTAGACTGTGATGGAAATGCAGACAGCAACAGGTCTGGGGGGGGGGGAAGCTCATGGGACAGTTTTTTTCTGGGTAATTTCAGTGGAAACAAGGCTTTAGTTAACCCTTTAAAACCGGATGGAGCGCCTGCGCTCCCATTTGCGTGTCTCTCTTTAAGAGCCTATAAAAACTCAACCCATATAGGTAGCACAAAAATTCTTTTTGCATACAAAACCAGAGACTGTACACGTTCAGATCTAACATGCTTCTCTTGCTTTGTTTTCACCCTCTAATGAGTCTGAATAATATGCGTTTACAACAAAAACAGCACAGCCGCTAACTAAATACAGATATGTATATTTCACGTGCTCATAACTTCATGAAAAATGCACAGATCATAGAAAATGGCACATCATTATTTAAAGCAGATTCTCACGATTAAAATGAACCCCAAATCATAATATATTGTGTTGATAACAAGATATTACTCACAGAATGATGTAAAATACTTGGCTAAAAACATGTCTCTCATCTCTCCGGGATGCAGTGTGTATCCAATGTTCTCGGAACCATCCATGTTCGTTTTCCAACGTGGAATAACACAAAATAGATATCATCTTAAAGCTTAGATCCCATCTTTTTAATGCATCTAACCATTTTGAAAAACTCCTAACGAGTGCTGAGAAGTGCCTCTAAACCAGAGTTTACTGCCCGTGGGCGCCATCTAGCTGTGAAAAAATGAATAATAATTTATTCAACTATACTTTATGCTATTACTATAAAATTTGAACCAGATGTCTTCCTGAGTTATTCCATGTCAAATAAAAAAAAAAGAAAAATATGAAAAATATTTATATTTTTTGTCTTTTATCAGCAGTTTCTCAGCATGAAAATGTCCAAATGTAATGTAATTTATATTTTCTACAAATTTAAAATGATGCCTACCTTTTGACTCTCCTTGCTACAGTTTTGGAGTTATAAGTCTTAACTTTTGTGTATGTCACTCAGAAAAAAAATAAAATAAAAAAAAATAAAATAAAACTCTTCAGGTCTTAAAGGGTTAATGTTCATTTCATCGTTTACTTATACATTATTAACTCTTTACCCGCCACTGACGGATTTTTGTCATACGGTCATACGGTAGGGGATGCTATTACGCATCTTCTGAAAGAGTACAGAATTTCCGGATCAAAACACAGGCGAAGAAAAAGCAGAAACAAGTGATAGAAGCATTGCTGATCTAACATTAAACAGCATATAAATCAAAACTAACTAACGTTACTGAACGAAATGTTGAACCCATGAAGATGAAACGACTGTGAAGCTTTGAGGTGTTGATGGACTCGATCTACATCTGTGTTTTGATCATCGCTCTGAATATGATCCAGATGAAGACTTTGACAAAAGTATGATTTTTTGTCAGCTTTTTGTTCAAAATGTTGCTCTTTTATTAAACTACCCACATTCAAGTGTTGATAAAAAAGAATGCCAGAAGCTAGAATAAAAATGGGTTTGTTTGTTTGTTTGTTTGTTTATTTATTTCTATTGATATATTGCATGTTCAGATATTCATAAAACTAAATATTATAGTGGCCATAAAAGTTTTGTGAAAATGATCACAAACACTGGTGAGGAAAGAGTTAAAATCAAAAGTTGTATCTGTTAATATTTAATGAACCTGAGCTAAACTAACAATCAACAGCTGTTATTTTTAAAGGATTAGTTCACTTTAAAATGAAAATGAACCCATGATTTACCCTCCGTCAAGCTATCCTAGGTGTGTATGTCTTTCTTCTTTCTGATGAACACAATCAGAGATATAGTAGTCAACATTTGATGTGCATCAAAAAAGTTAATCAAAGTTGTCCTAAGAAGTAAGTTATTTTAAGAAGAAGGTTTTAGGACAACTTTGATGGAAGGTTTTGATCCACTTCAAATGCTGACTACTGTATATTAATAATTATCCGGACGCCTTTAGGCTTCATAATGGCAGTAAACGGGACCAATGAGTTTGAAGCTCAAGAAAGTGCATCCATCCATCATAAACGTACTCCACACGGCTCCGGGGGGTTAATAAAGGCCTTCTGAAGAAGCTTCTACCAGATTGCCTTCCATATTCAACTTACGGAAAAGTGTGGAGTCATGTGGAGTACGTTTATGATGGATGGATGCACTTTCTTCAGCTTTATACTTGTTGGTCCCGTTCACTGCCAATAAAAAGCTTGGATGCATCAGGATATTTATTAATATAAGTCAGATTGTGTTCATCAGAAAGAAGAAACTGAAATAAAATTAATAAATCTAAAACAAACAAATACGACAAAAATTAGAATGAAGATGGAAAATATAAAATTTAAAAAATAATTTGAAATATTAATAAAAACTATATGATCCCAAACTAACACTCAATGCACATGATGAATGACCCATTCATGTGTCCATTGAATGAGATTTCTCCACTCTAAGCTCACTTCTGGCTTTCTCGCTTCCCAACAAATTCCCTGAAATCATCAGAGCGGTGTGTGTGAAGGAGTCGGATGTGTGTTTCGAGTAAGTCTGGTAATGTAATTCATCTGCATGCATGATAATTGGCTGTTCCCAGTGTGTATCGATTGATTTAGTCGGCTGTGCTGTCCTCCCGGTGACCCTCAGGACCTGACCTCTCAAACGCCACATCTGACCGTCTCAGGTATTTTTAGCTGCAGAAGAACGTCTGTGGATTCTCAGCTAATTATCACCTTGTTATTAGTGATCGCGCGTGCTTTCATCGCTGGTGTGAAACGGGAACTCTAGGTGATAAAATAACAATGAAGGTGTAGCGCGTTAATTGATGCTCTGCTGTTCAAACACAAATGCTATAATAATGTTAATGAATTGCACCTTTTTTGATGTAAGTCTCTGGTGTTTTGCTGAAACCATCACTGCGCTGAGATTTATGGCCATTTCCACCAGCAGCTGCTGGAAACTTTTTCGTTTTCAGTAAATGGTTAGTGTTTTGAAGTGCTGAACCTTCCTGAAATGTTGATCAGCTTCAGAAAGTTAAATTAAATCAAGTAAAGTCAGCTTTATTTCTACAGTACAGCAGCTTCACAGTAATTAGCAGAATCAGAGATGCAAACTTGAGTAACAGGGTTGAGTTTGAATGCAGTAAACTGAGATTTGTGTTAAATATGATTATTATAAACTCATGAAATGCTGTTAGACACAATAATCATAAAATGATAGATTGTTAGGCCAAACTCTGAATGATACAGACATTTCCATCCGTTCTTGAATGCCTGTATTTTATTCACAGCCATGTGATGGGTTCAAAACGACTTTACACACTAGGCTAATTAACAGGCTCATTTCATGTATGAAGATGAATGCTCTCTGTATCATAAACAGAAGCAGCGTGCTTTCCTGTGGCGTCTCGGTCTCATTTCTCTCTGTTAACAGTAGTGAAGTCAGTAGGATGGCATCGTTTCATTTGGAGAAAGCTCGAGTGTGTTTTCTGTTCAGACTCTTTCTCATGTTTCTCTCTGTCCTGCAGCTGTAATCGTGTTTCAGATGATGGAGTGATCGCTTAAAAACACACTTGTGTAGAGCTGTTTACTGTCACATACAGGAATCACTTTCTAACAGTTTATTTGTTTGTTTGTTTGTTTATTCATAAATAATAAATATTAGTAATAACCATAATAAATAAACACATGAATAATATATTTCTTTATTCATATATTTATTTGTCATTTATTTATTTTATGTATTTATTAATTAATTTATCCATATTTATTATTTATGTATTCATGAATAATAAATAAATAAATAAATGAATAATAAATATATTTATTCATTTATTCATATATTTATAGTCTTTACTGTTTATTTATTTATTTATTTATTTATTATTCATAATTAATAAACATGAATGGATAAATAAAAACTATAAGTAATAAATAATATATAAAAAAAAGTAATAATATAATAAAATATTTTTCATTCATACTTCATGTTGAAGTAGGCTAATTTATTTTTATGCATATATTTATTTATTTGTCCATATTTATTATTTATTTATTCATAATAAAAAATATATCTATTTATGTATTATTTATGTATCAATAATTAATACATATAAATAAATAACAAACGTATTTATTTATTCATATATTTATTATTTTCTATGTTTGTGTTTTATTTATTCATATAATTTATTTTGTCATAAATAATAAACATAAATAGATAAATAATAACTATGAATAAAAAAAATGAATATATATATATATATATATATATATATATATATATATATATATATATATATATATATATATATATATATATTCATTCATATATTCTTTCAAGTAATTTATTTATTATGTTTATATTTTTATCCATATTTCTTATTTATTAATTCATTAATTAAGTAATTGATTCATATATTTATTATGTCTTTATTATGTTTGTATTTATTATTTATCTATTTATTTATTCTTATTTTTACATATTTATTCATAAATAATAAATATATGAATATATAAATAAAAGGTATAAATAATATATAAAAATATACAGTCAAACCAAAAATTATTCAGACATTTTTGATATTTTTTATAACTTTTTACTAGTGGGTGCAGGACACTAAAGTAAACTGGGACATATTATAGCCAAAAATTCTTCATACAGTGGACTACCAGTAAAATTGATAAAAATTTGGAAGCAAAAATTATTCAGACACTTTGACCTGACCATGTTTTGCTTAAGTGTTATCTGACATAATTAAGATTATTTTTTCTGACATGGTTTAACTCTGAGATCTTTTCATATTTTATTACCATTTTTTTAAACTATAGTGAATAAACTGTATTAATGAATGAAATGTTCAAAGTGTCTAAATACATTTTGGTTCGACTGTAATTTATTTATTTTTTAAATGCATTTATTTATTTATTGTCATGTTCACTATGACATTGTGTGGCACTCATAACTGAATATTGGTTTGAATTGTTCACCTTTCAGTTATTGTAGGTGCAGATGTAAAAGTAATGTTAAAATAATTATTATGGATAAAATCATTAAACATAATGAATATATAAATGAATTAATCAATGAATTAATCAATTAATATATATGTATTTATTATCATGTTGACCATGGCGTTGTGTGGCGCCTGCTTGAGTCGTGTAGATGTTGTCATGAAGCTGTTGTTTATGTTTCTCAGGTGCAGGAGGCGCTATTCTGCGCAGGACAGATCGCTCTGATTCCCTGCTCCATGCAGCTGCTCGACGGGCCACCGGCACTCCAGGCTCGGCTGTGCTTCAGTCACATGGAGAAGGTTCTGCGTGCCGTGAGCTCCGGACTCACGCTGCCTCACGTGCTGCAGGCGCACATCTACGTCACTCACCGCGAACACACAGCGGCCGTCATGGCAGCCTGGAGCAGAAACCTGCAGGAAGTCCAGGTGAGCGTCATCTGTGCTTCAACACCCTGTAAACTCACTGTGGAAATACAGAGAAGTGGCACACGATTAGATATTTTAGCAAAAACATGCCATTTTTGTGTGTGTCCCTTTAAATGCAAATGAGCTGCTGCTCCCGCCCCCTTTCCAGAAGAGGGCGGAGCTTTAACAGCTCAACAACAACAAAGCTGGAGAATCTCACGCAGCCAAAATGAGGATTGTCAGTAACGGTGTTCAGCCTTACATTGTTCAAACCGGAGTCGACACTGATGGAGAGACTCAGGAAGAAGTTACAACTTTTAGACGTTTCTGAATGGTTAGTGGATAAATTGATGTAGTTGCTGTGGAGTTGATTCAACTCATCCACTAGCATGTGCCGTCATGTTCATCTTTTGTGTTGAATTGACCCTCGTTTGTGAAGCAGTCCGGCGTAAAATGACGGCATGACAACAACACTCTACTACAACAACTCTTCCTCTTCTCTAAAGCAGCCCAACATGGCCCCGCCCCCTTTGTTGTGTGTTCTCAGGGGCGGGGTTTATGTAAATTTTGGGGTCAGTGATGTCGCTAACCTGGGAAGAAGCTTATTGCAGTCCCTACCAGCCGTTTGTTGTTGAAAATTCTTTAAAAGAAAATATCTCTCTTTGCATTGAACTTTGAGCATCGTAACTTTGCAAATGTTGTTTATCCTCAAACAGCAACATTACACACTAACTAAAGTTAAAAAAGCTGTTTCTCAGAAGCTGCTTGTGTGTGACCTTCCTGTCAGACTGAGGTAAACCTGACGTTCAGCAGCCAATCAGACTGGTTTAGTGTGCGAGATCCATCAGATGTCTGTGCCTGAGACTAACATTACCCTAATCCTTTCATTAACGAGTTTGCTTTGAGATAGTTGTAATTATTTCCTCTTGCTGTCTGTATTGTTTCATTATTTTATGTTTATTTAAGAGACCTCGATTAGGGAAAAGCAATTAATCCCTGAGACCTCCAGACCCTTTACGAATCTGACATTTAAATGCAAATGAACGGAGCTCCCTGCTGAAATCGCCTCTAAACTGTTGGGATGTTAAATGAGAGCTGATCGACTCGAGCTGGTCTCCAGGTGTCTGAGCGCTCATGAAAACTTGATGCTGCGTGTCTTTAATGATACGGAGGCAGATGTCTTCCTCAGAGCCCCTAATTCGCTCTTCTGATCCCCGTGCCTCTGATCTGCCGCTCCAGATGAGATCTGGTCCTCCACACACTCTTATTGATCAGCTCACAATGAGGAATTATTGAGAGTTCAGATACACTGAATGTTCATATGTGTTGATATAGTGTGAGAATGCTTACCAAGACTGCAAAAATACAGTAAAAACAGTGATATTATTACAATTCAAAATTGCTGTGTTTTCATGTTGTTCCAAACCTGTAGGACTTTCTTTCTTCTGTGAAACATAAAAGAAGATATTTTGAAGAACGTCAATAACCAAACCGTTTCTGTTCCCAACTACTCCATTGTATTTTTTGTCCAGTGCAAGTCAAGTTTGGTTCCTGAAACGTATCTTCTTTTAAGTTCCACAGAAGAAAGAAAGTTATACAGGTTTGGAACGACACAAGGAAGAGTAAATGATGACAGAATGATGCAGTGTTAATTTTGACAGCAAATTTTGATTTAGTTTTAGTCATAGTCTTTTGACTAAAATGCCATTTAGTTTTAGTCATATTTTAGTCATCGGAAATTGTTTTAGTTTTAGTCTAGTTTTAGTCGACTAAATATCATAAGATTTTAGTCGACTAAATCTACAGTAGAATTAGTCGACTAAAATCTAATTTAGTTAAATTGTAAGCATTAAGCATTTCCAATAAAAATGCTTCCACAGACCCAATACACTGATATAGGCACATCTGATATTCCCCAAACTGTTTATGTTCACCCAACTGTACTTTGCTCACCAAAGCGGACGGTTTTTGACCGTTCAAGTGCAAAAACACGTGAAAGAGCAAAATTCAGTACTTTTCAGGGATTGACACACTTATCATTGAGGTAGGCTACTATTATAGATTTCATTTAAAAAAATTTATTAGATTTGATTTTTAGTTTTTCCTGCTTTCATTGTAATTTTAGTTAAAAGTTTTAGTAATTTTTTGTGTTTATGTCTTTTAGTTTTTGCTTTTAAATGTCTATAACTTTTTATTTTTTGTTTATTTTAATACCTCAGGTTATACTAAAGCTTAGAAAGTATTAAGTTCACATTTTTATATATTTATCTATTATTTCAGTTAATGTTTATTTCAAGTAATGAAGATTTCTTTGGTTTTAGGTTTAGTTAACAATAATAACCCTTATACTTGTAAAATATATTGAATAATGTGTCAAATAATGTTCTTAGTCTTTCCTTCCTGTGACAGAAGATACAGTGGTTTACTATGAATTAAACAGAAATTAAATTAAATACAGTTTATTGTTTAAACAAAATAACAATAATGACCAGGAAAAAAATAATAATTATAAACCATCCCGAAAAACACCGTGACTCTTATTCTGAAATGTCTGCAGTCTGCACTGTAGCAGGCTGCTCATGAGGGAGATAAATATGCATTCTTACATCCGTCTAAAACATGCTACCATATAAACATCGTGTAGTAAACATTGTCATAATTCATCAACATCAGCTCATAAGGAATCGCATGGCATAAATGTGCGCTATTCATTAATTGCGCAGCAGTCAGATGTGCTGCTGCACGAGCCTGTAGAGCGCGCAACAGCGCCGCGTTTCCCGCGGTTATATCAGCACATTACAATTCAAATGTATCTTCCACACAGGACAGCAGTTCTGACTCTTCCCAAATCGTCCCTCTCTTTCATTTTCGTCTCGTTTTTATTTGTTGACGAAAATTAGAGTAGATTTTAGTCATAGTTTTAGTCATTCAAAACGCATTTTTATTTAGTCATCGTCTCGTTTTCGTCCGTGAAAAAATGTCGTTGACGAAAATTATGACGAAAATTATTCGTCAACGAAATTAACACTGGAATGATGATTTTTGGGTGAACTAACCTTTTAAATGTGCTGAATTATTGTAAAAGCTGTGAAATAGGAGCTGATCGGATTGAACAGAATTGACTGACACGAGTCCATCAGATGTTCTGTATGTGGCGTGACATTAACACTTGTGTGTGTTTGTGTGCGTTTGTCTCGTGAGTGTGAGATTAAGCAGACTGTGCAGAATCTGCTCTGTGTTTGATCTCGTGCTCATCTTGGATGGGCTCTTCCCCGCGGTCAGGATTACATGTGACATTTGAACTCAAAATCATGAGAATACACAATCATGCTAACAAAAAAGATACTGAGTTCTTGTTTAAAAGCCAGTATATAGGCAAATATTCAAGATATAAAAAAAAATTAATCATCATAAAGTCATATCGATGAGCCACTAATCTGAATATATGTTAAGTGAAGCATATCCACATTCTCCATCTGCAGCCGGTTGAGCTTCAGTCTGTTACGTATGAAGAGCTGTTGTGTTTCACATTATGATATGATGCATGTATTCAACATGTATGCATGTGACAAAACAAATCACATGCAGAAACTGCAGACGACTGTCATGCTGTCAGAAGTGATAAGGTTTGCTTACCTGAGTAACAGTGCAAGTGCAACACCCTCAAGTTATTTGCATGCTTTAATGCAAACACAATACAAATGTAAAGATGTGTTGTAGTCATGTGTAGTGACAGAAAAAAATGAAGTTGCTTGCTGCTCTACTGATTTTCACTCTTTTTGTAGCTACTGTTGTTCTCACATACTTATTCCTTATACTCAGAGACTAGTGAGTGTGACATTCATGTTTTTATCTTATCTTTTTACAAGTTTGTTTACACTTTGAGGTGTCCTTGTTACACATTTAAGTACTGAATAATATTAATTAATGTTTTGGTTAATTTATTGTCTGATTATACTGCATTCAGTACAAACCGACAATAACTGATCATCCTGGTGTATGATCGCGCCGTAGCTATACTGCTCTGGAGGTGGGCGCAGAGCTAAACCCCATGACGGAGCCAATGGAGGGAGGAGCCAGGATGGAGCCTTCACTGGAAACTGACCAACTGAGGCAGAGATGGGAGAGGCGGAGACACAGGCAGAGCTGAGGAGACAGAGAGAGACGGCAACACCAAAGGACCTGGAGACCACGGTTGAGCCACAGTGACGAGCTTCCGGGGTGGAGCTAGGGTGCTGGAGGAAAGAGGCAGAGCTGGAGGGAAGGAGGAGCCCAACGGAGCCAAAGGGGGTGGGGGGATGAGGCGCAGCCGAAAGCCCAGAAGTCTGTGGCATAGGCAGATTGACGACTGACCAAGGCGGAGCCAGAGGGATGAGGGAGACTGGCCCAGGTGAAGCCTAGGGAGCGAGGACTGGTCAACAGGCCGAGGTGGAGTGATGCCTCGACGGCCTGAATCGGAGCCAGGGGATCCATGCGGCAAGCGGAGCTGGAGACTAGAAGACCTGAGGAGGATCCAAATGGAGCCAAGAGAGGAGGAGCTGAGGCACTGAAGGGAGCCAGTGGAGGCGGCGCTGAGGAACTGACTGGCTTAGGCAGAGGAGGCTGGAGAGGGAGGCTGGGTGGCACCAGCGGCAACGAAGGAGACTTGGAGTTAGCCTGGACCAGTGGCAATGAGACTTGGAAAGAGACTTGGAGCTAGGCAGGATAAGTGGCGATAAAAGAGACTCCATTCCATGCCCTCACACTCCAAGAGAACGCCCACTGGCCCGGACTGTGTGCCGGCTCTCGCACCTGTCAGACTCCACATTGAGCACACTCTAAGGGATGAAGAAGGGCCTTCAGCGTTTGCTCTGGCTCAAGCTCCGTTGCAGGCATGGGCCCTGGGTCTGCGGTGGGCTCTGGCTGTTGGTCTGTGAAGGGGGTTGTCGAAGGATGGGTGGGCTCAGGGTCTGAGTGGGGCTGGTGTTGGTCTCATCCGCGAGGCAGGTGATACACAAATTTGCTCCACAAATTTGCCGAATGACCATTGAGGGCTATCTCTGGGCAGGCATGCCTTAGTTCGCTCATGCAGGCTGGTCAGAAAAAAATACATAAAGGGACGATTGGGGAAGTGCATAAGGCATTTCAGGTGTAAAGTCTCCCTTGTGGTCCTCAAGGGCACAATCTTCCTGCTCTAAGCAGAACAAACGGATGACTGACAAGTCCATAATAATGCTTTCTTTGGGTTTGGTGTTCTGTCATGTAGTGGCTGTAGTAATCACACAACAACGTAGAATTAAACAAGAATAGTCTTTAATAACGATACTCAAAACATGCATGAGAACACAGGGATCATATTCAACAACCACATAAACTAAAGATGACACCAAACCATGAACAGAAGGACCTAAGGGCTTAAATACACACAGGGACTAATAAACATCACATGGAACAGGTGCGTAACTCAAATCAGAATCCAGCAACTAACAATGAATGAGAACACAGGCAAACAGGAACAGGGAAAACGAAACCAAAACACAATGACACTCAATATACTCCTGACAGTTAATTATACATGATTTCCTTTGTAACTGTGTAATAAGGAAAAAATAAAATGTTATCCACATTTCATTTGCCTGAAAGGGTTTTTCACACCGTTGGCCTGCATTCAATGTGTGTGAACTGTCATGCTAATTATATTAACTATTTATAAGCAATTAGATAGATAGAATAGATTCTGATTAAACATTACCAGGTCAAAACATTTTTCAAAAATAAAACATATGCAGGAATTGTTCACAATAAGATCTATAACATGCATTTAAAAAATAGACAGGGTAAATTTCCACTTTTTGCTGATTTCGAAGAAGAATATATCCAATTATTTTTAACAGAGCAAAGTAAAAAAGGTTTAGATAATTTTGAACAATGCATAAGTTACATGAATGCATATTAATTAAAGTGTGTACAGTAAGTTTTGTTGTCGATTCTGTCAGCAGAAGTGTCTAATAAGAAGTGATCTCTCATCATTGACGTGTTCGTTCAGCGCTGCTGGATTTGTGCACTCAAGTGATATGATGAAAATGCTTTCTTTAGATTAACAATAAAGCACTTATCATGTTTACCAGTGGCTTCACCACACATCCAACAATCAGAGCACTAGTTAAAGGAGATGGAGCAGCTGAAGCGGAAGAACTCGTAATAGAAACACGGCCGCTTGCTTCTTTAAACAGCCTGCGCGGCGCGGCAGTGCCGGAGCGTTCATAATTTCTGTAATGGAGTGTGTGATGGAGTTTGCGGGGTTAATTGGCGGTGGAGCAGATGTGTTGTTTGTGAAGAGCAGAGACACTCTGGCTTTAGCGAGCATTTAACTTCAGATCAATCAAAACAAAACCTCCTCACACCTCCAGTCACTCCCAACTTTAAGAAGTTCTTAAAGCCATGTATGAACAAGTTTATGCATTTGGCAAATGCTTTTATTAAGTGACTTACATTGCATTCAAAGTATATACATTTCATAATTAATTCCCTGGAAATCGAACTCATGACCATGGAGCTAGAGCTATAGAGCTAGAGCTGGGCAATGTGTCAATATGTAATGAGGATATACACCGAATAGGCATAACATTATGACCACCTTCCTAATATTGTGTTGATCCCCCTTTTGCTGCCAAAACAGCCCTGACAGTTCAAGTCATGTACTCCACTAGACCCCTGAAGGTGCGCTGTGGTATCTGGACCAAGATGTACATGGGTGTATTGGGTCTGCATCAATGCTTAGGTAGGTGGTACGTGTCAAAGTAACATCCACATGGATGGCAGGACCCAAGGTTTCCCAGCAGAACATTGCCCAAAGCATCACACTGCCTCCGCCGGCTTGCCTTCTTCCCATAGTGCATCCTGGTGCCATGTGTTCCCCAGGTAAGAGATGCACATGCACCCGGCCATCCACGTGATGTAAAAGAAAACGTGATTCATCAGACCAGGCCACCTTCTTCCATTGCTCCGTGGTCCAGTTCTGATGCTCACGTGTCCACTGTTGGCTCTTTCGGCGGTGGACAGGGGTCAGCATGGGCACCCTGACTGGTCTGCAGCTATGCAGCTCCATACGCAACAAACTGTGATGCTCTGTGTATTCTGACACCTTTCTATCAGAACCAGCATTAACTTCTGGAGCAATTTGAGCTACAGTAGCTCGTCTGTTGGATCGGACCACACGGGCCAGCCTTTGCTCCCCACGTGCATCAGTGAGCCACTTTCATGACCCTGTCGCCGGTTCACCACTGTTCCTTCCTTGGAGCACTTTTGATACTGACCCCTGCAGACCGGGAACACCCCACAAGAGCTGCAGTTTTGGAGATGCTCTGACCCAGTCGTCTAAACATCACAATCTGGCCCTTGTCAAACTCTCTCAAATCCTTACGAACTGATTGTGAATGTAAAAGGTCTGCAAAGTTTCAAAAATCAAAGTAGAGATAAATAAATTTATTGTCTCCCAAAAGGAAGAAGTGATTCTGAACTGCCTGAAATGAGTCGTCAGTAATTCCAGTATCACTACTTCCTCGAATCTACATAACATTGTATTGCATTTGCATAATATCAGCCTATGGTCTTCATTGGCTAAACAAGAACAGCATCTCCTTTGCCCCGTCCTCAAACGCTATAGTTGTAGCTGAGACTGAAAGAGTTTGGTTTGTGTTGTTAAAATGCTGCAAATCCACTTTGCTGCACTTCAAAAATGATGAGGACTCGTGCTGGAATTGATACGGAAAAACCAACAGCATCATTTGTATCACTGTGAATCAAGCACTGAGGAAGAGCTGAAATTCAGATATGCTAATGGACGTTTGGTTTCCGACACGCACCATAAGCGGTTAACAAATCACAACAGACTGGGCCGTCTGACCAATCAGAGCAGAGCAGGCTCTCGGAAAGGCCGGGTTTAGAGAGTCTGAATTTTTAATCAAACTGTGACGAGCAGGGCGGGCGAGAGCCGTGAGGGAATGGCCTCGAGTCTCTCACGGAGGAGCTCCGGAAGCATAAAAGGAGGAGCGACGACAGTGAAGGATGAGAGAGGACCAGGCCTGGACTTTATTTTATGTTTTATTATGTTTGTAATAAAATGTTTATGTTTACAATAACTATCGTTTTGTTCTTTTTGAATTAAAGTTATGTTGAATGTTCGCCGGTTCCCGCCTCCTTCTTCCCATACTTACGAACTGTGTTACACAAACCATTTCAAACAATGTGAGAAAAGAGCTGATGCTCATGAGCTTGGACCTTGGATGCATGTAAACCTATTGTAGCAGAATCCAAAATGAAATTAGGAATAGCATAATAGGGGCACTTTAAGTGATTTTAATATTTGTCTGTAAATGTAAGGCAAGAGATTCTCCTAAAATTATTTAAGAAAATATGGTTAGGCCTAAAGAACAACTTTAGAAAGTGATGCAAATCACTGACTGAAATGAAACAAGTTTTCACACTCACTGTGAGGCTGATAATGATGTATCGTTTCATTTTAACATCTGAAAATTTGCTGTGAAAATCTATGGGTGTGTAGGTGTTCCTCAGTCATCTAGTCAAATACTGATGTTCAGTAGTAACGCCGCTAGGTCTGTACCTCAGTCTGTGGTTTGCAGGGCTGTGTTTCATTCTGCAGAAGGGCTTCCTGCTGGGCAGGAAATGTAGAGGAACCGGCTGAGCATCCCAAACCCATCAGCACCCGCTGCGCTCTGACTTCACAACACTTCCTTATTATGGTGTTTACTGTTCGGCTCGCGTGCCCTCACCTCCTCCCAACCTCATCTGAGCGAGAGACACGCCGTGAGAACTGCCTAGTCTCTACAGATGGCTAGTCACTAACTGCAGGAAAAGGCAATGTCAGTGATGCTGCTGGTCAGTGGCGCTCAACCAGGGTTATCTCAGGTCACGTGAGACGTGAACGTACTGAATAGTGTTTATGACACAATCTCATAATCTTCATGATCTCTCCACAGCGTTTGAAGCCTGGACTGTGATGAAGTTTAGAAGAGGCAAGTGCAGGACGTTCATTACAACTTTTTTGGGTGGTTTTGCCCCATGAAGCAGATCTGCTGATGCGTTTTAAGCATCTGGATGTCACGGGCCGTGAGGTCGGCCTTTAAACCCACTAAACGAGCCCCTCTGGATCCTTATTATGGTCCCTGAGGGCCATTAACAGCCTCCCCTTCATCACGGCTCCTAGCCGCTGTTAAGTGCTAATCTAACGTGTATTAAAGCGCTCTCGTTACAGACGTCTGAGTGAACACTTTACACACAGCTACTTAAAGCTTCTATTGTTTACTCGTAGCCGCTCAGAAAAGTGGTTTGATGTTGATACACAATCAGCGTCTGCTGGTTTAATCTGGATGTAAGTGCAGCGTTGGCCGATTGGGTCACGACGAGGACGCGGCCTGAAATTGGGAGAAAAGCCTCTCTGATTTATTCGCCGTCTGCTTTTGAGTGAATTTCAAAATAAAGTGTATGTAACCCGTCATTATTCTGCTGTGCTGGAGTGGGATGTGAGTGGATGAAAATTGATCCAGCGAATTGAAAAGGGGGTTAAGTGTTTTTGCCCTTATCGACGGCACAACAAAACAGCTGTTGTATGAAACACTCGTTCGTCCCCCATTAGCAGATGAGACGGTGTTATTTGAGGGCCGCATTGTGCCGGGCACGTTCACAAAGATGTTGGAGAGGCGATAATGGCCCAGCGAAGAATAAAGATTTTAACTCTGCAGATGACATCATTTAAAGCCATCACAGACGCGCGTGTGGTGAAATGGTGTAAAACGAGCCGTGCGTGTCTGGAATCAATCGTGCTGTGTGTCTTTTGTTGTAGTTCATCTCTACGGTCGTATGTTTTTTATTAAATAACATTAACAAAGAGTAATGAATACTATATTAAATGTTAACTTACGTTAACTAACGGAACCTTATTGTAAAGTGTTACTATTAGCGACTTCAATCCCATTGGATGGAGTGAAGGAAAGTTTTCCGAGCAGATGAGCCTGTAATATTGATTAAGGGACACTCAGAAGCAGAAGTTGTCTTAGTATCATTTTTGCTTCCCATTTGCTCCAATAACAAAAGATAAAATGCTTGATAACGTTCCAAAACAGGATAGAATTATAGAGAGATAATGTTGCTCGAAAGGTTTCCGTCACTCCCTCAGCCGTTGTATTATAAACAGGGAGACAAATGGGGACATTAATTCTTCTGCTGGTTCAACCCCTCTTGTGCAGCATGAGCCGCTCGTATCGCTTGAGGAAGTTCCTACAAAAATATAATGGCAGCTTCCTAGCCACCTCAAAAGGGAGCGATCTGAGCACCCTACATAGGCAGCACTCATTATATACATTGATGCAAAGCACACAAGACTCATGAGTCCAATGAAGCATTAAAAAAATACAACAAAATACTTGATTTCGAATCGGATTAAACTTTTTTTATTGATACTGCACTGACATTATCAGAATTGAATTTGAAAGATATTGAGCTGACACTATTCTGTAAAACCGAATTTAAAGCAGAAATCTCATATTTAATGAAGTTTGCATCATTGATTCTGTTATTTTCATGTTTATTACTGTGAAGCTGCTTTGAAACAATCTCTATTGTATAAAGTGCTTTAGAAATAAAGCTAACCTGACTTGTTACTTTTTGACATTGAATGAAATATAATCTATAATTCTCTGACTTCTTGGATGGATGTTTTCATTGAGTTTGTTGCACATTGGGATTGTTTTGTGTGTGTTTGTCCACAGGAGGACAGTGACGGTGCGGCGCAGGTGGAGGTCAGTGTCACGGTGGTTCCATCTTTACCCAGAGGAGCGGCGGTTGAGCTGCATGTCATCGCTGTGCAGGACCGTCCCGCAGACAGATTGTCCCATTGCAGTGTCTCAGAGGTCCCGGGCGGGACCATTGAATGCCGCCTGGTGCAGTCCAGCTGCGGTCGATACGCCTCCGTGTCTCTGAGCGTGTGTTTCAGCACTGCACATGCAGCATCCGAGAGCGTTGCGGATGCACTGATTTCCTCCTACCAAAATGCTGTTCAGAAGACAAAGAATCTTTCGGCACTGTGTGCCAGAGTTTTCTATAAGAGCCACGACACGTCTGTCACAGAGATCGCCACAGGTACGGCTCCTCTCCATCGATTTAAATACTCGGTCTAGTTGATCCTCATGGAGAAAGTCTCTTTTGTTTTGATTAATTTCATTGTTAAAAAAAATGGGTGCAACTTTTGTGTTGCGGGTCAAATTGACCCGTATTGATTTCCATGCAATTTGCCAAAATCAATAAGATTGATGCAAAAACAGAAAACCTCTATTGTAGCCTGTCAGAGACTTGAAAATATAAAATATGCCAGGAATTCTTATCTATTTCTTTTGAGTTTTTTCTAAAATTAGCTTCACAGAGAAGTATAAATAGTATCTAACATTATTTGTACTTACTGTAAGTAATTGTACTTCCTCTTGCTTATCGTTGTCTGTTTTCAAACTCTTGGGAGGGTAAAATGAGTTTCCCACACATCTTTTCAGTGTTGCAACAGTCTAGAAATTGAGAGCCAAAAACATCCTTTGAGAGAAATTTTTGACTGTGAAACTGAAACAGCAAATTTTCCTTGGGTGATTCAGAAGACAAGTCTTAAAGGGTTAGTTCACCCAAAAATGAATGTCTCACCCTCATGTTATTACAAATCCATAAGACTTTCGTTCATCTTCTAAACACAAATGACGATATGTTCATGAAATCTGAGACATTTCTGTCCCTCCATTGACAGTTCATGCAACTACCATTTTGACACTTTAAAAAGTTCATAAAGAAATTGTAAAACTATTCCATATGAATTTAGCGGTTTAGTCTAAATTTTCTGAAGAGACTTGATTGATTTATATGATGAACAGTTTGAATTTAGGCTTTTATTCCCATATAAACATTGATCAGTAAACATAAACAGACGATCAACTGTACTTGCAAACATGCTGCGTAACACGAGAATGAACCTCATTGGTTCCTGGGATCTGAGACTAAATTCACTAAATATTCCTAAGAATAAGAAATGTTTTCTTCTTATTTTCTAACTTAAGAATTGAGTTAAGAATATTTTGTATTCCCAAAAATATTTCTTAAGAATTTTCTCAACTTTTTTCTTAAGATTATTCTAATGACAAATCATCATTAAAAACCTCTTAAAGTCAGGACAACCTCCAACTTAAATCCCCAAAGGTGAGATGAACTAATTATTTTCAAACTTATTTCAACTAGATGCCAAGGACATAAAATCCACAAAATTACTAAAACTTTAACAAAATTAAAATAAAAATGGAAAACTGAATAAAAGTATGCTAGTGTCTCATTGATGTGGACTGATAGAGACTAACGATAGATCTGTTCAAGGCGATCAGATTAAATGTCCTGAGTTTAGGGTGTTAAAGAGAAGATTACTGTTTTATTGAATTTTTATTTTATTCAGAAGGCATCTAAATACTTTATTTGATTTTACTATTATAGATAATTCTACAAAAGTGAAACTGAAACCATTTAAATATGTTTTCAGACAGAAACTCCTCTAAATGACACAAGTCATAATTCATGAATAGATCATAATCAGACCTGAAACAGCGAACTGTGCATCCTCGGTTGTAAAAGTGTCTTTTTCCAAAGCATGCTGTCATGTTTAGGAGCCGATGGTGTAGCATATGTTCAGACGCATTTATCGAGCTGTCAGTGTTCCTGATGCCCTCAGAGAGTGCCGAGAGCATCTTCACGGGTCACAGCCCAACGATATCACAGCAGATATGAAGACATTTGCCCTCCAACCCTTTCCGTGGGACGGGGCAGCATGAAAACGCAGACACGTTCGCTTCACGGGAGCCTAAATCTCCTGTCGTATCTCCTGATATCCTCTCGTGACAGATGCACGTTTGGCTTCTGGACATTTTGGAAACATGAAGATCTCAGAAAGCCACTGCAGTAGGTGTCTGTTGTCTGACCTGAGATCAGGTTGATGTTCTCCAGTGATCATCGGCTCCTGCATGCACACTGATAACTACCAAAAATCTGTTTTTTGAAATACCACTAAATAAAAAAATGAAAAATGTAATTGCGACTTTATATCACTCGATTCTGACTTTATATCACTCGATTCTGACTTTATATCACTCAATTCTGACTTTATATCACACAATTCTGACTTGATAATTCACAATTATGACTTCATATCATACGGTTTGCTGATTTCATCAAGCTGGTTTTCACAGGACAAAGTGATGGTAACACTTTCCTGAGAGCATCTGATGGTAGTTTCCATCCTTACAGACACACAAACCTTTAACCCAGCACACTTCATCTACAGAGCCTCATGAAAGGCTGACATGAATCGTCCACTTGATGGCCAATGAAGGTGACCGTGTCACTAATATAACTTGTTTTCTATGTGATCTCCTGTTGAAAGTCAAAGAGCACCACAGGCCTCGATAACACACAGAGAGTTAATTACTCGACGTGCGATCTTTGACGTGCTGTGCGTGTGTTCGTAATGAAAGAGCCTGATGATTATCAAAAGAGCTTTCACCTTCCTATCCCAGTTTCCCTTCGTTTGTGTGACGATCTTGTCCGCTTTCATAGTTCACACAAACTACACACTGACCTCAGTATCCCATCACTGCTGTGCATCAGTCAAACTGGAGTTAGAAAGGTCACAAGATTGTGATTGTGTCCATGGAAGAGTCGCTTCATGAACGGATCATCTCTTCCTCTTTACAACAGCAAATAAACATGAATGAAGGAATGTTTAAAGATACAGAACAACTTACTGAAATGAATCTTGTCTCATGTAATCGATCAATCAGTGTTTTAACCGCGGAAAGACGTCAGTAAAACAGCTTGAGAACAACATGTCATGTAATGTCAAATTTAAAGGATTAGTTCACTTTAAAATGAAAATTATTACCAATTATTACCATGATTTACTCACCCTCAAGACATCCTAGATGTATATTATTTTTTTCTTTCTGATGAACACAATCTGAGTTATATTAATAAACATCCTGACATCCAGGCTTTATAATGGCGTCAAAATTCACTCTGGCTGCCCTGCCAACAACGCTGTACTGTGCGTTCAGACCGCCTGTCAGCGAGAGCGTCAAAGTAAGTGTCTTGAACTGCGAGAGGCATTACACTGTCTTTGTAAGTTGAATATGGGAGGTGTAGGATGTAGCCTGAGTGTTTTGAGCTGAGAGAGGCGTTACACTTTCTTCGTAAGTTGAATACGGAAGGCGTAGGATGTAGCCTAAGTGTTTTGAGCTGCGAGAGGCATTACACTTTCTTCGTAAGTTGAATATTGAAGGTGTAGGACGTAGCCTAAGTGTTTTGAGCTGAGAGAGGCGTTACGCTTTCTTCGTAAGTTGAATACGGAAGGCGTAGGATGTAGCCTAAGTGTTTTGAGCTGCGAGAGGCATAACGCTTTCTTCGTAAGTTGAATACGGAAGGCGTAGGATGTAGCCTAAGTGTTTTGAGCTGCGAGAGGCCTTACACTTTCTTCGTAAGTTCAATATTGAAGGTGTAGGACGTAGCCTAAGTGTTTTGAGCTGAGAGAGGCGTTACGCTTTCTTCGTAAGTTGAATACGGAAGGCGTAGGATGTAGCCTAAGTGTTTTGAGCTGCGAGAGGCATAACGCTTTCTTCGTAAGTTGAATATTGAAGGTGTAGGACGTAGCCTAAGTGTTTTGAGCTGAGAGAGGCGTTACGCTTTCTTCGTAAGTTGAATACGGAAGGCGTAGGATGTAGCCTAAGTGTTTTGAGCTGCGAGAGGCGTTACGCTTTCTTCGTAAGTTGAATATGGGAGGTGTAGGACGTAATGTAAGCGTTTTGAGCTGCGAGAGGCGTTACACTTTCTTCGTAAGTTGAATATTGAAAGTGTAGGATGTAGCGTAAGTGTTTTGAACTGCAGGAGGTGTTACACTTTTTTCGTAAGTTCAATACAGAAGGCGTAGGATGTAGCCTAAGTGTTTTGGACTGCGAGAGGCATTACACTTTCTTCGTAAGTTGAATATGGGAGGTGTAGGACATAATGTAAGCGTTTTGAACTGCGCAAGGCGTTACACTTTCTTTATAAGTTGAATATTGAAGGTGTAGGACGTAACGTAAGTGTTTTGAACTGCGAGAGGCGTTACGCTTTCTTCATAAGTTGAATACGGAAGGCGTAGGATGTAGCCTAAGTGTTTTGAACTGCGAGAGGCGTTACACTTTCTTTATAAGTTGAATATTGAAGGTGTAGGACGTAGCGTAAGTGTTTTGAACTGCACGAGGCGTTATGCTTTCTTTGGAAGTTGAATACGGAAGGTGTAGGATGTAGCCTAAGTGTTTTGAGCTGCGAGAGGCCTTACACTTTCTTCGTAAGTTGAATACGGAAGGCGTAGGATGTAGCCTAAGTGTTTTGAGCTGCGAGAGGCATTACACTTTCTTCGTAAGTTGAATACGGAAGGCGTAGGATGTAGCCTAAGTGTTTTGAACTGCGAGAGGCGTTACACTTTCTTCGTAAGTTGAATACGGAAGGCGTAGGATGTAGCCTAAGTGTTTTGAACTGCGAGAGGCATTACACTTTCTTCGTAAGTTGAATATTGAAGGTGTAGGACGTAGCCTAAGTGTTTTGAGCTGAGAGAGGCGTTACGCTTTCTTCGTAAGTTGAATACGGAAGGCGTAGGATGTAGCCTAAGTGTTTTGAACTGCGAGAGGCGTTACACTTTCTTCGTAAGTTGAATACGGAAGGCGTAGGATGTAGCCTAAGTGTTTTGAACTGCGAGAGGCGTTACACTTTCTTCGTAAGTTGAATACGGAAGGCGTAGGATGTAGCCTAAGTGTTTTGAACTGCGAGAGGCATTACACTTTCTTCGTAAGTTGAATATTGAAGGTGTAGGACGTAGCCTAAGTGTTTTGAGCTGAGAGAGGCGTTACGCTTTCTTCGTAAGTTGAATACGGAAGGCGTAGGATGTAGCCTAAGTGTTTTGAACTGCGAGAGGCGTTACACTTTCTTCGTAAGTTGAATATTGAAGGTGTAGGACGTAGCCTAAGTGTTTTGAGCTGAGAGAGGCGTTACGCTTTCTTCGTAAGTTGAATACGGAAGGCGTAGGATGTAGCCTAAGAGTTTTGAACTGCGAGAGGCGTTACACTTTCTTCATAAGTTGAATACGGAAGGTGTAGGACGTAGCCTAAGTGTTTTGAGCTGCGAGAGGCATTACACTTTCTTCGTAAGTTGAATACGGAAGGCGTAGGATGTAGCCTAAGTGTTTTGAGCTGAGAGAGGCGTTACACTTTCTTCATAAGTTGAATATGGAAGGCGTAGGATGTAGCCTAAGTGTTTTGAGCTGCGAGAGGCATTACACTTTCTTCGTAAGTTGAATACGGAAGGCGTAGGATGTAGCCTAAGTGTTTTGAACTGCGAGAGGCGTTACGCTTTCTTCGTAAGTTCAATATTGAAGGTGTAGGACGTAGCCTAAGTGTTTTGAGCTGAGAGAGGCGTTACGCTTTCTTCGTAAGTTGAATATTGAAGGTGTAGGAAGTAGCCTAAGTGTTTTGAGCTGAGAGAGGCGTTACGCTTTCTTCGTAAGTTGAATACGGAAGGCGTAGGATGTAGCCTAAGTGTTTTGAGCTGAGAGAGGCGTTACACTTTCTTCGTAAGTTGAATACGGAAGGCGTAGGATGTAGCCTAAGTGTTTTGAACCGTGAGAGGCATTACACTTTCTTCGTAAGTTGCATACGGAAGGCGTAGGATGTAGCCTAAGTGTTTTGAACTGTGAGAGGCGTTACACTTTCTTCGTAAGTTGAATATTGAAGGTGTATGACGTAGCCTAAGTGTTTTGAGCTGAGAGAGGCGTTACGCTTTCTTCATAAGTTGAATACGGAAGGCGTAGGATGTAGCCTAAGTGTTTTGAGCTGCGAGAGGCATTACACTTTCTTCGTAAGTTGAATACGGAAGGTGTAGGACGTAGCGTAAGTGTTTTGAGCTGCGAGAGGCATTACACTTTCTTCGTAAGTTGAATACGGAAGGCGTAGGATGTAGCCTAAGTGTTTTGAGCTGCGAGAGGCATTACACTTTCTTCGTAAGTTGAATATGGGAGGTGTAGGATGTAGCCTAAGTGTTTTGAGCTGAGAGAGGCGTTACACTTTCTTCGTAAGTTGAATACGGAAGGCGTAGGATGTAGCCTAAGTGTTTTGAGCTGCGAGAGGCATTACACTTTCTTCATAAGTTGAATATGGGAGGTGTAGGACGTAGTGTAAGTGTTTTGAACTGCGAGAGGCGTTACGCTTTCTTCGTAAGTTGAATATTGAAGGTGTAGGACGTAGCCTAAGTGTTTTGAGCTGAGAGAGGCGTTACGCTTTCTTCGTAAGTTGAATACGGAAGGCGTAGGATGTAGCCTAAGTGTTTTGAGCTGAGAGAGGCATTACACTTTCTTCGTAAGTTGAATACGGAAGGTGTAGGACGTAGCCTAAGTGTTTTGAACTGCGAGAGGCATTACGCTTTCTTCGTAAGTTGAATACGGAAGGCGTAGGATGTAGCCTAAGTGTTTTAAACTGCGAGAGGCGTTACACTTTCTTTGTAAGTTGAATACGGAAGGCGTAGGATGTAGCCTAAGTGTTTTGAACTGCGAGAGGCGTTACACTTTCTTTGTAAGTTAAATATATAAGGTGTAGGACGTAGCCTAAGTGTTTTGAACTGCGAGAGGCATTACGCTTTCTTCGTAAGTTGAATATTGAAGGTGTAGGACGTAGCCTAAGTGTTTTGAGCTGCGAGAGGCATTACACTTTCTTCGTAAGTTGAATATTGAAGGTGTAGGACGTAGCCTAAGTGTTTTGAACTGCGAGAGGCATTACGCTTTCTTCGTAAGTTGAATACGGAAGGCGTAGGATGTAGCCTAAGTGTTTTGAACTGTGAGAGGCGTTACACTTTCTTCGTAAGTTGAATATTGAAGGTGTAGGACGTAGCCTAAGTGTTTTGAGCTGAGAGAGGCGTTACGCTTTCTTCATAAGTTGAATACGGAAGGCGTAGGATGTAGCCTAAGTGTTTTGAGCTGCGAGAGGCATTACACTTTCTTCGTAAGTTGAATACGGAAGGTGTAGGACGTAGCGTAAGTGTTTTGAGCTGCGAGAGGCATTACACTTTCTTCGTAAGTTGAATACGGAAGGCGTAGGATGTAGCCTAAGTGTTTTGAGCTGCGAGAGGCATTACACTTTCTTCGTAAGTTGAATATGGGAGGTGTAGGATGTAGCCTAAGTGTTTTGAGCTGAGAGAGGCGTTACACTTTCTTCGTAAGTTGAATACGGAAGGCGTAGGATGTAGCCTAAGTGTTTTGAGCTGCGAGAGGCATTACACTTTCTTCATAAGTTGAATATGGGAGGTGTAGGACGTAGTGTAAGTGTTTTGAACTGCGAGAGGCGTTACGCTTTCTTCGTAAGTTGAATATTGAAGGTGTAGGACGTAGCCTAAGTGTTTTGAGCTGAGAGAGGCGTTACGCTTTCTTCGTAAGTTGAATACGGAAGGCGTAGGATGTAGCCTAAGTGTTTTAAACTGCGAGAGGCGTTACACTTTCTTTGTAAGTTGAATACGGAAGGCGTAGGATGTAGCCTAAGTGTTTTGAACTGCGAGAGGCATTACGCTTTCTTCGTAAGTTGAATACGGAAGGCGTAGGATGTAGCCTAAGTGTTTTAAACTGCGAGAGGCGTTACACTTTCTTTGTAAGTTGAATACGGAAGGCGTAGGATGTAGCCTAAGTGTTTTGAACTGCGAGAGGCGTTACACTTTCTTTGTAAGTTAAATATATAAGGTGTAGGACGTAGCCTAAGTGTTTTGAACTGCGAGAGGCATTACGCTTTCTTCGTAAGTTGAATATTGAAGGTGTAGGACGTAGCCTAAGTGTTTTGAGCTGCGAGAGGCATTACACTTTCTTCGTAAGTTGAATATTGAAGGTGTAGGACGTAGCCTAAGTGTTTTGAACTGCGAGAGGCATTACGCTTTCTTCGTAAGTTGAATATTGAAGGTGTAGGACGTAGCCTAAGTGTTTTGAGCTGAGAGAGGCGTTACGCTTTCTTCGTAAGTTGAATACGGAAGGCGTAGGATGTAGCCTAAGTGTTTTGAACTGCGAGAGGCATTACGCTTTCTTCGTAAGTTGAATATTGAAGGTGTAGGACGTAGCCTAAGTGTTTTGAGCTGAGAGAGGCGTTACGCTTTCTTCGTAAGTTGAATACGGAAGGCGTAGGATGTAGCCTAAGTGTTTTGAGCTGCGAGAGGCATTACACTTTCTTCGTAAGTTGAATACGGAAGGCGTAGGATGTAGCCTAAGTGTTTTGAGCTGAGAGAGGCGTTACGCTTTCTTCGTAAGTTGAATACGGAAGGCGTAGGATGTAGCCTAAGTGTTTTGAGCTGTGTTTTGAGCTTCGTAAGTTGAATACGGAAGGTGGTCTGGCGGAAGCTAGATATTTTACTTAATAACTTGTTAAATATGGATATTTTTCTGAAACAAATGCATCGGTTTGCTTCAGAAGGCCTTTATTAACCCCCCAAAGCCGTGTGGAGTACGTTTGTGATGGACGGATGCACTTTCCTTAGCTTCATACCCGCTCACTGCCATTATAAAGCTCAGATGCGTCAGGATATTTATTAATATAACTCAGATTGTGTTCATCAGAAAGAATAAAGTCATATAGACCTAGGATGGCTTGAGGGTGAGTAAATCAGGGGTTAATTTTCATTTTAAAGTAAACTAATCCTTTAACTCAGAAAAGCCATTAATTCTCCATAAACTCGATAGTCAGCTAGAAAAATAACTGCAGAGAGGAGCGTTTTGATAAATATATGCACTATATTACTTATTCATTATATTTTTACTTAACCTTTTCTTTATTATGTTTGAATAAATCCATCCATCATGAAAACAAGTGTTTATGACAGCCACCATTTATATATAGTATAAACATAATTATGTAATCAAAAATTTTATATAAAAACTGCCTTATGTGCAATTTAAATGTTTGTGTGCAACTTTTTATTTGAGTGTTGATTATTAAATCTTTTGATTAGTTGATTATTAAATAAAGTAAATTAAACTTTTCAGTTTTTGTATAAAGTTGATTTTAGTGCATCACTAGTGATTAGCACTTGTGCGCTGTATTATAGTTTTGAGTGAGGAACTGAACTGAATCTGTACATGTGTATTTCCTTGCATGTGCATTCAAAGCATGAGTGCGTCCCAATCCCAGCGTTGTGTCTGGCCTGAAGCCTCTGTATCAGGTGACGCTATTCATTTGTTGACTGCGGTGGACATCAGAAGAGCTTCTGAATTCCCTCCTGCGCTTACAGACCTTCCCGATCAATCCTCCTGGAGTCTCTACAAGCTGCTAATCTGTTGCAAATGGCTAACTAAAGATTTTCTGCTCCTCTGTGTATTCGCACACGCGTGTTTAGTAACGCACTGACCATATGTCCACACACAGACCTACAAGCTGTCGAGGATTTGAGCAGGTCAATAATGTAGGAATGTGCTCGAAGGGTTAATTGCGGCCTATGCAGAATTGACTGAGCACTTAGAATGTGTCTGAAGTGTGACCTTTGTGCTCTTGTGTCCGTAGGACTGGAGCGGCGCCTGAGTGGCCGTCTGGATGGATCCGGTCCTGCTGTGGCGCTGGTTCCGGTTGAAGACCTGCCGGACCACGTCGTCCTGCACATCTCCTGCTGGCTCAGTGTGTAGAGGAGCTTCAGTGGATCAAGCGCCGGAGTTAAACCTGCTGCTGATGTCAAGCTCAGATCGAGTCCTCTCATTGGATGTTTGTCTGTTAAAGAGTTTGTTCATCCAGATGATCATTCTGTCATCATTTACTGTCCTTCAAACCTGTAGGACTCTTTTTGGAGCAGAAACACTGATGTTTAGCAGGATGTTTGCACTGCTCTTTTCCATTCAATGAAAGGCGACATGCCCATTCACACCAAGCCAAATGCAACTTTCAAAAGACAACAAATTTATATTTTTACATTTGATAATTAAGTTACATGATTAGGCTAGTGTTGGTACAAAATTATTAGTGTCCCAAAGCCGTCGCCATTTAGTACATTTCACCGTTTTGATGCCAAAATATGTATTTTTTTCATACAACTGGTTGGGGGAATTGGTCCAAAAATTTTAAAAAACATCAATTTGACAACATAACAAAACTGAAGAGCTTAAAGGGGTCATGTCATTCATTTTTTATTATTTTATTATTCCTTGAGGTTCACAAATAAAACTTTTTGCACATTAAAAAAAAACATCTGAAAAAAACAATTATTTTCTACCCTCATTATGTCTGAAATTTGTTTTTTTGGGAGTGGCTCATTTAAGACTTGTCAGTAAACGGCCATTGTTATGATTGGCTAATGTCATTGCATAGGAAACAGTATCAATGCCCACATTTGCTATTGCACACGAGTGTTTTGAAAACATCAATATAAAACTGTAATTTACACACAGCATTTACTACAGTAACTTGAGTAAAGTTTAGCGAGTGGGTCTCTGAGCTGGTGTGAGTGACCGAAGGCTAATTTGCATATTCATTTCTGGATTAAAACAGGCAAAGAAGCAGCAGAAACAAGCAATAGAAGCATTGTTGACTCAACATGTTAAATAATCAAGAGGCAACCTTATGGTCAATGCATCGACTGGCCGCTAGAGACAGGCTCCAAAAGACAGCAGAATCTCAATGACCCCCATGTTAAAATGCCCAACTTTACAGCAGTAAAAAAACATGTTTACAGCCTGGTACAAAAAGTGGTTTTGGTCTATATAGCTAATTTTGCCCTTCATGACAACTGTGAGGGGGGTGAATTTTTTTATAACTCATCCGTTTAAATTATATTAAGTCTTAAATTTCTGCATAAATAAGGGCGTGGCCACTTGAGTGACAGGTGGATTGCCGCTGCTGTCACTACTAGCCATTTGTCTGTTAGCTCCACCCACACCCCGCCTCTTTGCCCATTTTTGGTTATCTGAGAGTGACGCGGTGCTGAGAAGGCGGCCAGTTCCACCCACTTTTGGCTTCAAAAATGAATGATCATCAGACATTACACAGCATTTAAATCAAAACTCCCCAACGTTACTGAATGAAATGTTGAACCCATGAAGAGGAAACGCCTGTGAAGCTTTGGGAGTGTTGATGGACTCAATCTACTCCATCTGTGTTTTGATCATCATTCCCATCCGGATGAAGACTGTGACAAAAATGCAATTTTCTCAGTTTTTTGTTCAAAATGTTGCTTTTTTTTTTTTTTTTTTTTTAATAAAACTTAGATTTAAGTGTTGATAAAAAAAGCTAAAAATATATGAAATAATATGAAAAAAATAAAAATATTCATGAAGCTAGAATAAAATGGGTTTGTTTGTTTTAAAGCAGAGGCTCTGTTTCTTTTGATATACTGCATGTTCAGATATTCATACAATACAATGTTACAAACATGAAGTTAGAGATATCATTCACAGGATGTATATTCACATATTCTTTAGCAACTCCACAAAATCAAAAACCAATTTGAATTGTCGACATAACTCCTTTAATTCTGTGTAATATTTTAAAGGATACCTCTCAAACTTTATTTGTTATTGCCTATACTTTTTGTACACTTGTTTTCATATTTAGATGACTGCAGAACATGACACATATCTCTTCAACAACACATTTCTCATATACCCGTTACTGCATTTATCTTTGCAATATTAATGTCAGCAATAAATATAAATATATCAAGTGATGTGTTCTTGGTCAGCGTTAATATACAGAGTTTTGTAACAATAATGTAAAGATAATAGCACAGGAATCCTGAGTTTGACAAAAGCAGATCTCGTTCATTAATCAACCGACTAACAGACTAAGTATTCCACTGTCACACAAGATACTTTTTATATAAGATATATCAGTAACACTTTCTATGAAGACCATACTTATAATGACTTATAGCTCCATTTATACTTATAAGTAAGTATTAGTATTTTATACATATTTATAAACACTCATTAAGACTTATACTGCATTATAAGAAGTTATAGGTACATTTATATTATTTTTTATAATTATAAGTCATGCATTTTCTTTTTCAATGCACATGTTCATAATTCATTATACACTGATTTATAAGTATTAAGTCTGTCGTATGGTTCCATGAATGTATTTATTAAGATGCAACCTGCATCGTTATAATGCTATTATATTGTAGTTACAATGTATTTTTAGTAATTCAGATTTATTTCTTTGAAATAAGTGAATATTTTGTTATTAATAGTCATGTTGTGTTCTTATAAATACTTATAATAATACAGTTACTAATCTCTAGAAATGATTCATTGATGGCTTTAAGTGAAAACACTCATGAAATCATGAAGATGTGCTCATTATACATTTTAAGTTGTTATATGTGAGTGTAACTAATAAATAATCATTCCTGTAATAAAAATAATGGGGGGGGGGGGGAACAGAAATCATTAATACAAACAGTTGAAAAATGTAATATTTTTTTAGCAAAACACTGCAAAAAAAAAAAAAAAAAAAAAAAAAAAAAAAAAAAAAAAAAAATATATATATATATATATATATATATATATATAAACAATTATTACCAGTCATGACCTCTAATCCAAACATTTAGCCGTTAAAGACATAATTATTAATAACTAATTGGTACAGCAAATAAGTGTCTCTGGAACTATTTTATACTTGATCATTTATAAATCAGTGTATAATGCATTATGACCATGTACATTGAAAAAGCCAAAGCATGGCTTATAAATACATTTAAAAATAATATAAATGTAACTATAACTGTTCTTATAATGCAGTATAGGTCTTAATGAGTCTTTATACATATATTTATAGTGTAGTAATACTTGCTTATAAATAAGTATAAATGGAGCTATAATTCATTATAAGCATGGGCTTCATAGAAAGTGTTACTGATATATCTATTATTCCATTTAAAATACAGATGCGGTGAAACGTTTTGTTTATAAACTAATTGCTAAGACAGCAGTGGCAGCTTATGGACATTTGCCAGTTTAATTGGGATTCTTTCTTCAATAGAAAAATTGCATTTTGAAAGAAAATTAATGCCACCCAAAGAATCAAATATACAACTGGGGAAAATGTGTGTGTGTGTTTAGAGAAGAGTCTGTAATGTATTCAGTGGAGTGTGTCGCCCTCATGTGGCTGCTGTCAATGTTGCTCTCTGTGGAAGATTCTTAAAGGGTTAGTTCACCTAAAAATGAAAATTCTGTCATTAATTACTCACCCTCATGCCGTTCCACACCCGTAAGACCTTCGTTAATCTTCGGAACACAAATTAAGATATTTTTGTTGAAATCCGATGGCTCAGTGAGGCCTGCATAGGGAGCAATGACATTTCCTCTCTCAAGATCCATTAATGTACTAAAAACATATTTAAATCAGTTCATGTGAGTACAGTGGTTCAATATTAATATTATAAAGCCACGAGAATATTTTTGGTGCGCCAAAAAAACAAAATTAACGACTTATTTAGTGATGGCTGATTTCAAAACACTCCGATTCGATACGCCGATTCATAACGCTCCGAAGCTTCCTGAAGCAGTGTTTTGAAATCGGCCATCACTATATAAGTCGTTATTTTGTTTTTTTGGTGCACCAAAAATATTCTCGTCACTTTATAATATTAATATTGAAAATAAATTAAATATGTTTTTAGTACATTAATGGATCTTGAGAGAGGAAATGTCATTGCTCCCTATGCAGGCCTCACTGAGCCATCAGATTTCACCAAAAATATCTTAATTTGTGTTCTGAAGATGAACGAAGGTCTTACGGGTGTGGAACGGCATGAGGGTGAGTAATAATTGATTATTTTCATTTTTGGGTGAACTAACCCTTTAAGCCTGACATATGAAATAATACACACTCTCTCTGTCTCTCTCGAGCAGCGCTGAACACCTTGACCAGCTGGTCCAGTTGTGTTTGATTGGGGCTGGAGCTGAAGTCTGCAGGATGGACACCTGCTCTAAATTATCAATCAGATGACAGAATGACCGTGTGCATTGTGTGTGAACAGATCATGTTGATCATTTAGAAATGTGCAGCAGGGTTTATAGGGTTAATGATATCCCAGAAGTTCTGACTATAAAACATATTTGAACTATATTCATTTGCATGTGTTTGTCAGTTGTAATCAGTTTGTGTCTTATGTGGTGTAAAACGATCCTGTCAGAGTGTGTGAGGTCAGATCATATTCTGGCAGCTCATTTAGTCAGTAATATGTGATTGTTTATGAGATCTAGATCTCGTCAGCGGTTATGAGGAATAGATGAGTTGTGCTGTAATATATATGGACAGCATGAAGTGTGAGCTGATACACAGCCGTCGACAATGATCAAATCAAATCAAAAACACTTGAAAGAATTTGCAAAACTAACAGTCTGAGGAACTTTATTTATTATTATTTTTTAAACTATGGTTTACTTCACTGGTCGTATGTAGGGTCGCAGGTATTATTAAATAAGTTGTAATAATAATAAAAAAAAATCGATTTGTTTATTTTATGCTGGAACGATATTTTGAAATAAATGCCCGTGAGCAGAAAGCGAGTCACTTCCGGTTCCGGCATCGCTTGTTGTTTCTGTCCGAATCGACTCTCAAAGATTCATTCGATTCGCTTGATGAATATACGTGCTTGTTCAAAACAAACGAATGACTGAATCGATTCCCTGTCGGAAATGACTCCCAACTGCAACTTCGTCTTGTGTAGTTCAGTTCGGAAAAGAAGAAACGCGGCACGAGGAAAGTAGTTTAATGTAAAGACTAAAAGTGTGTCTTTTGCAGTGGTTTGAGGCGATCTTTGAGGTGAACTGAAGCAGGCCGCGTTATTGTGAGTCGTGTTGAGCGTGTAAGATGTCTCTGGAGGAGTATGAGAGGCATTACGCCTCTTTAAACTCAGAGTCTGGATGCGAATCTGTCAATGGAAGATCGTCAACATCTGGGACTTACGGCGGAGAAGAGGAGAAGCTGCATTACATTCCCATTCGAGTGCTGGGAAAGGGCGCGTTTGGAGAGGCGACTCTGTACAGACGCACTGAGGTGAGCAGCTCTGAATCTGCTTTATATTTATCATCTGCGCCGATTTCGCAGGATTTAAGAGCACACGTCACTGAACTCTGCTTTGATTGGTGGATTTGGGTGTTCTGTCACGCCCACTATTAATGAGGGTCTTTATATTCCAGCTGGACAGCTTAAGGATGGGCAATAACAAACTTCTTTAATACAATGCGATACTGACACTTTTTGTTACAGTTTTAACGATACTGATACTTTTATTGTAATTTTAACGAGACCGATACTTTACAAATTTAATGATCCAATACTTTTTGTTAGTTTTAACAATACCGATACTTTGCAAAATTAATTAGACTCTTACTTTTGTTACAATTTAAAGATACTGATACTTTTGTTACAATTTTAACGATGCCGATACTTTTTGTTACAATTTTAATATAATACTTTTTGTTACAATTTTAATGATACTGATACTTTTGTTACAATTTTAATGAGACCGATACTTTACAAATTAAATAATTTTTAATACATTTATTTAAACAATTTAAATAAATACAATACTTTTTGTTACAATTTTAATGATACTGATACTTTAGTTACAATTTTAATGAGACCGATACTTTACAAATTAAATAAATTTAAATAAATGTATTTAAACAATTTAAATAAATACAATACTTTTTGTTACAATTTTAATGGTATGATACTTTTGTTACAATTTTAAATAGACTGATATTTTACAAATTTAATACTTAAAATTTTTGTTACAATTTTAACGAGACCAATACTTTACAAATTTATTGATACTGACACTTTTTGTTACAGTTTTAATGATACTGATATTTTTGTTACAATTGTAACAATATCAATACTTTACAAATTTAATGATACCGATACTTTTGGTTACAATTTTATTGATACAATACTTTTTGTTACAGTTTTAACAATACCGATACTTTTAAAATTTAATGAGACTGATATTTTTGTTACAGATTTAATCATATGATAATTTACAAATTTAATGATACTGATACTTTTGTTACAATTTTAACGATACTGATACTTTACAAATTTAATGATACCAATACTTTTGGTTACAATTTTATTGATACAATACTTTTTGTTACAGTTTTAACAATACCGATACTTTACAAATTTAATGAGACTGATACTTTTGTTACAATTTAAAGATACTGATACTTTTGTTAAAATTGTAATCATATGATACTTTACAAATTTAATGATACTGACTCTTTTGTTACAATTTTAACAATACCGATACTTTACAAATTTAAAGATACCAATACTTTTTGTTACAATTTCAATATGATACTTTTTGTTAATTTTAATGATACTACTATACTTTTTGTTAGTTTTAATGATACTGATACTTTTGTTACAATTTTAACAATACGATACTTTACAAATTTAATAATACTGATACTTTTGTTGCAATTATAACAATACCGATATTTTACAAATTTAATGATACCGATACTTTTTGTTACAATTTTAAATTAAACTTTTTGTTAGTTTTAATGTTACTATGTTTTTTGTTACGGTTTTAATGCTACTGATACTTTTGTTACAATTTTAATGATATAATACTTTTTGTTACAGTTTTAATGATACTAATACTATTGTTACAATTTTAAATAGACCGATACTTTACAAATTTAATGATACTGATACTTTTTTACAATTTTACAGATACCGATACTTTACAAATTTAATGATACCGATACTTTTTGTTACATTTTTAATATGATACTTTTTGTTACAATTTTAATGATACTGATACTTTTGTTACAATTTTAATGATACCGGTACTTTACAAAATGTAAAGATACCAATTCTTTTTTACAATTTTATTGATACAACACTTTTTGTTACAGTTTTAATGATACCGATACTTTGCAAATTTAATAGTACCGATACTTTTTGTTAAAATTTTAATTATACAATACTTTTTGTTAGTTTTAATGATACCGATACTTTTGTTGCAATTTTAACGAGACTGATAGTTTACAAATTTAATGATACTGATCTTTTTTGTTACAATTTTAACGATACAGATACTAAGTATTTCTTAAATGGGTATGTGAATTTATGTGAAATAATGTTCATTTTTAGAAAAAAATATAACTACACTTATAAATAACAATAAAATTATTATTAATTTATCAATAATTAAAAAACAAATGAAAACAAAAGTAAATTTTGTAGTATTAAATTTGTCTGTAAAATGTAGTAACTCACTTGAACACATTTAATTCATGCTTCAAACCCTAGTTATTAGGTCAGTAAACTGGCCACTGAATTGAAAGTTTTTTTTGTTTTTTTTTTATCATGCGACTCATACTGGTCATCATTTTTAGATATATTTTCACCATGTCAGTCCTGTAAATGCTTGTTTTATACACATTTCATTTTTGTTGTCCAGCTGAATGTTCTTGTGTATCACACAGAGCTTTAAAGATAGATTTCAACAGTAGGTACAGTTTACCAGGAAAAGTCAATACTGTAGTACACAGGAGAGCATTTGCATTCATACAGTACATTTATTTCTGTAGCAGTGTGTTGCATGTAAACACACAATAAAAATCATATTTGCATAATATTCATTATTCTTATATGTATACAGTATATAGTAAACAGAAAATTGCAGCAATATGACATCCACACAAGCTCCATACAGTCATGTGAAAAAGAAAGTCCACCCTGCAGGACATTCAGGACATAATAAAATATCATCAGGTCTTTAGCAGGTCTTAAAATTAGGAAATTTCAAAACATTTTAATAAAAAACCATTTAAAGTTATAGTTCACCCAAAAATAAAAATCATAATTTACTCACCGTCATGGCCGTTGAAGCCTAAAATTTTATGTGTAATAAATTCTATGTTGAATCAAATAAAATATTTTTTTCTAAAGCTACTTTAATGTCTTTGATGTTTTTCTTATTTAACACAATAATGACTTCGAATTATCGCATATTTGAATTATTAAATGTCATACACATTTATGGAATATATCCGTGCATGTATGACAGATTTTGATGATTGAATGGATCATTTTGCATGTGATCAGCAAACCACATGCATTTCGTTACTGTAGTCAGTTGTACTTACACTTTTGCACACACACGCCAAAACGTGCAATTTGCTTAAATCAATAAGAAATTAAAATAAACACTGAAAACAATTTGGTGCAGGGTTTACTCACTCAGAAATTATTAGTAAATTTCACAAATAATTACAAAGAAACGTCAAGCAACACACTGAAATAAACATGAAATTTTGAAGTTGAAAGACGGAAATAGTGTTTTCTTGTACTTCAATAAATTAATTTTATTTCCAACTTCTAAAAATGTATATTTGAGCATGTGAAAAACTGAAACTGAAGCAGACACATTCAGACTGGCCTCACTGACCGAGCCTGACGGTTTGAGCTGGTTTTGTTTGGTTTCTCTCCAGGATAACTCTCTGGTGGTGTGGAAGGAGATCGACTTGAACTGCCTGTCGGACAAGAAGCGTGGAGACGTGATGAACGAGATCAGCATCCTGTCCATCCTTCAGCACCACAACATCATCGCATACTTCAACCACTTCATGGACAAAAACACACTGCTGATCGAGCTGGAGTACTGCAATGGTACGACACACACCAACATCACGACAGCGATCAGAGAGACGCATGTGTGACTGAAACCACTGTCTGAATGTGTTTGTGCAGGTGGAAACCTTTATGAAAAGATCAACCAGCAGAAAGGAGCGCTGTTCAAAGAGGACGTGAGTTCACGTGAAACGCGTCTGACATGCCGAATTCAGAGCTGCTTTACAGCTGTGCTTTCCTTCTTTTGTTCGCAGGTCGTCGTATGGTACTTATATCAGATCGCCGCAGCTGTCGCTCATATACATAAAGCCGGCGTCCTCCACAGGTAAACTCACATGTGTCATAGCCAAAACAGCCTGTGCATAGCACTTCATCTATTAAAACACAAGATTTTGGCCAAATGTATTAGACGACTGGAAAAACTGAGCGCCCACATAGCTACAATAAAGGTTGTAACCTGTAAGTTGATGAAGAGGTAATGTGCTGCACTTCCTGCCTCGGATGTGACCATTCTAATGACGTGCACAAATCTCCGACATTCGCTGGTGAAAAACCTCGCAACTCCATTTGAGCTTGATTTTGGTACAATGCTAATAAGTGTATGACCATACATAAAGCCACAATACTAACTTTGACAACATGGTGTTTAATTATTTTTGTATTGCCTGAATAGTGGTGGTTCTACACTAGCCTGCGATATTTGCTGGTTTCAAAACACACTGGTTCAGAGCCCTGCAAGTAAACTGTCTAAATTACAATTAAAACAACGAAGCAAATTGCAAACAATAGGACAAATACAGAAGAATTTCAACTCTTAAATGCATGAATGTTTCATCATCATCATTATTACATTTTCGGGTCTTTAGCGACCCAGATCTATATCTAACACTGATGGATCTCTAACTGCCGTAATAGTACAAAACTCTCCTGATATTATATAATACCCCTTTTCACAAGATGTAATATAAGTCTCTGGTGTCTCCAGAATGTGTCTGTGAAGTTTCAGCTCAAAATACCCCACAGATCATTTATTATAGCTTGCCAAATTTGCCCCTATTTGGGTGTGAGCAAAAACACGCCAGTTTTGTGTGTGTCCCTTTAAATGCAAATGAGCTGCTGCTCCCGCCCCCTTTCCAGAAGAGGGCGGAGCTTTAACAGCTCAACAACAACAAAGCTGGAGAATCTCACGCAGCCAAAATGAGGATTGTCAGTAACAGTGTTCAGCCTTACATTGTTCAAACCGGAGTCGACACTGATGTCAGTACAAAAACTTCATTTGAAAACAGACATTCTTTTATTTTTCTTGTTGTATTGTTTATAATAAATTGTCTTCTGTTGCTTAATTAACATTAACGACACAGCAGGTTTATTAGGCTGCTGTCACTTTAGATTGAATGCACGGATATAATAATCGAATAATCTTGATTATCATGTTTTCATATTTGTTAGAAGCCAAAATCAAAACTAAAATTGACTGAATCCCACAGCCCTACTTTGTATTATAATCAGGTGATGAAGAATAAAACAGCAGGGTTTAAAAGCTCTGTGAATAGTGTTTGTTTGTGTTTGAAGGGACATCAAAACGCTGAACATCTTCCTCACCAAAACCAACCTGATCAAGCTGGGGGATTATGGGTTGGCCAAGAAGCTGGACTCACAGTATTCCATGGCTGAAACTGTGAGTTTGCACAATGTTTAGCTGCATGTCATGTGACCATTAACCAACATCACAGAACCGTGAACGTGAATATGTTGATAAATGCGGATGTTATGATGTCTTTTGTTCACTAGTGTGTCGGGACTCCATACTACATGTCTCCTGAGCTGTGTCAAGGAGTCAAGTACAACTTTAAATCGGACATCTGGGCCATGGGATGTGTCTTGTTTGAGCTGCTGACCCTCACCAGGACTTTTGATGCCACGGTAATCGTCTGAAACATTGATTCAAACTCATTCATTAGACTGAAAACCACTCCGTGACATATGATGATGTGTTTCCCAGAATCCTCTGAACCTGTGTGTGAAGATCGTGCAGGGCAACTGGACGATGGAGATCAACTCGGACGTTTACACGTCTGACCTCATCAAGCTGGTGTACGAGTGTTTAGATCAGGTAGCTGAAAGCCGCTGTTACGGCTCACTGTGCCTGTCAATCATACCTGTGGTGATGTCATAATGATGATCGTGTGTGTCGATGTTAAAGGACCCTGAGAAAAGGCCGACAGCGGAGCAGATTTTAGAGCGGCCCATCATCTCTCGAGTGAGAGCGTGAGTGAATCCAGCTCATATTTCACCCTCAAATCATTTAATTCAGCACATTTACCCTACATTCTGTGATATGTACAGATGACTTTCTTTGAGGAGTTTCTTGTAATTCCCATTATTCTCAAAGGATATATATATATATATTAGATATTTATTTATTATGATTTTTTTCCCAATTAAATACTTTTTGTCTATTTAATATTTACCCATTTTGTTTTAATTTTATTTATCTATTTATATGAATTGTACTTGAAGTATTTATTTATATTTTATTTTTATAAATGTTATTTATTTTCATTGTTTTTATTTTTTTTATTTATTTGTTTGTTTATATATTGTACTGTTATTTTCTTTTTATTTATTGTAATAGTATTTAAAAAAAAAAAAATTATTTTGCATTTTATTTGTTTATTTTATTTTTAATTTTATATTTATTTGTAATTTTTAATTTGTTTATTCTGTTTTTTATTTATATAGTATTTATTATTTTAATTATATTTATTTTAGTATTTTTGGTAATTTGTTTATTCTATTCTTTATTTATATTCATTTTATTTATTTTGTATTTTTTTATTTTAATTTTGTATTTGTGTATTCTATTTTTTATTTGTATAGTATTTATTTAAAATTTTTTATTATTTTTTATTCTATTCTTTATATTAATTTTATTTATTTTAATTTTAATTTGTTTATTCTATTTTTATTTATAATGTATTTATTTTAATTTTTTATTTTATTTTTTATTTTAATTTATTTGTTTATTCTATTTTTTATTTATATTGTATTTATTTTAATATTTTTGTTTAATTTTTTAATTTGAGTATTCTATTCTTTTTATTAATTTTATTTATTTAAATTTTTTATTTAAATGTATTTGTTTATTCTGTTTTATTTATATTGTGCTTATTTTAATATTTTTGTTTTTTAATATATACATTTATTCTATTTTTTATTCATATTAATTTCATTTATTTATTTAAATTTTTAATTAATTGTGTTGAATTTTGAGCTGTGAGTTTTGCCTCAGTGAATGATGATCATGTCTCTGTTCAGAGAGCTGGAGGAGAGGGTTGCAACGCTTAATTCAGCCATCAAGAAACCCAAGTAAGTGACACATCATTCCCATCAGTCTGCTGCCGTTTCTGGAGCTGTAGTCTTGTTGTTTGTGTCATTGGTTTTATCATGTTGTCTCAGGCTGAGCACAGCGACGGAGACGTCAGTGGCGGTGGTGACGACGCGCTCGCGCGAGGTGTATTTCTGGGGTGGAGGCAAGTTCACCCCTCAGAAGCTGGACATGTTTAAGGGAGGCAGCAGTGCACAGCACGTCTGTGCTGGAGAAACACACTTCGCAGTGGTTACTGTCGAGAAGGAGCTCTACACTTGGGCTGTAAGCATGCTCTATACTATCCTAACGTAGATTCCACATGCAGATCTGTATTCATACTGCGAAAAGATCAGAAACAGAACATAAGTTGTATATTTCGTATATTTTATAATATTTTATAGAGCGTTCAGGGAGGAGCGAAGATGGTGGGTCAGCTGGGTCACGGTGACCAGGCCTCGTACCGTCAGCCACGGCGTGTGGAGCGTCTGCAGGGCAAAGCCATCAGACAGGTGTCCTGTGGGGCCGACTTCACTGCCTGCGTCACCGGTGAGTGAAACACACACTCTCTAACATCTGAGAGAACAGTTGCATACAAAAGTTTGGGTAGAGCTTGTGCAACTTTATAAAACTTGTTGTGCAACTTTATAAAACACTAGTGTATATCAATATCAATAAATAAATATCATCAAATCAAGTACAAATAGAATTGAATTGTTTGTAGAGACACTTGGATGAGCGTGTGGTTCATGTGGGTTCTTTGTCCAGAAATGACACACGTGTGCGGTTCATAAGCTCTGTTTTCTGATGTCACGTTCCTCCGACAGACGAGGATCAGATGTACATGTTCGGCTCGGACTATTACGGCTGCCTGGGCGTGGAGAACGAACACGGCATGGAGGTGCTGGAGCCGGTCCTGCTGGAGTTCTTCCAGGAGCGTCCCGTCAAACAGGTGTCCTGCGGGGACAATCACGTGGTGGCGCTGACTCAGAGCGGGGACATCTACTCCTGGGGCTGTGGAGAGCACGGTGAGTGTGTCACATGACCTCCTTGCGCCACATGACTTCCTGTGACATCACCACTGTTGAGTGAGACTGATGGTGTTTCCCTCCGCAGGTCGACTCGGTTTGGACTGCGAGGATGATTTCTCCTCTCCAATGCAAGTGAGAGAAACTTTACTTTTCGTACTCGTGTTTCATCGTGTCATAGGGAATGGTCACATTAGTTAACGTTCACTCATTAACAGTGTGCAGTACATATTTATAAATCTTTGTTAACATTAACTGTTCGTTGTGAGTTCATGCCAGCTCAGGTCCATTAAAGGCCCTTCCTGTGATCTCTGGCTCGTGATGTGTGTGTCTGATCTGTAGGTGGAGGCTCCTAAAGGCGGCCTCATCAACTCCGTGTTCTGTGGCAGCGATGGAACCTTCTTCCTCACGGTGTCTGGGAAGGTTTTAGCCTGCGGGAACAATGAGCTCAACAAACTGGGTCTGAATCAAGGCATCACTGGAATCAAAAACCACTCGGGAGAAGTATGTACTATGACCATCATTTTTCAGCAGCTCTGCTAGTGACCTAGTAAGATCGGTAGGGCCCTATGATTCACACGACACGGAAAACACAGACTGAATCGCAGAATCCAGTCATAAATCTGGAATTTACTATCATGGAATTTGTCAATTAATGAATCAAAAGTAGAGCTGCACACTAAATCTAAATCATGATATGGACCAGTGTCTGTGAAAATTAAAGCGGTTGTTCATTCTTCCCATCATCATCATTTACTGTCCCTCATGTCCTTCCAAACCTTTACGACTTTCATTTATCTGACAAAAAATGAAGATATTTTTAATGAAATCTGAGAGATTTCTGTCCCTCCATTGAAACTCGGTTCAAAACGTTCATAAAGAGATGGTAAAATAAATCCATATGAATGGAGCAGTTAAACCCCTTAATTTAGACTTTTATTCATATTTAAACATTGATCAGTTTATATGTGGATAAAAATCATAAATCCAGAAAAAATAAAACGCTAAATAGAATTTCTGGAGGGCTGTTAATGTAATAAAATTTATTAAATGATTAAGTTATTATTTAAAGTTTTATCAATTAAGCTGATTCGACATGCTTTTTGATTATTGAAATTGAATTAAGTCATTAAAATGGAATTTGGAACTGAATTTGAGTAAAAATCAAACATATTTCATAGGGCCCTAAAAATGTATTTTTGTGCTAAATCCTTGTTAAATTGTACATGATTTCAATTAATTAGACATGCTTTTTGAGTGCATTTAATTTAACCGATAAAATGGAATCCAGCAAAATGAAAACAGAAAAACTAGGGATGCACCGAAATGACAATTTTGGCCGATACCGATAATTCTTTATATTTGAAAGCCGACAACCGATATATTGGACAATAAATTTAAAGCAAAATTTTTATATAATTTTTGAGAGCCTGATTACAAAAACAAAAGTCTTAACATTAAAAGCCATGTCCCAAGCACATGATTATAATGTTTTCATTGTAATATGTAGCTTAAATGACAGATTTGCGCTGTATGTTGCTCTTAACTATGATTTCAATCATATTTCAAGCAATTCAAAACCATCATGGTGGACAGTGCGCATCTGAAGTGTGTCAGCTGAAGGAAATAATCCATTAATTATCGACTTTAATATATCGGCCTAATTTTCTTATCAGGCCGATAACATTAAAAATGAACATTTATCAGCCGATACCGATATGGTGGCCGATATATCGTGCATCCCTAGAACTTGGGGAAAAAGCAAAGTGATTTGACAGAGCCCTATATGAGTATGTTGATGAGTGTTGTGATTGTGAGCTGTGCAGAGTTATCAGGAGATCCCGTACACGACCACACTCACGCTGGTCAAGCAGCTCTCGCGCTTCAAGATCCAGTTCATCTCTCCGGGAAAGGCCCACACCGCCGCCATAGACGGTGCGTCTCACTCACTCGTGCCGCTCTTACTGTCCACCGTCTTATAATCCAGGCTCATGGTTTGTAATGCTTGTGCAGAGCGTGGCCGTCTGATGACCTTCGGCTGTAACAAGTACGGGCAGCTGGGAGTCAAAGACTTCAAGAAGCACCAGCGTGTTCAGATTCTGGTGGGGCCCTTCGGAGGGAAGGTCGTCACCAAGGTGTCGTGTGGAGACGGATTCACCATCGCCGCCACAGAGGGTGAGAAGAGCTTCAAGAGACTCTAATAAGCTTAGCAGGCAAATATCAGTTGTCCTTGCATATTGTGATATTGTAACTTGTAATTTCTTTACAAGTTTATTTTATGTTTATTTAATGGTTTTGTGTAGCGCGTGTAGAGCATGTGTGTATCGTATGTGTAACATGGTTGTGTAGAGCGTGTAGCGCATGTGTGTTGCATGTGTGTAGCCCGTATGTAGCATTTGTGTAGTGTGTTTTGTGTGTGTAGCGTTTTTTTGTTTTGTGTAGTGCGTTTGTCTTCCGTGTTTGTAGCAGTTGTGTAGCATGTGTGTTAGTAGTGTGTGTGTTGTGCCTGTAGCATGTTTGTCTTGTGTGTGTAGCATATTTGTCTTGCATGTGTGTAGCACACTGCATGTGTGTAGTGTGTTGTGTGTGTAGCGCACTTGTCTTGCGCGTGTAGCATGTGTAGCGCGTGTGTCGCGTTTGTCTTGCGTGTGTATTTCTTGTGTGTTTTGTGTGTGTAGCACGTTTTTAGCGTGTGTGTTGCGTGTATGTTTGTGTAACTTGTTGCATGTTGCGTGTGTGTAGCGTGTTTGTTTTGTGTGCATGTAGTGCATTTGTCTTGCGTGTTTGTAGCACTCGTGTAGCACGTGTAGCATGTTTGCATGTGTGTTGCGTGTGTAGCGTGTTTCTTGTGTGTGTAGCGTGTTTGTCATGCATGTGTGTAGCTTGTTGCATGTGTCTTTCGTATGTGTAGCGTGTTGCATGTGTGTAGCGTGTTTATTGCGTGTGTAGCGTGTTTGTCTTGCATGTGTGTAGTGTGTTGCATGTGTGTTGCATGTGTGTATCATGTTTCTTGCGTGTAGCGTGTTTGTCTTGTATGTGTGTAGCGTGTTGCATGTGTGTAGCGTGCTTGTCTTGCGTGTTGCATGTGTGTAGCACGTGTAGCGTTTGTCTTGCGTGTGCTGTATGTGTTGTGTGTGTGTAGCGTGTCTTGTGTTTCGTGTGTGTAGCGCGCGTGTAGCATGTTTAGCATGTGTTGCGTGTGTAGCGTTGCGCATGTGCAGCATGTGTGTAGTGTTTGTCTAGCGTGTTGCACATTTGCGTAGCTTGTGTCTTGCGTGTTTCATGTGTGTAGCATGTTTGTTTTGCATGTGTAGCGCACGTCTGTAGTGCGTGGCGAGTGTCTGTAGCATGTGTGTAGCACGTTTTGCATGTGTAGCGCATTTGTCTTGTGCGTGTAGCGTGTTTGTCTAGAGTTTGTAGCAACGTGTATTGCCAGTGTGTGTTGCATGTGTAGCGTGTTTGTCTTGCATGTGTGTAGCGTGTTTGTTTTGCATGTGTGTAGCGTGTTTGCCGTGCATGTTACATGTGTAGTGCATGTAGCACGTGTGTGTGTTACGTGCATGTGTGTTGCGTGTGTGTAGCGTGTTTGTCTTGCATGTGTGTTGTGTGTTTGCCGTGCGTGTTACGTGTGTAGTGCGTGTAGCACGTGTTACATGCATGTATGTTGCATGTGTATAACGCGTTTGCTGTGTGTAGCACGTGTGTATGTTATTTGCATATATGTTGCGTGTGTGTAGCGTGTTTGTCTTGCATGTGTAGCACGTGTGTGTAGCAAAATTTCTCATTTTTGTTTAGTTTATTTTGTATTATAATAAAATTGTATTTTATTGCAGCTTTTATTCCAATTAAAATAATGTTTTTAATAGTTTTAGTGTTAGTTAACAATAATAACCCAGCATCAATGCAATCTAGATGAAGAAGCAGAAATATCAGCGAGTTTTCATTTGTGTTCCGTGTTTTCATCACTTCCATTGCTCTTATTTCAGTGTTTTCATCATCACTGTGATATTCTTGTCTGGTGTCTCCCTCAGATAACCAGATCTTCGCGTGGGGGAACGCGGGGAACGGCCGTCTGGGGATGCCGGCTGATAAAGGCTTCGGCTCCGAGGTCTGTCCGGCTCTTCCTCGCCCCATCTTTGGCTCCTTACACCACGTGCCGGATCTGTCCTGCAGGGGCTGGCACACCATCCTCATCATGGGTTCGTTTCCACGCACCGCTCTCTTCACTCAAATGTGATTGTAGGATTTCTAGACCTAAAGGACAAGTTAGTAACAATAGAAAGCAGGGTGAGAATTGAATATGTAAATGAACAATGTTTACTCGTTCTCTGTTACCTGGACCGAGAAATTCAGTCTGCCAAATGCATCACATTTAACAAGCAGCTCCAGGGCTTTTGTTAAAGTTACAGATCTAACTTTTGAATTGACAGATGGGCGGCAACCAATGCATTATAGGTTTTGAAGATTCTGGCTGAAGGGAACGTCTGTTTTCTCTTGACAGACACATTTTATTAAAAGCTCATCTTGGCAGCTGTGAATCACCTCTTTAAAGGATTAGTTCACTTTCAAATTAAAATGTCCTGATAATTTACTCATCATGTCTTTCTTTCTTCAGTCGAAAAGAAATGAAGGTTTTTGATGAAAACATTCCAGGATTATTCTCCTTATAGTGGACTTCAATGGTCTCCAAACGGTTGAAGGTCAAAATTACAGTTTCAGTGCAGCTTCAAAGGGCTTTAAACGATACCAGACGAGGAATAAGAGTCTGATCTAATGAAACAATTGGTCATTTTCTAAAAAAAATTAAAAATTATATACGTTTTAACCATAAATGCTCATCTTGAATTAGCTCTCTTCTTCTTCTTCTCTATTTGAATTCCAGCAGTGTAGTCACTGCTAAGTGTATTACTGCCCTCCACAGGTCAAAGTTTGAACTAATTGTTTTATACTTGCACTAGCATATTGTATATGACAGTTTAGTTCAAACTTTAACCTGCTAATTTTTTTTTGACAGAAAAAGTCCTGAACTCAAAAACCATCCGTTCAAACAGCAGTGGACTGTCTATTGGAAGTGGTAAGATCACATATTTCCTGTTATTATTCATTTATTCATGTGTAAGAGCCTGTGTTACTTCAGTATCAGTAATCATTAATATTTTGAATTCATTTTTTTTTTATATATATATATATATATTTAGTTTTACTTAATTTTTATTTTAGTTTTAGTTATTTGAGTATGTCAAGTTAAACTAAATGTAAATGAGAAATGTTGCATTGGAACTAGCTGAAATAATTCAAAAACTTTTTGAACTTTATTTCAAAAATGAACTTTTTTATGGTTATGGTTTTAGTTAACAATAATAACTTGGTAAGAACACAAAATGTAGTAGAGATAGAGTGTGTGTGTAGTGCGTGTGTGTGTGGCATGTGTAGCGCTTGGATGTGGCGTGTGTAATGGTTGTGAATGCTGGTCCGCAGGTCAGTGCTCGACCTCCTGTGTGGATCTGGAGACGGACTCGGCCACAGACTCAGAGCTGCGTGAGGGCATGCTGGGAGGAACCGTGGAGGCCGATCTGAATGACCGAGGTCTGGAGGCGCCCATCTTCTCCATCGACGGCAAGACCGGCGAGAGCTCCTGCCCCTCATGGCTGCGCAAGGTGACGTGAGCTTTCAGATCCGCCACAGGGTTTCTGCGGGTCTTCATCCACCCCTCCGCAACAAGGCTTAAATTAGAGCAGAGAGACATTTACTGGAGAAGACAAATAAAGATATGAAGTCTGAGAAATTCAACAGCCTCAGCTGACAATACAGTTTTAACACCAATCTACGTACGCTTCAATTTATGCCTTATGTGTTTTTCCTGGGGTGACTGCAGGAGCTGGATGATGCGGAGTTCATCCCCATGCCGAACGACTCCGGAGACTCCATCGAGCCGCTGGCGTCCTCCTACACCAAGAGCGCCACGCTGCCGTACGAGGAGCTGGACCAGCTCAAAGCCGCCACCGCCACAGGAAAGAGTCTGATGGTACGTCTGTGTGCTGCTGTTTGAATTTGACATTAATGGCTGTCAGCAGTCAACTTGGGTGTGTTTTTGCATCTCAAGCTGTTGTGTTTGTTTGGCAGCCGACGGCGTGTGTGGATTACGAGCGGATGAACGGCGTGGAGACGAGCCGATCTGATCAGAGCTGCTGTGGAGCGAGCGTCGAGCTGGCACACGTACGCTTCACACGCTTTAACTGAGTTCATGCCATGTTGTAATAACCTTAATTAAAAGCGTTCACGTCCTCGAGAACTGGGATTTTTCTGAGCGCTCCGACTTGCTGTCAAGCAGCAAGTTCAGACTAGACGGACATTTAAGGGATACGGTACAGTCATACCACATATTACACAGCATGTCACCACATGGATAATTATGGGGATAAGAGATATTGATCTGAGATTAAACTGATTTAAATCATACCTGTTTATCTTATAAATCCAAAACCATAGTCTCAAAATGGCAGCAGCTGCGTTTGCATGAAAGGAGAGAGCGAATCCACGATACTGGATGACATAATTGAATAACTGTACACAATATATTGATTTGACTGAGTTTTAATATTTTATTTAATATTTTATTAGCTTCCACGACCCGGATGAGCCTGTGTTATCTGTTTTTTAGCAGTTCTTATCAGGGAATAACATTAGAGATCAACCGATATATTGATTTACCGATATTTTCCCCGATATTTAAGCTTTTTACCATAATCGGATATCGGTTTTGTAATATCGGATTCACCGATAAACGTCGCCTTTGGGTGTTAAACTTTATTTCAGTATAGAGTATAGTTCTGTATAAATGCAGAGATAAACAGCACTTTGTCAGCAGATATTCCATAAGCTAGAACGACAAAAACATTATTAATAATTCTGATATAACATACCAGTTGAGAAACATTTCTGCAAAGTTGATTTAGATTAATTTATTTGCTCCATCTGAAAACATTAGACATGCTACATTTATTTCGCTTATTATGACCAATCAGAATCAAGTATTCCACAGAGCCGAGTAATAACACTAGTTAACGCAGTATAAGATAACAACGATCAGTTATTAACAAACATTATTAAATACTTTACAATGCTCATAGTTAGCTAATGAAATTAAAAATGTTAATACATCTGCAAATCTGCAAAAAAAATCACCTTTAAAGTTGTCTAAATGAAGTCCTTAGCAATGCATATCCACTCACATAGATATATTTACATTAGGAAATTTACAAAATATCTTTATGTAACATGATCTTTACTTAATATCCTAATGATTTTTGGCATAAAAGAAAAATCAATAATTTTCATAAAATGTATTGTTGGCTATTGCTACAAATATACCCGTGTGACTTATGACTGGATTTGTGCTCCAGGGTCACATATGGCATAATAACAAAAAGACAGTGAATAGCTCTAATATTATTTTTAGAAAGGAAATATATCATAACAGTGGCCGTTCACATTGAAGTCTTAAAGGATAAGCATTTTATTGTTTGTTTGTTTGTTTGATTTAAACAAAATGTGAATGTACAGGAATATACACTACCATTCAAAAGTTTGGAAACATTACTATTTTTAATGTTTTTGAACAAAGTCTCTTATGCTCATTAAGGCTGCATTTATTTCATAATAAATACAGAAAAAAACAATAATATTGTGAAATATTATTACAATTTAAAATTATGGTTTTCTATTTTAATATACTTTAATTTTTTTTTCTGTGATGCAAAGCTGAATTTTCAGCATCATTACTCCAGTCTTCAGTGTCACATGATCCTTCAGAAATCATTCTAACATGATGATTTGATGCTCAGTTATTATCAGTGTTGGAAACAGTTGTGTTGCTTAATATTTTTTTTGAACCTGTGATACTTTTTCAGGATTCATTGATGAATAAAAGGTTAAAAAGAACAGCATTTATTCAAAATATAAATCTTTTCTAACAATATAAATCTTTACTATCACTTTTTTATCAATTTTAACATATCCGTGCTGAATAAAAGTATTAATTTCTTTAAAAAAAAAAAAACAAAGAAAAAAATACTGACCCCAAACTTTTGAACAGTAGTGTATATTGTTACAAAAGATTTAATTTAAATAAACGCTGCTCTGTTTTAACTTTTCATTCATCAAAGAATCCTGAAAAAAGTATCACATTATAAAATAATATTAAGCAGCACAACTGTTTCCAACATTCATAATAAATGATCATGTTAGAATGATTTCTGAAGGATCATGTGACACTGAAGACTGGAGTAATGATGCTGAAAATTCAGCTTTGCATCACTGGAATAAATTATATTTTAAAGTAAATTAAAATAGAAAACCATAATTTTAAATTGTAATAATATTTCACAATATTATTGTTTTTTATGTATTTATTATGTAATAAATGCAGCCTTAATGAGCATAAGAGACCTTGTTCAAAAACATTAAAAATAGTAATGTTTCCAAACTTTTGACTGGTAGTGTAATAATTTTAAAAAGATTGGCTGATTTGAATATTGAGCATAATGAAGTCCTGTTGTGTGTTTCAGCTCAGAGAAACCGTGAACCGGCAGGAAGCTCAAATCCAGCTGTTACAGAAGCAGGTGAGATGAAAGAGTCTGTGCTGGAAACATGAATAAGTGCAGCTCTCTCTTCTCGGAGCGGATCAGACTCTTACAGTATGAGAACGAAGGCCGTACTGCGCTGTTTCTAATAAACTGGATGTAATTTTAAGTGCCCTTATCATGCTTTTTGTTGAATATTCCCTTTCATTTAGTAATAGAGCTGTTTGTGAATGTAAAAGCTCTGCAAAGTTTCAAAGTGCAGATAAATGGAGTTATTTCCTCCCAAAAGAAAGAGTCGATTCTGAAGTGCCTGAAACGAGTCGTTAGTAATTACAGTCTCACTTCCTGCTTGAACCTGTGCAACAATATAACTAATTTGCATAATGTCAACCTATGGTCTTCATTGGCTGAACAGCGTCTCTTTGCCCCGCCCTCAATCACTGTAGTTGTATCTGAGATTGGAAGAGTTTGGTTTGTGTTGTTCATGTCGAGAAGATGCTGTTTTCTGCTGCTAAAGCAAATCCACTCTGATGAGATTGATACAGTAAAACCCACGCCATCGTTACTGTTCGTATCACTGTGAATCAAGAGCTGAGATTCAGATATGATAATGAGCGTTTGGTTTCTGACCAATCACAGCAGAGCAGCTCTCAGAAAGGGCGGGGTTTAGAGAGACCGAATCCTTGAACGAACCGTTTCAGACACTGTGAGAAAAGAGCTGATACTGCAGTGGATATTATGAGAAAATTGTTTTTCACCTTGGATACATGTAAAAATGCTGTAGGAGACCTTTAAAACACAATTAGGAACCTTAAAAATCATAATAGGGGCACTTAAAAGGGTTAGTTCACCCAAAAATGAAATTTCTGTCATTTATTATTGCCGTTCCACACCCGTAAGACCTTCGTTCATCTTCAGAACACAAATTAAGATATTTTTGATGAAATCCGTTGGCTCAGTGAGGCCTGCATAGCCAGCAATGACATTTCCTCTCTCAAGATCCATTAATGTACTAAAAACATATTTAAATCAGTTCATGTGAGTACAGTGGTTCAATATTAATATTATAAAGCGATGAAAATATTTTTGGTGCGCCAAAAAAACAAAATAACGACTTATTTATAGTGATGGCCGATTTCAAAACACTGCTTCAGGAAGCTTCGGATCATAAATGAATCAGTGTATCGAATCAGCGGTTCAGAGTGCCAAAGTCACATGATTTCAGCAGTTTGGAGGCCTCACTGAGCTATCGGATTTCATCAAAAATATCTTAATTTGTGTTCAGAAGATGAACGAAGGTCTTACAGGTGTGGAACGACATGAGGGTGAGTAACTAATGACATTATTTTCATTTTTGGGTGAACTAACCCTTTAAATTATTTTACTTTTATATGAAAATAAACAATGAACACCCAAAGTACTTGATATTTAATTATTATTATAATTATTTAAATTTTCCATTCACTTTTAGTTTAAATACAGACATGTTCTTTAGATTTTTTTTTGTTTGTTTTGACAATAATCACATATCATAGAGAGATCGAGAGTTTATACACACAAAAACATGATATCAGAGTTACAAAATCAAACATTTTAGAAGAGAACGATGCATCACTTTGATTTAAACCATTGGTTGTTAAGCTGTGTCTTCAGCAAGTAATTTCCCATCATGCTTCTGAGCAGCGCAGTCGGTTGCCCGTTTACACCGACTTTAACGCGGCTCTGTCTGTGGTTTCAGTTCAGCGATCAGCAGAAGGAGAACGAGAGACTGTGGAAGGCCATTCAGAGCCTCCGAGCAGACGCTGAGCTGCAGGACGTCAGTCAGAGCCGTGAGGAAGAGTGAGAATCACCGTCAGTAGTTATCAGTGCGTACGGTGAGTATGCTAGAGCTAAAGGGGTTCGCCAAAATCACCAGTGCCTTTTCAGAACAGCCAAAGACTCTCATGCTGCTAATGTCAAGCCAAAGCCTTCCTGATCTTTACTGCTGTGTTCGATGTGTGTGGCGGCACTGGCGTCAACGGTGTGTGGGATGCGTTTAATCGAGTTACGGCAGAGCAATCGTGAGACGATCCTCCAAGAATGAATGTAAGGAAAGTGTCATAAACCGGTCGGTTCAGTCCACGTGACGTGGGATTTGCTTTCATAATGAACATTTAGTTTCACATGTTTTCAAAGCAGCTCTTTTAAAGAGATGAACTGTTAACTCTTTCCTCACCGGCGTTTTTGATCATTTTCACAAAACTTTCATGGCCCACAGTATATTGTTGTATGGATATCTGAACATGCAATATATCAAACAAACCCATTTTATTTTAGCTTCATGCTCTCTTGAATGTGGCGAAGTTTCATAAAAAGCAACATTTTGAACAAAAAGCTGAGAAAATCGACAATGTTTCTGCTGCTGCTTCGCCCGTGTTTTGATCTGGAGATTCTTTCAGAAGATGTGTAATAGCGCCCCCTTCTGTATAACGGTGGAAACATGACATTCTGTCAGCGGCGGGGAAAGAGTTAAGCTCTGTATGTGTCTCTAGTGTTAATGTCAGTGCACACTTGTTATTCTCACAGGTTTCATCTTTCCTATGCAAGCAGGTCGAATGCAACTGATGTATTTCAGTCAAAGGTTTTATAAGCAAACTTTAAAGCTACTTCATGTATGAATGTGAAGCCAAAACACGCGTTATGGGATGGGACACGTATGCATGTCCTGTTTCTGCTGAGATGTGCAACTAAAGACGCTGTGTGCCTTAAATCACATGATATCCGAGTCATGCGTACACGTGTCAAAACTACTGAATTTATTGCTTTTTGTTGTATTTCTGGAGTATTCTTGCTTATTTTGTGTACATTGCCAAATATAGCGACACCAAGTGCTTTGTGCAGAGGTTAACCGCAGCACGTCCACATGAGCTCTGAGACTGTAGACCGTATCCAGATCGGCAGCTCACGTGTTCTCGTTCTTCTGCCTCTCTCCGGCCACTTTGACATTGACATTCGCATGTTTTTGAAGCAACTGCAACCAGATATGTTTTTGTTCTTCGTGTCTATCTTATCTGGAGATTGTTTTTAGATTTTAGCCTGTTTTTTCCCCCCATTTTCTATACTCTGAAACTGTATCATATAATTATGGGACTTGCTCTTGAGGTGTTTTTATGCTTTGTACACTCATATCAGACACTGACTGATGCACATTTGTAATAAAATGAAAATTAAAAAGTTGAACAAAATCTCACATTGATGTTGGAGTCATTTTTAATGTTGTAACTTCATATAATTCTTTAATTGCAGTGTTGACCAAACCTTTTTTGCATTAATTTTTGTTTTGTTTCATAATTGTTTTATTTACATGTTGCTAAAAAGCTATTAAACAGCCTAAAATCAGTCTCGCCAGGATAGGATCTTTTATACTCGAATACACCACTGCACAAAACGTTTCTTGTCTCGTCACATTCAGTTATGAATTACATAAATCATGTAAATTATAGCATATTTTCAAGTCAAAATGGTGAAATTACATTTTAAAAAAAGGTACAGTTTGCATCACTGTATATTTATTTTGCATATGGTGTTTACGGCCCTGGTTTACTGTAATTTAATGCCAAGGTAAGAAAACAGAAAGTGTAGTGTTATAAATATTTTAAATGTAATGTATATTTATATGTCATTCTACAGAATTGGTTCAAAGTCAGAGTTGGAAACATCTTGGGGAAAAAAAAAAATGTCTTTTTCCACAAATTTTGGATGTAAGGTACACATTTCTAGTAATTCTGCAGTTAATTCTTATATTGTATTTTCAGAAAGTTTTGGAAAATTTTTTCCTCTCCCCAAATTTGTCACTACCGAAACACAATAATAAATAATTTAATAAGAAGGGTTACATTGACCTATTAAGATTTTGTTTACATCTACCTTGAAAATATATATTTTTTTTTTTAAAAAAAAGTTTTCACAGGTAAATCAATATCAATTACAATTTTAACAATATTTGAAGTGTAATTTATTAGATTTGTTGTATTTTAAAGTTTATCATACTGATTTTAAAGTGAAGGATTCATTAGTCTGAATATATATTGAACCAAACACTAGAATAACATCTTCGTTATACATCTCATCTTAATATACTTTATTTTTGACAAAACACCCCATGTTTTCAAAAATCAAAAAAGATATTTTTAATAACAACAATGGGGGGAAAAAATGCAAAAAATTATTTCAATATAATGTTCACAAGTTTAAATTTAGGGGTTTGTGTGCAGGACAGCCTCCTCCCAACTGAAAATACCCAATAAATGATGATTTTATATAAAGCTTACTGATATTTTAAATATTATTGTGGGATTCAATAGATAATAGAAGATTCTTAGTAAACATCTAAGGTTTGAATACTTAAATGCTTTTTAAATGTGTGTTTTGGTTGTGGGACAGCAGTTTGCACCAATTCTGTATAATATATATATATATATGGGCCATTCTACAGAATTGGTGCAAACTGCTATATATATACAGTACAGTCCAAAAGTTTAGAACCACTAAGATTTTTAATGTTTTTAAAAGAAGTTTCGTCTGCTCACCAAGGCTACATTTATTTAATTATAAATACAGTAAAAACAGTAATATTGTGAAATATTATTACAATTTAAAATAACTGTTTTCTATTTGAATATATTTCACAAAGTAATTTATTCCTGTGATCAAAGCTGAATTTTCAGCATCATTACTCCAGTCTTCAGTGTCACATGATCCTTCAGAAATCATTCTAATATGATGATTTGCTGCTCAAGAAACATTTAATGTGTACAATTGTACAAAATATTTGTGTACAATATTTTTTTTTTCAGGATTATTTGATGAATAGAAAGTTCAAAAGAACAGTGTTTATCTGAAATCTAATCTTTTGTAACATTATAAATGTCTTTACTGCCACTTTTGATTGATTTAATGCATCCTTGCTGAATAAAAGTATTCATTTCATTAATTTCTTTTCAAAAAAATAAAAATAAAAATTCTTACTGACCCCAAACTTTTGAACGGTAGTGTATAATGCTACAGAAGCTTTGTATTTCAGATAAATGCTGTTCTTTTGAACTTTCTATTCATCAAGGAATCTTGAAAAAAAAAAAGTACACAACTGTTTTCAACATTGATAATAATCATAAATGTTTCTTGAGCAGCAGATCAGCATATTAGAATGATTTCTGAAGGATCATGTGACACTGAAGACTGAAGTAACGATGCTGAAAATTCAGCTTTGCATCACAGGAATAAATTACTTTGTCAAATATATTTAAATAGTACACAGTTATTTTAAATTGTAATAATATTTCACAATATTACTGTTTTTTACTGTATTTTTAATTAAATAAATGTAGCCTTGGTGAGCAGACGAAACTTCTTTTAAAAACATTAAAAATCTTAGTGGTTCCAAACTTTTGGACTGTACTGTATATGTGTGTGTACTATAGTAGGAATTTAACAAATGTTGAATAACCCTTCAGCAGTTTTCAGTTGATTTGTGTGTTTTTGGGGGACTTTTATTTTGACATGTTTTGGCGTGTCGTTGTTTCCGACTCTCCCGTCATTCACACTTTCAAACATGGAGTCTATTTTCCACGAAAAAGTAAGAATCGCTTTTTAGCGAAATATATTTATGAATTATATTTATATTCCACACATGTGCTTCACCCGACAAATAAGAGATTTGTCCGTGTATCCTCTTATTCTCAGACGGGTTTATATGAGGCGTTTATGTACTTTTATCGACTGTCAGCGGTCAGAAATGAGGTGTTTGTTTACTGTCAGAGTCGCCTTCATTATTCTCACAGATAATTATTAGATAATTATGTTTCTATAAGCATCACAGTAACTACATTATCAAACATTTACCATGGTACTTTATTACACACCGTTCCCGCAGTTCTGAGTGAATATCACGCGACTGCTGCTGTAATCTGAGAGTATCACCTCACTGTGTTTGATTCATTTGACTACAGATTGTTATGGGATGAGCTCTCAGTGGTTTCATTTCTGAAGTCACAGTTTTACTGGAATAACTCTGGTTAACACTGTAAATGAGCACAGTAATCTGGGGTCCGGGGCCCTCGGGGCCCTCAGAGGAGTGCTGGGGGTCTGTGGGAAAGTTCAGAGGAAAACTGTGTAAAAATATAAATAAAAAACACTTAACAAACTAAATACATTTGATTAAAATAAAATATTAATTATAATAATTTAAATGTTTATTTAAGTAATATAAGTAATATATTAGATAAATAAATAGTTAAACTGTATAAAGCATTTAACAAATAAATACAAAATGATTTAAATAAAATTGGATTTAAATGATTACATTTGATTAAAATAAATTAAATTTGATTTAAATTAAAATTATTTGATGAAACCAAATAAATAAATAAAACTGGATTAAAATAAATAAAAAAAAAGGAAAAGTAGTGCATAAATAAAATAAGATTAGATGAAGTAAATAAATTGGTTAAAATATTTTAAATAATAAATGAGTGCATTTGATAAAATAATAAAATAAATTAAAATAATTACATTTAATAAAAACAAAAAATAAACATGATTAAAAAAATGAAAAGTGATGTATAAATCTAAAATAAGATTAAACTAAGTAACTAAATAAATAAATTGATTATTTTTTAAATAAATAAATTAGTATATTTTATTGAAATAAATTTGATTTAAATTAAAATTATTTGATGAAACCAAATAAATAAAACCTGATTAAAATAAATAAAAAAAGAAAAAGTAGTGTATAAATAAAATAAGATTAGATGAAGTAAATAAATTGGTTAAAAATATTTTAAATAATAAATGAGTGCATTTGATAAAATAATAAAATAAATACAATTTTATTTAAATTAAAATAATTATATTTAATAAAAATAAAAAAATAAACATGATTAAAATAAAGGAAAAATGAAAAGTAATGTATAAATCTAAAATAAGATTAAACTAAGTAACTAACTAAATAAATAAATTGATAAATTTTTTAATAATTTTTTAAAATAAATAAATTAGATATTTTATTAAAATAAATAAATACAGTTTGATTTAAATAAAATAACTGCATTTGATAAAACAAAAAATATATAAAACCTCATTAAAATAAAATTAAAAAATTATTTTTCATGTATTATTTTATTTATTTGATGTATAAATAAAAATGACAAAACTAAATAAATTGATTAAAATAAAAAATGATTTAAATAAATAAATTAATATGTGATTAAAATAATTTGATAAAAAAGAAACAAATAAAACACATCTAACTTCAGTACTACAGTGAGTAGAAAAAAATGTAATAACTAAAATTTGATTTAAATAAATCAATGCATGCTATTAATAAATAAATTAGAATAAAATTTGGGCTCACACGAGGATGACCGTATTTGGGGTCTGTGGCATGTATAGACAGTGATATCAGACATTGTCGTTGACGTGTTTGTGTGTGTTTTTCAGCAAGAGGGCTCTCTGTGTGCACAGCACTGCTTGAACAACCTCCTGCAGGGCGAGTACTTCAGTCCGGTGGAGCTGTCGTCCATCGCGCACCAGCTGGACGAGGAGGAGCGCATGCGCATGGCTGAGGGAGGCGTCCAGACGGAGGAGTACAGGACCTTCCTGCAGGTGCGCTGGCCCGCCACGCCTCTGTTCACTGCTCAAGTGTCTCTGATATACTCGTAATACCTTTGTGTTCTGCCATCTTTAGCAACCGTCGGGAAACATGGATGACAGCGGCTTCTTTTCCATTCAAGTGAGTCACATCTGAGGCACAATACTGCAGTTTCTGAGCTCTTCATTTAAAATAAAGGCTTTATTGGCATTGATGGTTCCATGTTTAACCTCCTTTGAATATTTTTTAATTGTACAAAAGGTTCTTTATGGTGTAAAAATTGTGCTTTAGATTATTAAAATGTTCTTCACACTTTGAAAAAATTCTTATTTTTAAGAATCGTTCATTAAAAGGGAGCTAAAAAATGATTCTTCTATGGCATCACTGTGAAAACCCCCTTTAGGAAGCTTTATTTTTAAGAGTGTTGTAGTTCAAATCACATCCCACTCTTTCTTAATTCATGTTCTTGGTCTTCTTGTGCATGATTGTCTAAAAAAATACATGTTTGTCTTCATAATCTTTTAGAGCTGCACGATTGTGAATAGAGAACAAAACATTTACTAGAGGTTCTGACAATTTTATTTGCTGCAGTCTATTTATAATTTAATTAATTATAATATATAAAATTGGTGTAAATAATGGTTCAGTGACTCACTCATAAAGACTTATGACAGACCGATTGATGTTTGGCATCAAAGTACAGCGAGAACGACTCAAAAACACATGGAGCCGTCTGCTCTCTAATCGATCTTGCTGTTCTTTGATGTCATGTACCGATCAGCCTGAGCAGCGCCGCTTCAAGTCGAACACACCTAATGATTCAGTGACTCACTCATAAAGACTTCACTAGCTCCATTACTGGATGAATCAGCGTTTTTTTTTTTTTTTTTTTTAATGAATCTCTTAAATGAAGACTCATAAAGAATTGCTTCATTATTGGATGAATCAGCGTTTTTTAATGAATCTCTTGAATGAATGCTTCAGTGACTCATAAAGAATTCACTTGCTTCATTATTGGATGAATCAGTGTTTTTGAATGAATCTCTTAAATGAATGCTTCAATAACTCGCTCATAATGACCACTTGTTTCATTAGTGGATGTTTCAGCATTTTTGAACAAATCACTTGAATGAATGCTTCAATAACTCACTCATAAAGAATTCACTTGCTTCATTATTGGGTGAATCAGCGTTTTTGAATGAATCTCTTGAATGAATGCTTCAATAACTCACCCAAAAAGACTTCACTTGCTTCATTACTAGATGAATCTGTGTTTTAGAATGAATCTCTTGAATGCATGATTCACTGACTCACTCATAAAGACTTCACTTGCTTCATTATTGGATGAATCAGCGTTTTTGAATGAATATCTTGAATGAATGCTTCAATGACTCAATCATAAAGACTTCACTTGCTTCATTATTGGGTGAATCAGCGTTTTTGAATGAATATCTTGAATGAATGCTTTAATGACTCACTCATAAAGAATTCACTTGCTTCATTATTGGGTGAATCAGCGTTTTTGAATGAATCTCTTGAATGAATGCTTCAATAACTCACTCATAAAGAATTCACTTGCTTCATTACTAGATGAATCTGTGTTTTTGAATGAATCTCTTGAATGAATGCTTCAATAACTCACTCATAAAGAATTGCTTCATTATTGGATGAATCAGCATTTTTGAATGAATCTTTTTAATGAATGCTTCAATAACGCACTCAAAAAGACTTCACTTGCTTCATTACTGGGTGAATCAACATTTTTGAATGAATCCCTTGAATGAATGCTTCAGTGACTCTCATAAAGAATTCACTTGCTTCATTATTGGGTGAATCAGCGTTTTTGAATGAATCTCTTTAATGAATGCTTCAATAACTCACTCAAAAAGACTTCACTTGCTTCATTACTAGATGAATCTGTGTTTTTGAATGAATCTCTTGAATGAATGCTTCAATGACTCACTCATAAAGAATTCACTTGCTTCATTATTGGATGAATCAGCATTTTTTAATGAATCTCTTGAATGAATGCTTCAATAACTCACTCATAAAGAATTCACTTGCTTCATTATTGGATGAATCAGTGTTTTTGAATGAATCTCTTGAATGAATGCTTCAATAACTCACTCATAAAGAAGTCACTTGCTTCATTATTGGATGAATCAGTGTTTTTGAATGAATCTCTTAAATGAATGCTTCAATAACTCGCTCATAAAGACATCACTTGCTTCATTACTGGATGAATCAGCATTTTTAAACAAATCCCTAGAACGAATGTTTCAATGACTCACTCATAAAGACTTCACTTGCTTCATTACTGGGTGAATCAGCGTTTTTGAATGAATCTCTTGAATGAATGATTTAATAGCTCACTCAAAAAGACTTCACTTGCTTCATTATTGGGTGAATCAGTGTTTTTGAATGAATCTCTTGAATGAACATTTCAATAACTCGCTCATAAGGACTTCACTTGTACCATTTCTGGATGAATCAGCGTTTTTGAACAAATCTCTTGAATGAACATTTCAATGACTCACTCATAAAGACTTCACTTGCTTCATTACTGGGTGAATCAGCGTTTTTTAATGAATCTTTTGAATGAATGCTTTAATGACTCACTCATAAAGACTTCACTAGCTCCATTACTGGATGAATCAGCGTTTTTGAATGAATCTCTTGAATGAACATTTCAATGACTCACTCATAAAGACTTCACTTGCTCCATTACTGGATGAATCAGTGTTTTTGAATGAATCTCTTGAATGAACATTTCAATGACTCACTCATAAAGACTTCACTTGCTCCATTACTGGATGAATCAGTGTTTTTGAATGAATCTCTTGAATGAACATTTCAATGACTCACTCATAAAGACTTCACTTGCACCATTTTTGGATGAATCTGTGTTTTTGAACAAATCTTTTGAATGAATGATTCAACGACAATACATTATTTTAACAGTCACTTATCACCACCTACTGGTGTAACAATGTAATTGAAGCATCAAATTTCTTTCAAAAGATTTACTTTATTTTGATCGCTATTGTAGACATCAGTGTTTATATCCGAACTTTTATCCCGGTACTTCTATGATCATTTGAATAATTAATACACAGAAATTATACTGTTTGGTTAAAAAGACTGTTTGTGTTTCATACCAATTCATGACAACGCTTCTCTCTGAATCAGCGGCAGCACCAATACAGATCTGATTGTTTGCTGTATCATACTTGTCCATTGATTGGCGAATTGTCATTTAGGAATAAGGTTGCATGGGTATTTGAATCGAGGTTGTGATTTTTTAACATATAATCGTGCAGCTCTATAATCTTTCATCTCGCTTTCCTTTTCATCGTGCATCTTCAGTCCCTCTCATTTTATACATAGAGACACTTTCACAATCTTCACTGAGAAAATCACGTCCCGCTGTCCCTGTTTGAGTGTTTCAGACGTCACGTGTGGACTGTTTTCTGCCGCAGTGAGTAGAGATGCGCTGTGTTTTGCAGGTGATCAGTAACGCACTGGGGGTTTGGGGTTTGGAGATCATTCTGTTCAACAGCAGAGAGTACCAGCAGTTACGGATTGATCCCATGTAAGCCTTCTAACAGCTTCAGCATCCGTCCTGTTATCCGCTGTATGACGTTCATCCTCTTCATGTTTGCTTTCAGACACGAGAAGGCCTTTATATGTAACTATAAGGAGCACTGGTTTACAGTGCGTAAGCTGGGACAGCAGGTATGTGTTTCACTTGCAGCATTGACTACGTTTGCATGTGCAACAATAATGTGACTATTTTTGATCAGAATAAGGACTTAATTGCTGTTAAAAGTTTACATGACATGAGCAAACCTTTTCACTTTTGTTTACATGCCATTTTCATTATTCTGATTATAAGAATTGTGGTTATTTTTACTGCATCATTCACATATGCACAGCACAAATGATGAACTCACATACAGTCTGTGTGCTGCTGGTTAAGCTCTTCCAGCACACCTGGATTTGTTTGCCGGTTCTTTCGTATTTATCTTTCATGATAAATACGAAATTCATGATTTATCTTTCTTTCATGTTTTTGACCATCAAAATACTACATTATATTCATGTCGCACAACGTTGTCAACATGAAATCAGTTTCTTCAACACCCCAAAAAAAGGTCAGACTGGAAAATTATGGTTGCTGCAATTATGAGCTTAAAGGCACACTATGTAAATTTTCACCACTAGAGGTCGCTTATTCAAAACAAAGGTGTAGCTTGATAACGCCTTGATTTCGAGGAATCATGGGAGGTGTTGTTTTCACGTCTACAGCCGGTGGAAAAGAATCCGACAGGACTCGGGTTAGAAATCATGGTCATGGATGAGATTATTAACGTTACTGTAGTATGAAGCAGAGCAGGGTGAGTGACGTTGAAGCTGAACAAGGCCGCTGGAGCGATTGTTAATGAGAGACGAGCACAACACATGCCTCGAGAGCAGTGGGACTTTTATTATGCCACAGTCGCCGCTTCCGCTTCTTCCGGTCAAGTGTATGTGGGGTAAAGCAGCTCTGTTTATCATATTAGATATATTTGTGTGTTGAAAGTTGTTATAATGCTACTCTGTGTTCGCTCGGCGGCTGCTATGAGACACTTGTTGCACACTGCAGTAAGATAGATCGATGTTAGTCATGGTAAAACATGGTACTCACAGTAAATCAAGAAAACGAGATTTAAACAATAAGACATACAGTGTTGAGCTATATAACTTTAGTTTTCCGTCGATGAATGCTCACCTGTCAAATAAAACATATAATATATTAAAGCGTCTTTGGTGTTTCCATGGTTTCTACAAAATCAAACCAAGGGTAATCCAAGGGTAACGTGGGTATGATATCATTGATAGACATGGTCTGTGTCCTGGTTAAAATGGTTTTAAACATTTTTGGAAACATCTGGGATAAGGTAAACAAAAAGTCAACAAAATATATAACATTGTTCTAGTGGTTTTTGGATATTTTAACCCAAAGATCTTACATAGTGTGCATTTAAAGGGATAGTTCATAGTGCCATCCCCAATGTATATGACTTTCTTTCTTCAGATAAACACAAACAAGTGTGAGTCTGTGGGCCCTATTTTAACAATCTGAGTGCATGGTCTGAAGCGCAGGTGCACTTAGGGCGTGTCCGAATCCTCTTTTGCTAGTTTAACGACTGAAAAAATGGTCCAAAAGGGTTGTACCCAGTCTCTTAATGAGTCATGGGTGTGTTTTGGGCATAATATGCAATAAACCAATCAGAGTCTCATCTCCCATTCCCTTTAAAAGCCAGTTGCATTCGCTATTTACGTGGCGGAATTTGCAAGCGGAAAGATCATTTTATTTTTAATATTTGGCATGTTTGTGCTGCTGTGCGTCCCTGTGTGTGTAATAAGCAGAGTGTACACGTGTTGTGCACACACATACAGTGGGTACGGAAAGTATTCAGACCCCCTTAAATTTTTCACTCTTTGTTATATTGCAGCCATTTGCTAAAATCATTTAAGTTATTTTTTTTTCCTCATTAATGTACACACAGCAGCCCATATTGACAGAAAAACACAGAATTGTTGACATTTTTGCAGATTTATTAAAAAAGAAAAACTGAAATATCACATGGTCCTAAGTATTCAGACCCTTTGCTCAGTATTTAGAAGCACACTTTTGATCTAATACAGCCATGAGTCTTTTTGGGAAAGATGCAACAAGTTTTTCACACCTGGATTTGGGGATCCTCTGCCATTCCTCCTTGCAGATCCTCTCCAGTTCTGTCAGGTTGGATGGTAAACGTTGGTGGACAGCCATTTTTAGGTCTCTCCAGAGATGCTCAATTGGGTTTAAGTCAGGGCTCTGGCTGGGCCATTCAAGAACAGTCACAGAGTTGTTGTGAAGCCACTCCTTCGTTATTTTAGCTGTGTGCTTAGGGTCATTGTCTTGTTGGAAGGTAAACCTTCGGCCCCGTCTGAGGTCCTGAGCACTCTGGAGAAGGTTTTCGTCCAGGATATCCCTGTACTTGGCCGCATTCATCTTTCCCTCGATTGCAACCAGTCGTCCTGTCCCTGCAGCTGAAAAACACCCCCACAGCATGATGCTGCCACCACCATGCTTCACTGTTGGGACTGTATTGGACAGGTGATGAGCAGTGCCTGGTTTTCTCCACACATACCGCTTAGAATTAAGGCCAAAAAGTTCTATCTTGGTCTCATCAGACCAGAGAATCTTATTTCTCACCATCTTGGCAAACTCCATGTGGGCTTTCATGTGTCTTGCACTGAGGAGAGGCTTCTGTCGGGCCACTCTGCCATAAAGCCCCGACTGGTGGAGGGCTGCAGTGATGGTTGACTTTCTACAACTTTCTCCCATCTCCCGACTGCATCTCTGGAGCTCAGCCACAGTGATCTTTGGGTTCTTCTTTACCTCTCTCACCAAGGCTCTTCTCCCCCGATAGCTCAGTTTGGCCGGACGGCCAGCTCTAGGAAGGGTTCTGGTCATCCCAAACGTCTTCCATTTAAGGATTATGGAGGCCACTGTGCTCTTAGGAACCTTAAGTGCAGCAGAAATGTTTTTGTAACCTTGGCCAGATCTGTGCCTTGCCACAATTCTGTCTCTGAGCTCTTCAGGCAGTTCCTTTGACCTCATGATTCTCATTTGCTCTGACATGCACTGTGAGCTGTAAGGTCTTATATAGATAGGTGTGTGGCTTTCCTAATCAAGTCCAATCAGTATAATCAAACACAGCTGGACTCAAATGAAGGTGTAGAACCATCTAACGGATGATCAGAAGAAATGGACAGCACCTGAGTTAAATATATGAGTGTCACAGCAAAGGGTCTGAATACTTAGGACCATGTGATATTTCAGTTTTTCTTTTTTAATAAATCTGCAAAAATGTCAACAATTCTGTGTTTTTCTGTCAATATGGGGTGCTGTGAACTTAAATGATTTTAGCAAATGGCTGCAATATTACAGAGTGAAAAATTTAAGGGGGTCTGAATACTTTCTGTACCCACTGTATAGGCGCATATTACTAACGCACCCATTAAATAACACAAAAAATACTGCGCCATTGACTTTAGAGCAGGTTTCAGTTGGTCAATGGTGCAGTCGTTTTCATTTGCCTCAAAATAGCAACATGCCAACAATGCACCTGAAAACACTTTGATTTCAGACCAGCACGCCCATGGGTGGACAGATGGGTGCAATTGCATTTGCTATTTAAACAACGTGGCGCTGGATGTGAAAATAAGTGCGTCAGGCTGAAACTAGCAAAACAAAAATTGCTCCGGGTGTATGATAGGGCCCTATATCAGTGTTTCCCAACCCTGTTCCTGGAGGCACACCAACACTGCACATTTTGCATGTCTCCTTTGTCTGACACACCCATTTCAGGTCTTGGAGTCTCTACTAATGAGCTGATGACTTGAATCAGGTGTGTTTGATTAGAGAGACATGCAAAATGTGCAGCGTTGATGTGCCTCCAGGAACAGGGTTGGGAAAAACTGCCCTATATAATGCAAGTGAATGGCTGCCGCTCATTTGACACACTCGTAATCCATACGACCCCAGTGGATGAGTTGATGGCTTCAGAAGACATAGATTCATCCACAGGGGTCGTATGGATTACTGTCACAATCGCTGTGTGTGTCACAGTCTCAAATGAGCAGCAGCTGTGTGAAATGATCAGTTTACCAGCTTGTTTCTTTCTCTTAATCTAGTGGTTTAATCTGAACTCGCTGTTGACCGGACCAGAGCTCATATCAGACACTTACTTAGCCCTTTTCTTAGCGCAGCTACAACAAGAAGGTAAAATTCTTACATAACCATGTATCACATGAGCTCTTATCGTGGTGCGTCCACATGCGTAATGCCTGGAAATTGAGTTCAGCTGAACTTCTCTGCAGGTTATTCTATATTTGTGATCCGGGGAAACCTGCCAGATTGTGAAGCCGATCAGATTTTGCGGATCATGCGAGTGGAGCAACAGCAGCGGCCGAAGCTGATCGGAGAGGACGAGGCCCAGAGGTGCGCTGACTCTCGTCACATGACATATAGAGCAAGACACGTCCATCTTCACCCTCCTGTTGTGTGTGACTTTTATTCCATTTTTAAACTGCTCGAAACACTCTAAACTATTTATTTCTGATTGGTGATGAATGCGCATGAAACACAGATGTGTTTTGGAAAGGATGTACAGATTTTGGTGAATATTTGACCCCCATTAGTTTTCATGCAATTTGCCAAAAAACAACACTTTGAAAAACATGTCTATTTAACCCCGCCCTCAATCACTGTAGTTGTATCTGAGATTGGAAGAGTTTGGTTCGTGTTGTTCAAGTTGAGAAGACACCGTTTTCTGCTGCCAAAGTAAATCCACTTTTTGATTGATACAGTAAAACCCACGCCATCATTACTGTTCGTATCACTGTGAATCAGGTGCCAAGATTCTGATATGATCATTTGGTTTCTGACCAATCAGAGCAGAGTAGGCTCTCAGAAAGGTGGGGTTTACAGAGACCGAATCCTTGAACGAACCGTTTCAGACACTGTGAGAAAAGAGCTGATGCTGCAGTGGATATTATGATAAAATTAAAGGATGTTCACTTCAGAACTAAAATTTCCTGATAATTTACTCACCTCCATGTCATCCAAGATGTTCATGTCTTTCTTTCTTCAGTTGAAATTTGAGAAATTTTGAGGAAAACATTCCAGGATTTTTCTCCATATAGTGGACTTCACTGGGGTTCAATGGGTTGAAGGTCGATGAATAAGAGTCTTATCTAGAGAAACCATTGCTCATTTTCTTTAAAAATTTTTTAAATTAATATACTTTTTAACCACAAATGCTCGTCTTGCACTGCTCTGTGATGCGCCACGCATTGCATAATGTTGGAAAGGTCATGCGTGACGTAGGAGGAAGTACCGCGGTAGGGTGAAAAACTCCATCTCAATTTCTCCTCCAACTTCAAAATTGTTATTTTACCTTTTTTTGTAAAGTGCGTTTGACTTAATCTTTGCACTTTCGCTTTGTAAACCCTGGATCGGTACTTCCACCTACATCACGCGTGACGTTTCCAACATGATTATGTAATGCGTGGAGCATCACAGAGCAGTGCAAGATGAGCATTTGTGGTTAAAAAGTATATTTTTATATATTTTTTTTTATTTATTTATTTTTTTTTTTAGAAAATGGCTGATGGTTTCTCTAGATAAGACTCTTATTCCTCGTCTGGGATCATGTAGAGCTCTTTGAAGCTGCACTGAAACTGACATTTGGACCTTCAACCCGTTGAACCCCAGTGAAGTCCACTATATGGAGAAAAATCATGGAATGTTTTCCTCAAAAACCTTCATTTCTTTTCCACTGAAGAAAGAAAGACATGAACATCTTGGATGACATGGAGGAGAGTAAATCATCAGGAAATGTTAATTCTGAAGTGAACTAATCCTTTAAGAATGGTGTAATGCCTAGCCGTGGATTACACTGCTATCTATGGTGTCTGCACGTTGAGTTTGTGCATCTCTGACGAGTGTGTGCTGTTGATCAGGATGTCAGTGCAGCCCGTGTCAGACACACCAGTCCCCGGGGATGAAGCGCCGCTGGATGAGGATGAGGAGGAGCTGAGGAAGGCTCTGGCTCTCAGCAGACAGCACATGGAGGTGGAGGATGAGGAGGCCGACCTGCGCAGAGCCATTCAGCTCAGCATGCAGGGTGAGAAACACACGCTGCTAGTAACACGCCTTTACATAGAGGATGATGTTGAAGAGTGATACTCCTATGAGAGAAGTCTAAAAGACATTGGATTATAAGTGAGTGTGAAAGTGCTCGTGCTTCTGGAGCTTCAGGCTGAAAACGTGACATTAATGAGAGTGTTTCTTGTAATTGGTGTCACTTCTTTCAGTGAGTTCAGTGATTCATTCAATAATCGATGCTAATGGTTCAGCCAATTAAAATAACTGTAGAGCCCTTTATGATTCTATTAATCTGATTCCTTAAATCAAACTGAGTTAATTTTAGTACGTCAAGTTAAATGAAATGGAAATAGCTGAACTAAAATAAGTTTTATAGTTGACGTTTATTTTATTTCAAGTAACATTTTTTAGTTTGTTATTTTTTAGTTGTGCTCGTCTTTTCTTCCTGTATAAAACAAATATAGGGCGGGGCTTGATTTTGTCTGTGGGGAATTGATTGGATGGTTTTGGTTTGCTATTGGTGGATCTCATGTGAGTGACAGGTTGCCCCACCCTCATCATCAGAGAAGAGAAGAGATGCTGCAAGAGGGAGGAGAAGATATTCTGATTCAAGATTATGAGGAACATGAATTTAAAACAATAATGATGTGCACCAATAAATAATTTAGAATAAACACTGCAATATTCCATAAAAAAATAAGAATTGTCAGTTTTGATTTCATGGTGACTTTAATGGATGTAGGCGGCAGCGATCCCACAAGCCCCAATGCGGTTGTGACGGCGGGCTCGTCTCACGAATCAGGAAGCAGCGAGGAGACGCTCACTGCAGAGGAGCTGCGAAGGAGGAGACAGGCCTACTTCGACAGGTGAGCGCGACTGCAGCACACTCATGATACTGCAATCATACAAGTTCAATCAGAGTAAGTGATGATCGTCTGATCTTCTCACAGGCAGCAACAGGCTCACGACAGCAGCACCGCCGGTAAGTCATTCTGTCTTTCTGCTTTCAGTCCTCCTGATTATAGAAACAGACGTCTGGTGTGGAGAAATCCTTCTGCTTTATAAATCTTTGAACACTCGAGCTCATTACTAGCTATTAATGCCACCAGATCAATCTCTCAGGTCATGTGAGCGAGTGCTGCTGTGGGTTCCTAGATCCAGAACTGTCTTAAGAACTAGTTTATCCAACTAGCTGTTTAGCCAAGGGGTTATCGGTCTCACACCCAGCTCATATGGAGTGTTTGTTTCAGAACCTACCATCTTTTCTCTCTTAGTTTGGTTCGTTTAGGCATATATATGAACATGGCAATCGTGCTTGGATCTGCACCAAAGCAATCCGTCTGAATGAGGTGGTTTCGGCCTGTATGTAGTGGTGAGAAATCAATCCAACTCGAACCAAGCTGTATCTTAAGAGCTGGAAAATGTGTTTACTGTTGCTTTGTCCGACAAGCCATGGCGCTGTCACGCCACACGCCGTGTAAAATACATTGCGGAGCAAAGAGGACACTGACAACACGTCGACAGAAAGTCCCAGCTTTCAAACTGTGTTTTTTTTTTAAAGAAATTCGAACAATAAAAACAATTTTGTGCTCTTTAAAGTGTCGTGACAGATTGCTGTAGCGCCTCAGCTCATCTCTTCCTACTAGTTCATTTATAGCATCAAATAAACATGAATGAACATCAGAAGGAATGTTGTTTAAAACGCGGAAAGACATAAATACACACCATTTTTCAAGTTTCAAGAGGTTAATCTTCTAACTCCTGACTGTGGATTCGGCGTTATGATTGGTTAGATCGCCTGTCAATCAAACTCCCGGTGAAGGGTCAATTCAAGAATGCTTTGGAATATAGACCTTAGTTTGGTCTTGTTTTAAAGAAGACACTTAGCAGATTGTTGCATTCAAAAAATGAAAGTATGAAAAAGTTGAAATTTGCTGTAAATCAAATGTACTGTACTAATTTTTATTTTATTTTATATAAAGTATATATTTTACAAAATCATTTTGAATCTAAAATTGATATAAAATCAAAGCCGTACGTCTAACTAAGTTGTATTCCGAATATGAAGCTGATATCACAAAAATTGAAGTTCCCATGAGATCTTGTTAAGGCGTTTTACCAAAAATAGCCACCGGGCGTCACCCACATTCCATAGATTTTTTTGATGAATTCTCCTGTAACAAATTAATAAATTTCTGTCCAAATATCACTTATATCTCAAAACAGATGGCATATATGGAAGCTTGAGAATCCGACCTTTCCAACGATATGTGTTTTGTCAAGATTAGAAAAATCTACTATTAATTAGTTAAAATAATTTTTGTAAGTTGATTTATTTCACTACTTCCACTCAAAAAGTGAAACTTGTATATTATATTCATTCATTACACACAGACTGATATATTTCAAATGTTTATTTCTTTTAATTTTGATTATAACTGACAACTAAGGAAAATCCCAAATTCAGTATCTCAGAAAATTAGAATATTGTGAAAAGGTTCAATATTGAAGACACCTGGTGCCACACTCTAATCAGCTAATTAACTCAAAACACCTGCAAAGGCCTTTAAATGGTCTCTCAGTCTAGTTCTGTAGGCTACACAATCATGGGGAAGACTGCTGACTTGACAGTTGTCCAAAAGACGACCATTGACACCTTGCACAAGGAGGGCAAGACACAAAAGGTCATTGCAAAAGAGGCTGGCTGTTCACAGAGCTCTGTGTCCAAGCACATTAATAGAGAGGCGAAGGGAAGGAAAAGATGTGGTAGAAAAAAAGTGTACAAGCAATAGGGATAACCACACCCTGGAGAGGATTGTGAAACAAAACCCATTCAAAATGTGGGGGAGATTCACAAAGAGTGGACTGCCGCTGGAGTCAGTGCTTCAAGAACCACTACGCACAGACGTATGCAAGACATGGGTTTCAGCTGTCGCATTCCTTGTGTCAAGCCACTCTTGAACAACAGACAGCGTCAGAAGCGTCTCGCCTGGGCTAAAGACAAAAAGGACTGGACTGCTGCTGAGTGGTCCAAAGTTATGTTCTCTGATGAAAGTAAATTTTGCATTTCCTTTGGAAATCAGGGTCCCAGAGTCTGGAGGAAGAGAGGAGAAGCACACAATCCACGTTGCTTGAGGTCCAGTGTAAAGTTTCCACAGTCAGTGATGGTTTGGGGTGCCATGTCATCTGCTGGTGTTGGTCCACTGTGTTTTCTGAGGTCCAAGATCAACGCAGCCGTATACCAGGAAGTTTTAGAGCACTTCATGCTTCCTGCTGCTGACCAACTTTATGGAGATGCAGATTTCATTTTCCAACAGGACTTGGCACCTGCACACAGTGCCAAAGCTTCCAGTACCTGGTTTAAGGACCATGGTATCCCTGTTCTTAATTGGCCAGCAAACTCGCCTGACCTTAACCCCATAGAAAATCTATGGGGTATTGTGAAGGGGAAAATGCGATATGCCAGACCCAACAATGCAGAAGAGCTGAAGGCCACTATCAGAGCAACCTGGGCTCTCATAACACCTGAGCAGTGCCACAGACTGATCGACTCCATGCCACGCCGCATTGCTGCAGTAATTCAGGCAAAAGGAGCCCCAACTAAGTATTGAGTGCTGTACATGCTCATACTTTTCATGCTCATACTTTTCAGTTGGCCAAGATTTCTAAAAATCCTTTCTTTGTATTGGTCTTAAGTGATATTCTAATTTTCTGAGATACTGAATTTGGGATTTTCCTTAGTTGTCAGTTATAATCATCAAAATTAAAAGAAATAAACATTTGAAATATATCAGTTTGTGTGTAATGAATGAATATAATACACATGTTTCACTTTTTGAATGGAATTAGTGAAATAAATCAACTTTTTGATGATATTCTAATTATATGACCTATATGATGATTACTAAAATATGTGATAGAAAAAAGCAATAAATAAAAACAGCGCCAAGCATCCCGCTAGCGACACTTAAAGGGTTAAAGTAAGTTACTTAAAAAGGTAGATTGATCTAATTTGAATTGGAAAAGTAAGGCCAATTGGTTAACTCCTAGTTAGTCAAACTAGTTCTTAAGACACACACTGCATCTGAAATCACATGCTGGTTCTACATTTGAATTCGAATTTACTTCGCCACTGTATGTTCTATATAGTATGTGAAGAGTATGAATGAAATTCAGACATACTAAATCTGCCATGTTGTTAGTGTTCACCGCCATTGATAAATCCTCTCCTGTGGCCTCATGGGATAGTAAAGTGTCCATCGAATGCACACTCACCCGAGCGGAAGTATTCGGTCATTCGGTACTTTCTGCCTACTATACTACAGTACTTTTTTGCATACTATATATATTAGGGAAGTATTCAATTTCTGATGCAGCGACAGTCTTTACATAGTGGCTATGTTTATGCAAGTAACCCCTCAGTTGTGAAGGAAAACAAGAGATGACTAACTTGTAAGACAAGTCTAAGCCATTTATGCAGTGGCCACAGGATCTACACTCCTCAGCAGATGTTGTTGTTTTGCTGTGTGTCGTTGGCAGGCGAAGTGAAGGACAGCGGGACCAAACCCAACCAGTGACCATCCAGCGGCGATGTTGACAGCGCCGGACGCTCTGAACGCCACCCGATGGGAATCACGTCTCTGGGACTCCGGTTGGGTCCTGCTGTGTTAATAAAGGGACATATGTTTAGCTTCTCTTGACCTATTTAAGTTGAATGAGGTCAAAGGGAAGCTTTTACCCCGGTACATTCCTCTTCCTCAGACTGAGAGCGACAGGAGGAAGCTGTTAAAGTGGGATCACTCGTGCATTCTGGGACCATTCGGCTTTATTGGGTTACTGGATCTCTTTCCTCTTTTCCTCTGTGGACTGTAGTGAATTGCCGTCTACTGTCACAGGTGAGCGGCGTCTTCGCCGGCGTGTGACACGTGCCCATATCTATGATTCATTCCCTCGTGAAGGTTGACTCTCATGCGCACTAGGTAGAGAGCACAGTGTGCGTGAGGGCAGATGGTTGACCAGCGAGTTCCAGTGCAGTCAGTGATGAAATGACGTCCATCAGCGCTCACGTGTGCACCAATCATCACACAGATTCAGACCTTCACTTGTTTTAGTCATTTATCAGTCGTCCCTCATTTGTTTGCAGGCAGCAGCTCTTTTGATTCTGTTTCCAAATTCGTCTCACATTCAGCAATAGTTTTTAAGTGATTGATTATTCTTGCACTTCTATATACACTTTTTGTTTCTTAAATAAAAATATTTGTTTTCCCCTCGAGTGGTTTTCCTTTGTTCCTTCTCTCTGGATTATTTGCATTCTGTGAGTCGCTTGAAGACGTCAGATGTTCCTCCAGCATTTAGTTTCATTCACGATGGCTGATGACTAGCAGTCGCACAAATCTCTCTTTATCGTCGCTTTAGTCATCTTAGTTTAAATGATGCAGTGATGTACTCTGTCAAAATTGTTCTCAGAGTCAAAAACATCAAGTCAAAGTGAAATCTGAAATGTTTCAACATTTAATCATATAGAATTAAACAAAAATCAAACAACAGAAGTGATTTTCTTAGTGAAGCATCTTCGTCAAGCAGCGAAACAAATGAATTCATGTACATGGATCTTTCCTACAGTTTGGTGGATTTTGGACTGAGCTGGTTTGTTGAAAAAAACTTTTTAAAAGTCAATTATTTTTTTGGCTTTTCAGAGGGAGAACATCTCTGTCTACCAGTAAACTGGTCAAGCTCAGGTTAGTATAACCTAATCATCCTGACCAAATATTTCACATTCTATGACATTTGTCCACCATGTTACATGACACTTTTACAACACAATGTGTAACCTATCATATCATATATGAAAATCTGACTTTTTCCGTGTTTAAGTGCTATAATCGAGTCCCCGGTGCATCTACCAACCCAGAAAACGTGAAAAAGCACAACCCAGTAACGTTGTTTTGGTAAGCCTTTCTCTGCAAGCATGTGAAAAACGAGCTGCTCAGATTTCACTCCTCTAGTGACGTAGGAAGGGGATCTTATTATAATATTACCGTCCCTTAATCTGCACGTTTCCACCCATGGCAACGCCATTTTGTCGTTGCTGCACAGACGAGCACTGAACATTATTTAGAGTTTCGCTAGCTTGGATAGCCTGAAGTTGATCCTGGCAAGATCGATTGATAAAAAAGAGCATTTCTGTCCGAGTGATATTTTGGAAAAAATATTAGACCATTCACAGCATTTGATAGCAATCATAAACGTTAGTCTGGTGTGTATGGCTCTGTTTGGCAAACAGGTATGCTCTGTATAGTGGCCGTCCATACAGGTTTTGCACAAAAGATGAACATGACGGCACATGCTAGTGGATGAGTTGAATCAACTCCACAGCAACTACATCAATTTATCCACTAACCATTCAGAAACGTCCAGTTTCATTCTAAAAGTTGTAACTTCTTCCTGAGTCTCTCCATCAGTGTCGACTCCGGTTTGAACAATGTAAGTCTGAACACCGTTACTGACAATCCTCATTTTGGCTGCGTGAGATTCTCCAGCTTTGTTGTTGTTGAGCTGTTAAAGCTCCGCCCTCTTCTGGAAAGGAGGCGGGAGCAGCAGCTCATTTGCATTTAAAGGGACACACACAAAAACGGCGTGTTTTTGCTTAAACCCAAATAGGGGCAAATTTGACAAGCTATAATAAATGATCTGTGGGGTATTTTGAGCTGAAACTTCACAGACACATTCTGGAGACACCAGAGACTTATATTACATCTTGTGAAAGGGGCATTATAGGTCCGCTTTAAGCTAATGAAGATCTATACTAGCTAGGAAAGAACAACATGCTAGCAGATCAACGTTTAGGAATAATTTTAATAAATGTATAAAATCTGTTTTAAAAAATAAACATTTTCATGTCCCATATAAATTGACAACAGGGTGGACATTATGTTTTATGCTATTAGATAAGTTTTCTAAAAAAATGAGGAAAAGAGAGAAAGTTTATTACTGATACTTACTTTGTTACTTAGATTTGCTTTCCCTTCAAGAAAATGATGTCACTTCTTGCAAATCATGTGATTTAGGGTGTATGCTTAGGATTTTAAAAGGCTAGTAACAGGGTGGACTGAGGGACAAACTAATTTAGTGGTTTCACACATAAAAAAAAAAACGTATCACAATGAATCGCATTTTATGTCAAAAGGGAATAAATGAATGTAATAATCAAAATTGGTAATTTGGAAATATATAACCTTTGTTTCAAAGTAAAGTTAAGAAAATCTGATTGGGGATGTGGGAATTTGCCTGTCAAGTGGTTCAAAAAGTTGTTTTTTAAATATATATTAATTATTCTTTGGCACTAATCAATATGAATTGTGTTAATTAGTTTACATCTATGCATGGAAAACCATGTGGCTGAAAGTTGATTAACATTTTATGTAAAGTTAATGCAGTATTCTTTCATGGGGACATACAATCCACCACACTGTAGGAATGACCTACATGTGATTTCTCATGTTAGACTGAAAATGATCCGCAGCTGATTTTATACTCGTTACACAGTTAAGACTGATCATCCACCATCTTCACATCTGAGTTTACCTTCAGTTGTGATTATGATTCAAACTCACTTCGACGCTTCATGTGAACAAATGACGTAGTTGTGCAAAATAATCATTCTGTCATCCTTTACTCACCCTCTATGACTTTCTTTCTTCTGTGGAACATAAAAGAAGATATTTGAAAAACATTCAGTTGTTTTGTTCATGAAGGTCAGTGGAGTCAATGAGAGTCAATGGTGTACAAAACAACACTGGACTCCACTGTATCATTGTATGGACAACAACTTTTGTGTTCCACAGAAGAAAGAAAGTCATACAGGTTTGGAACGACATAAAGGCAAGTAAATGATGACACAGTTCATTTGTGGGTGATCAATCCCTTTAAGTTGTTGTGATCTTAAAAATATGTAGATATGAAATTGTAGTGAGTTTCCTACAATCATTCTTAATGAAGTACTAACTCAAGATGTCATCAAAACTCAAACTTAAGTCAGAAGAACCTGGTGATCTGACGTCATTGATCCATCTCAGTCTTTAGGCTGGAAATTGTTTGATTGTTAATAGATAATCTCTAATGCACACTGAACTTTGTCTCTGCAAACAGTCAGAACATAACAGACAACACAAGATCTTCCTCTGCAGTCTGTCGGTGAGTATAAATGTTATTTTACGTGTGTATTTATAGTTATCATTTTCAGATGTTAGGGTTTTTTTATTGTTCAGGGTTTTGCCACCATGTTTGGTGCTTTTAGTACTTCCGTTAGTACAGAATGGTTTTGCAGACAGATTATTATTTTGTAGTTTATATGGTGTGAATTGTTGTAAACAAAAGCATGCACAGCTAACAGTACTAATGTTTCAGTATGTATTTAAGTGGGTGTTCTTGTGTCTGCATTGCTTATGAAATGTCAATATAGTCAGCTGTTTTTTTATATTATATATCTTCAGGTCAAGGGATTTTCGACAAACAAGGTTATAAAATGGAGTTAAAAGTGCTGTTCACCCTCATTTATTTGTCTGGCTTCCTGTGCGTTCTCAAAAGTCAAGAGCCCAAAACTCCTGATGTCACTGATCTGGCCTTCAAAAATATTGACTTTGCCATGAACCTCTATCGCAAGATATCAAGTTATCATGACAAAAACGTCTTTTTCTCACCGCTGAGCATTTCCACATCTTTTGCCACGCTCTTACTTGCTGCCAAGGGCTCGACACGCAGTCAGATCTTGAAGGGACTGAATCTGGACTCTTTAGAAGGAAATGGAGATGCTTTGCTCGTCCCAAGGCTCTTTGAGCAGCTGCAGAAGAACATCTCACAGGACAGAAAACTGAAGATGGAGCAGGGCACTGCACTCTTCGTAGACGAGCGATTTCAAGTCGAGAGCAACTTCAGCGATCAGATCAAGACGTTCTTTGGTGCTGATGTGAACAATGTGGATTTCAGTAAAGCCGAGCTCAGCAAGAGTATCGTCAATGAGTATGTGAGCAGAAAGACCGGCAATAAAGTGAATGAATTGGTGACGAGTATCGAACCACTGACAAAGATGATGCTCCTCAACACCATTTTCTATCAGGGTGAGTTTCTCTGCACATGCACTGCAAAGAAAAAAAAAAGTTTTTCTCTTTTTTAGTACAAATATATAAACATTCTTATATGAAAATACATTTACTGGAGAAGCAAAATGACAAAATATAAAGTGTTGTTTGTTTTATGAAAAAGTTTTTGCTTAAAACAAAAACATCTGTCAGTGGGGTCAGAAATATAAACTTAAAGGGAAAACGTCTCCGTTACGGTCTTTGCACAGACAACACGTGTTGCAATAGAGGAAATCTCAAGGTTGTAAAATTAAGGTGTTCTGACCAGACCAACCTGCAATCAGACAGATGTCCTGAATCGACATTCCTTTTGCCCAAGCCTACAAAGAAGCCATCCTCCTAGTAGAATGCATGGAAGAAGTTGTGCTAAAGCTATAGCTTCTACAATCCAATGAGAAAAATGCTGCTTCGAGACCAGCAGCCCTTTACGGTGATCACATAAACTCGAAAAGCGCGAACAGGGCATAAAAGATGCAACCTCCTGAGGGGTGAACGCCTGCAGTGTTATAACTTATGCCCTGAATGACGTAGACAGCACTTTGGGCACATAACCACGTCTGGGCGTCAGCCTGACCATACAGTCATTCCTACTAAACTCCAAACACGCAATGCTCATAGACAGTGCTTGCAGGTCTCCTACTCTTTTAATACACACCAAAGTGAGTAAAAGCGGCACCTTAAGAGAGAGCACCTTTAACTGCAGTGGTTCAAATGGTGGCTCGGAAACTGCACTAAGCACTAGAGACAAATCCCAGACAGGAATCCAGTTAGGGCGAGAAGGATGAGACCGCCCCGCTCCCCAAAGAAATCTCAACACTAATACATGCCTCCCCACTGAGCAATGATCAACGTATGAATGGAAAGCTGACATGGCAGCCACAAACACCTGGTGTACACCCTTTATCCAGACAGTCAAAAGATAAAACAACAGACACAGCACAACTCTCCGTGTCTTCATCTTTCATCCCAAGACACGAAAACCTTCCACATTAAACTATAGAGATGCCTGGTTGAAATCACTCGCACCCTGTTCGACTACTGACAGGGATCACCCATCCGATGCTGTGAGCTGCAGGCTCCCATCAGACACTGAGTGAGCCCTCCTAGTCAAGCGACCAGGCTCCTCCCTGCAAATTCCACTTTGCCAGCTTCGTAGCACACATTTTTGGGGGTCAATAAATTCTTGGCTGCTGCCCCAAGTTCTTTGGCTTTTTTGGGGATTACTCTGGGTTCGGGCCACATTCGCCCTCATGCTGCCCTCCCCTGGACAGCATGCCAAATACGCATACTCTTGTATTCTAATTATTTGTAAGTGTGAACTCGTGAAATTTCCTAAAAGGACTCAGGATCCGGACCCCATTTAGCTTATCCATCCACGTGGCAGAGGTGGGCTGCAGATATTTGTTCTTGTTTTAAGCAAAAACGTACTTAACTCTTTCCCTGCTTTTTTTTAAGATGCCAGCATTTTTGATCTTCTCAAAACTTTCATGTCCTCCAGAATATTTTGTTTTATTAATATGTGAATATGCAATATATCAAAAGAGAGCCTCTGCTTTAAAAAAATAAAATAACTTTATACTAGCTTCATGCTTTTTTTTATCAACATTTGAATGTGGGTAAGTTTCATTAAAAAAGTGACATTTTCTACAAAAAGGTGAGAAAATCGCATTTTTTCATAGACTTTGTCCGGATGGGATTTAGAACGATGATTAAAACACAGATGGAGTAGATCGAGTCCATCAACACCTCCAAAGCTTCACAGATGTTTCCTCTTAATAGGTTTGACAATTCATTCAGTAACGTTAGGGAGTTTTTATTTATATGCGGTTTGATATTCGATGATCACATTATTTTACATGTGCAATCAGCAATGCTTCTATCGCTTGTTTCTGCTTCATCGCCTGTGTTTTGATCTGGAGATTCTGTACTCTTTCAAGAAGATGCGTAATAGTGCCCCCTACCGTATAACAGCGAAAACATGGATTGCCGGAAAATTCCTTCAGTGGCAGGGGTTCATTTTAATATATTTTTTTCAGAAAACAAGACTTAATATCTTAAAATTTGACTTAAAAGACTTAAAATTTTGATTCTCTTGATTTAAGATTGTTTAGATAGAAGTAAATCATTTCTTGCAGTGTGGAAACAGCAATGAACTTCTTTAAAACAATTGCCATTTCATCTAAAACTCTTTGTTTTTAAGGTGAATGGGACCATCCGTTCGACCCCAACAGCACGCAAATGAGTCGCTTTTATATTGACAAGTACAACATCGTTCAAGTCCCCATGATGTTTAAGGAGGATAAATTCTCTACGGCTGAAGACAGTGAGCTGCACGCTCGAGTGCTGCGTCTGCCGTACCGCGGCGGAGCGGCGCTGCTCATTGTCCTGCCCGACGCCACTGCTGATTACACTGTCATAGATGACGAGATCAATGCCAAGCGATTCTTCGGCTGGATCAAAAACATGAGGCGAACGTAAGGGGCAGAATTGGGGGCTGTTCACACAGAATGTGTTTTTGCATTCCACTGCACTACTTTTCCATTGTTTTTCTATGTAAATGCTCTAGATGGATGTGTTTGACTGTTGCACTCATGTTTTTTGAGCATCTTGCACAATACTCAAAAAATCTCACGTCTCTAGACCTTGCTTTTTTTTCAGTTTTAACCACAAAAAATGCATTCTGTTTGAATGACACCTTTTACAGTGCAGAGCTGCTTTTCACTTTGCGCACTATTAGCGTGTCACCATTTTTCAGGGTCAATTATATTTAACTAAAAAAAAATTATATTTAACTGAAAAAAAAAAATAATAATTGTTACTTAATAATGTAAAGTAATGAAATAATATTTGAAATATTGATGACTCAAGTTTGATTAAACCATCAATATATCAGGAAAATATTTTTAAACATTTTTAAAATACTTTAAATATAAGGAAAGAACAAAACACTAAAATTGGTTAAGGTATTTATCTGACAAAATTATTTGGCAAAAACAGGCAAACTGCAGTGAAACTACATAATTTGGCATGTTTCATGGCATTATCACAAATAAAACAATCACAACTACGCATATGAATCCTAAACACACATTTTTAGTAATATTTGAATAGTGTGATGTCAATTTACCTTTTCTAGACACCACTTTTGGCCACTACTGTATGAGTGTATACACTAAAACTTGAAATTTAAAATGAAAACAGAAAATATAAAAATGTAAGTAATTCAAAATATTAATGAAAACTATTACAGCATCTCAAAAATAGGAAAATAACACTGCCTTGTGCTCTTCCAAAACCCTGATGAACTGATAAACAAGACCCTTTTCATCATAACAGTAAATTAAATTCATGAAATAAGATCTTCTCAAAGCATTGTAAGACTGTAGTGCAGGACTGACAAAACATGATCACTATCAATATCTGTGTGGAAAAGACATACAGGAGTGTAAATGAATTCTCATATTTGGTGTAACTCTTTATTTAAGCTATTTTAACCATCATAATTGACTTTTATACCTCTCTGACTCTCTTGTTTAGGAGACTGGAGGTTCATCTGCCCAAGTTCAAGATGGAGCAGTCTTACAACATGCATGAAATTCTTCCACATCTGGGCATCGACAGCGTTTTCCTCGATTCAGCCAACCTGACGGGTTTAAGCAAAGAGGGGCATCTGAAAATATCACAGGTTACTGTGGCCTCACACATACTGACATTAGCGGTCCACTTATTATTATGTGAATTTTGGGTAATTGCATAAATAATGATGGATAGAAATGCCAAGATGCGCATATATCCTAAAAATGTGCATAAAAGCTTATAAGGTAATTTTATTTTTTATTCAATAATAAGACAAGGGCATAAACTATGATGGAAGCACATTTACCAAATAAATCCCATTGATTGCATTTCGTCTGCCGCTCTGAGACTCATTTATGATGGAGAAAAGAAAAGAAAGATTGCAACACCAATTTCCCAGGAAGTGACGATTTTGAACACGTGATGGAAACGCTGCTTTATTCTCAAATGTTTTATGCCTTATTCTAATTTTATGCAGTTAAGTTAAATTTGCAACTTTGGATGGAAACAGCTAATATCACTTTATTCCGTGTGTTTGTGTTGTGCAGGTGCTGCATAAAGCCGTCATCGAGGTGGACGAGAAAGGCACCACCGCAGCCTCCGCCACATCAGTGGGAATCACGGCTTATTCTCTGCCAGCCACTTTCATTGTCAACAGGCCCTTCTTCTTTTTTCTGTACCATGAAGCCACTTCTAGCCTGTTGTTCATGGGGAGAGTGATCAACCCCACAAAGAACTGAGAAATCAAACACTGGCTGCCACTGGAGATGTTCCCTCTTAAACATAGTGTTTGTTTGACCCTTGGAAGTATGTTTCTAATGAAGCTATACTTCAGATATAAACATTATCAAATTAAAATTGCACAAATAGTGCACTCGTCTATAATCATGTCAGACTGACAGAGCAGATGAACAGTGTGGATGAACACAGTGAACATATTCTGAGAAATAAAGTGAGAAAATTGTGCAGTTTTCCCTCTCTACTTCCTTTCCACTGATGGTCACAGGTTCACACACCTTTACTAAAGTTCACTCAACTCTTTAGTGTTTGAGATTCAACAGCAGTGTAGTGTAAGAACAGAAACCTTCCGACAGCGCCGTCATCAGCAAACTGAACAATCACCTCGGCAAAAGTGGCCCGAAGTGAGAGAGTACGCTTAAATCCACGCTAACGCTCATATTTATAAAAACGGTCTTTGATGTGGAAAAGTGCTTAGAGCCACGTCAGGGTCTGAACAGACATAAACTTTTTCTGGTCAGATTACTGCAGGTTTTTGGAAATCTAAGCTATTCGTGCAGCTCGCCAAGGATGTGGACGATGACTGTTGATCTTTTATATGTAAATGAAATTAATGGGTTATATGCACGGTTACTTCCTGGTTGTTGTTAAGCCAGCTCGGGAATTTCCGGTGAACTGTTAGCTGTTCATTCTGTACTCGCTGTACATCGACACAAATGACTTTTTAATGTTGTATTAATATTTTAATGCAGTTATCACATTTACCTAATTTGCCAATAAACCAGTTTTATTGATTGCAATAAAGACGAAGCTATTGGGACTGTTTAAAAATGCCGTGTCTGTAATTAGACACACACAGGCATTATTTTTCCCCAGCACTTCAAATGGTATTTTTAATGTGATGACCACAAACATTATTGTTCATCCTTCTGAGATTATCCTCATTGTAAAACCGAACGTTTAAAAATGTAGGAAATTTAACATTTAATAGAAAACACTTATTTAAAAATAAAAAAGACAATAATTACCACTTTAACCAGCAGGTGGTGGCAAAGTAGCATTTATTTGTGCATATATCAGCCATTTCCTCTAATCGTTTTTCACTTCGTTTTTGACTAAATATTAAACTTTATAAAATAACTAGGTTTAAACATGCATTTTGTCAATGTTAAGTATGCAGTACTTTATTGTTTTTCATGAGATTTTTTGTGAATGAATGACACAGAAAGCGAGCACCGCTCTCTCTCTTTATAATCACAGCAGCCGTCAGTCAGTGCAGCGCAAGATCATGATTTCAGCACACTTGTGAAAACACACATTTTATTCAATTAATCTAAGCTGCACAATACATATTTAATTTTTGAAGCTTTTTTTTTCACATAAATGTGTGAAAATTGATGGTCGAATTAAATTTAGCTGAGAACGAACAATGAGGTACGTCTTTATTTATTTTTTTATGCTGTCTTACGTTTGAATAACTAAATTAATGCTATGCCTGACTATTTAAGTGACTGTATTCTGATTATAAACTCAGTATTACACTACTGATGCTCAACACACCAGTACATGACTCTCACCGGAAGTTTTCGAGCTGGCTTTGATTATTGCAGAAGTTCTTAAGAACGCTCCGTGCATATAGTGCATTGGGTGTTGTTTAAAACGCAGAGAACTGAAACCATTCAGCTGTGCACAAGTTCAAGATCATTTGCAATTATAGATTTCACATCTAAAAAGGGAGGCGTACGCTCATTTTCTGTGTGTACGTTTATTCTATGAATCACACGTACGCACATCTGAGAAATAAGCGTAAGATCAAATTTAGGATGGTTTCTGGGCAACATTTTATAAATGAGGCCTCCTCATTCCATGTGGTTTGTGCCGTTCACACTGTTATGAAGAAAAAGAAAAAAAAACAGATACGAGTCAGACGAATCACATTTTCCAATGTGATTCATCTGTGTTGAAAATGGAGTTGGCGTAAAGCAGAACCCACTCGATGCACAGCAAATGTGACGCCACGCAAACCATGTTGATTTGTGTTTTATTGTGGAAACTTTTGCATTCCCTCTTTGTTTACAAACTCTTTTTGGTTCGAGGTTCAGCTACTGTGGCTTCAAGTTACTGCATATTACCTAGTAGTAGCCTGACCTTTCGTTTAATTATGAATATGATGTAAACAGACTAATGATGAAAGTGCAGATTCCTGGGAAATCATTCCAGACAGCTTGAAATGACAAATAATTATTATAGGCTTACCATAGTGATTTACACAGTTTGGAAAATGGTTTTATGATGTACTACTCATTTTTATATTTGTAAATTTAAAGGGGTGGTTGATTATGATTTCACTTTTTTAACTTTAGTTAGTGTGTAATGTTGCTCTTTGATCATAAACAACATCTGCAAAGTTATGACGCTCAAAGTTCAATGCAAAGGGAGATATTTTCTTTTACAGAAATTGATTTAAGGACTACAACAAACAGCTGGTGACATCACTAACACCAAAATGTACATAAACCCCGCCCCCGAGAGAACACAACAAAGGGGGCGGGGCCATGTTGGGCCGCTTTAGAGAAGAGGAAGAGTTGTTGTAGTAGAGTGTTGTTGTCATGCCGTCATTTTACGCCGGACTGCTTCACAAACAAGGGTCAATTCACCACAAAAGATGAACATGACGGCACATGCTAGTGGATGAGTTGAATCAACTCCACAGCAACTACATCAATTTATCCACTAACCATTCAGAAACGTCCAGTTTCATTCTAAAAGTTGTAACTTCTTCCTGAGTCTCTCCATCAGTGTCGACTCCGGTTTGAACAATGTAAGGCTGAACACCGTTACTGACAATCCTCATTTTGGCTGCGTGAGATTCTCCAGCTTTGTTGTTGTTGAGCTGTTAAAGCTCCGCCTTCTTCTGGAAAGGGGGCGGGAGCAGCAGCTCATTTGCATTTAAAGGGACACACACAAAAACGGCGTGTTTTTGCTCACACCCAAATAGGGGCAAATTTGACAAGCTATAATAAATGATCTGTGGGGGATTTTGAGCTGAAACTTCACACACACATTCTGGAGACACCAGAGACTTATATTACATCTTGTGAAAGGAGCATTATAGGTCCTCTTTAAAAAAAAAAAAAAATCACATAGTGCAGCTTTAAATCTGAAATGTGTAATTTCTGTACCTACTGGAATTGAAAAAGTATGATTTCAGACAGGTTTCCCAAACACTTCTAACACCCTGCCTAAAAACTAATGACAGTTTGTGTCTTGACCAGCCTTACCTGTTGAGATGCCTGTGAAAAATACACCAATGAGTTTTGTTCATCACAAAGGTGATAATATGCTGTTTTATGTGTGCTCTCTGTCAACTCCAGAAGGCTGGAAATAAATTTTTTGTGGGATTCTGGTGCAAGTGAAGATACAGCTGCCTGTCATCTGCATAATTAATAAATCAAATGTGTCTTCAAACTGGGACAGTACTTAAACTAAAAGCAAAAACAGCAGCAGCACATGCAGTTATTTATTTAGGTCTATTCAAAATAGAAATTCAAAACCAAAACAAAAGAAATACAAAAAGCAAGTGCATTTTGATTAAATTATTGGGAACATGTCAACCGTAGTCCTTGCATCAAATGACATGCTGGAGAATTTCACACGTTCTGTTACTGAATAGAAAACAATATTCATCTGACCAAAAATTTTTTTTTTCATTTGCAATCCAATTATAAGGCAATTAAAATGATAAAGAAAAACAATCCTTACATTAGAGAAATATTACAGTCAGACACTCATCTGAGCTGGAGCTTGACCAGCAGACTGAGGTGATCGGAGGGAAAGGTTTCGTTGGGAAGACCCTTCAGACACCAGAGATCAGCCTCTGACAGCAGAGACAAACGGCCCAGCAGCTGCAAACCGCCAGCGCTCTCTGTGCAGACAAAACACATGCGGTGACATCATCGGTCATGTGACGGGCCAATGTGTCCATGAGATTCCAGCACATTCAACAAACAAAGCCTGAAGCTCTAAAACATCCATTACAATCAACAATACAATCAAATAATAGTATATAAAAAATATATATAAACAGGTTATTGAACCTTTAGATAAAATATAAAAAAAAAAAAAAAAAAGTTTGCATATGTGTTTTTTTGTTTTGTGGCTTTTATGGCTCATATAGTACAATATAGTGAGAATATGGAGGGAAAAAAACAGCTTAATTTTATTCAAGGGCCCAAACTGAGCAAAAATATGCAGTTTGGTGCAGATGCTGATATTAATATGGATAAAAAATAAGAAATCCTGATGCTTGTAAATAAATGAGATCTTTATAACAGTCTAACAGATACTTACATAAAATGCATATAAATATCAGTTGTCACTCTGTATCTGCCAATTAAATGTCTTAGTAAGATGATATTTAAATGCTTAGTTTTCTGATCAAATCTCTGTAGTTTAAAACATATAATGCAATACAATACAATGATGATTGAGAGATGAACAAATAAACCTTCAGCAAGAGATGATCATCATATTTGATTCTCATGATTTCAAGTAAACCGAAGCTGCTTCAGTTTGATGTTTTTAGTAAGATTTCAATTCAATATTTCAAAGTTATTCTTACATTTACTTGATAAAATCAGTGCAGATTTCACAGCAGAAAGACACGAGCTGAAGGAGGACATTTGTACAATTAAACTAAAAGACTTTTATTTGCTAAAACAGTCCAAACTATCAATCAGACTGTTGTTGCTGTCAGTTGCTGCTGTAACACCTTAATTTCCCCGCAGGGATCTCTAGTCTCTCTGGATCTCTGAGTCTAAGATGACAGAAGGACTGTAGTAGATTGTGTGCAACTGGTTTATCAGAGAAAAAAAGTAATATGCGCACATCCCAGCTCAAGTAAGGGCAGGTGCTCGATCATCAGAGTCACTATTGGCTAAACAAACCGACCAACAATAGATTGTCTTCTATTATCCAATATTCCGCTCTAAGTAATGAGTTTACAAACATAGTACATAAACACTGGTATATTCTGAATATGTAATAATATATAATATAATATATATATATATTCTATACATCCATGAATATGGTTTCAGCCCGCGTCCCGTCGGATTATTTTCCACCGGCTGTAGACGTGAAGACAACACCTCCCATGATTCCGCGAAATCAAGGCGTCATCAAGCTACGGCTTTGTTATGAATAAGCGACCTCTAGTGGCGAAAACTTACATATTGTGCCTTTAACACAAATTGTTAAAAAATTAAACAAGACAATTAAACTCCAATTCAACAGATATTGTCAGAATTATGACATTGTTTGATTTGGGACAGACCAAAAATCACCATTTTAAGTGGGGTTGCAGATATTTGATGCATTTAAAATGAGCTCATTTTCATGCTGGGCTCATGTGATGACAGATAATAGTTGATCTACCTCCAGCAGAGCCGCTCCTCCGGATGGAGTAGAAGATGTAGTCGACCATCGCTGCGCCGTCTGAGTTCAGAGTGGTGACCGCAGCGGTCTGAGTGTCGGGACGCACCTGACTGTAAGCGGACGTCAGGCTCAGCGTGTGGCGTAAGGTGTGACCGAACCTGCAAAAACAAGGTTAAAAAAAAACACATTTTCTCCATAGACAAGAAGAAGTTCTGAGGCACAAAACCAACCAGCTCCTGATGGAGTATTTTATCCATCCTATAGAAAACAACTGTAGAATTTGTTTGCTTACTATAAAAGCTAGAAGTGTTTTGAGGCCTCTTGTCTCTGGGGAGTGTTGACTATTTTAATGCAATGTTTCATTTGGCCAATGGGAAAAGGGTTGACCATCAAATTGGCAGAAGGCCCATGAGAAATGAAGGTAAAAGATGTACAGTAGCTGGAAGCTGGTCACCCTTACTAAGAAAATTCTCTTACATAAGCAACACCTGCAATTATATTAGTGAAGTGTCTATGGCAGAAAGGTCGGGAAGTACATGGAAAGGAGGTGTGAGGGGAGAGCGCGTGTAAGTGAGAATATGGGAAAATGTAAGAGCGAATGTTACCAGCCAATGATATTAATTTGGTGTGTTTTTAAGAGATAAGAAAAATGTATAAAACTGTGCCCCAGCTAAGGGAGCCTGAGATGTGGAGCTGGCATCTCACTTTGTTGCTTGACAATAAAGTTAAATACTTCTGAGACCTGGAACTTCAACTCTGCGAGTTTTTCTTCGAGACCAGAACTGAAGGGACAAAGAGACATCGAATCTCCCACGACACTCCCAGATGGAAAAAAACTACGTAAAGCATAGGTGTGATTGGCAAAGGACAAAAAAGCAGGAAACTATACGGTGCACTTACCATGGGGGTGGGGCTTTGTTATGGGGGAGGGGCTTATGGAGGGGCGTGGCTTGTTTTTGTACTGTTTTTTATGATAAAGTTATGTAAAATAACTGCTCAGTGCTGCAAAACAGACAACTCTGCTAATGCTAACTTAATTCTATATAAACTATTAGGGGTGTGACGAGACCGGTATCTCACGAGACGAGACTCGAGGTTGAGTTCACGAGACGAGACAAGATGGTGAAATACATGACTAGAAAAAATATTCTGCAGGTGTATTTGAAATGTTTTAACTAATCATCTTGTAATGAATGTCATTTCAGTTCTACTTTCTGAGTATGAATTATCATATGCAGTAAAAGACAACAATACTCAAGCACTGTAAAAGGTTTTGCCACAAACTCAACTGACCGACTTCTCTTCTGTATGATTTCAGTCTCTTCAGACCTCAGAACTGTACATGATTTATGGGCTTCTACAACTTTTGACCTCCTAACTGAACTCCTTTCCACAAACTGATCATAGAAATAAAAACAGTATAAATAAAAATGGTAACACTTTACAATAAGGTCTCATTTATTAACATTAATGTATTAACCAACATCAACTAACAATGAGCAATATATTTGCTGCAGTATTTATTAATCTTTGTTTAGGTCAGTTCATAAAAATAGTCATTCATTGTTAGTTCATGATAGTTCACAGTGCATTAACTAATGTTAACAAATGAAACCTTATTGTTTGTGCTTAATAAGATTAAGAGAAAACTGTTATTCATTTTTATGGTAACACTTTACAATAAATGCAACCAAATAAGACCACATTTTTCTTTGATACAGAGCTAAGAGATGGTTACAACTACACTGCCCAGCCTAAAATAGCTTTCATATTGAGAGATATCTGCATTCGTCAGGGAGCCGCTTTCAAATGCGGGGTATTGAAATTGCGTTTGAATGCGCGCTCGCGTTTACTTTCACTTTCGTGATCGCGCGTACTCTGTAAATATGGAGCGGCGGCGACCGTTATCCAACTGAATTAAATGTTTTTCATTTAAATACAAAGCAAAACGACAGTGGAGGCGTAATTTAAACGTAGCGATGGCATATTCTTTCCTAATCATCCTAACACTCTGTCATGGCAACAACACGAGACTACTTTTCGCCTCGACGAGAAATCTCGTCACATTTTAGTCTCGCTCGTCACACCCCTATAAACTACATAACAGCATAGGCCTATTAGTTACTAGCCTAAACTGGACAGAGACACGGAGCGCCCTGTAACTCACTGACCTGCCTGCGTTCACAATTCACACGGTGCAGATGGGAGGGAGAACGGCTGACTACAGTTTATGGGAATAAATTGTGTATTTCCCTCACAATTGTCACAATTCTCACAATTTTTTTCCTCACTGTGTGCGCATTCATAACGGTGCACGTACACTTTGAACTTCAATCGTGACAAATGATTGGACTACTTGCGGAGTGACATGACGACATGAATCAGAGGCACAAAAAACGTTGACAGCGGTGAGCGGTCATTATGTTTCCAATACTCGACCCGCCGCAACCCCCCCCCCCCTGCTACAAACTCAACTGACTGGCTTCTCTCCTGTATGATTTCATATGAGTATCTTCAGGCCTTACTGTACATGATTTATGAGCTTCTACAACTTTTGACCTCCTAACTGAACTCCTTTCCACAAATTGATTATAGAAATAAAAATGAATAACAGTTTTCTCTTAGTCTTATTAAGTGCTTTTTATTAAGTGCAATCAATAAGTGCAATCATAATCAAAGTACTCTCTCAATATTCAAAGTGCAAATAGAGACCAATTTTTCTTCAATCATGATTACAGAGCTGAGAGATGGTTACAACTACACAGTCCAGCCTAAGATAGCTTTCATATTGGGAGAAATTTGCATGCATCAGGGAGCTGCTTTCAAAAGTATTGAAACAGCAGTGCTGAGCACGCATTCTGTAAGATCTGACATTTGTATAATATATTTAATATAATAAATAATATATTTATTAGGGCTGTCAATAGATTAATTTTTTAAATCACGATTAATCGCACACTTATCGTGAAATTAAGCATACACTATTTATCCTGTTTAACACGTCCATTTTGCCATCATTGCCTATATCCAGCAAAGTAAACCATCAGATTGAAGTGTGATTTTCACAAAATTGTATTTTTCAGCTTTTTTCAAGGTAAATTTAGATGTCCTTCCAAAAAAGGACACCAAATAACCAAATTAAATTTTTTCATATAATTCATACATTTATGTACATTAAAGCACCCATTTAAAAAAAAAAAAAAAAAAAACAGTAAAAAATGTTTCAGAATTCACAGTGTACAGTATGTGCAACAGCAAAGAACTCGTTTATATTTTAGACAAGTCAAGTTGCAATACTGAACAGGACCACATGGAGATGCCAAAAAAACCTAATCCTACCGCCTTGACCTGCATATATACTAAAGTACACAGCAACATACACAGGACAAATCCAAACATTATCCTGAATGTGTGTGAAAATGTACTGAAATGTGTCTGTGCGTAAATATAATGTGCGATCAGTGCGTCGAGAGAGATCGCTCATACATGATTTGTTTGCCCATCAATATAACGGAGTTACGCGTGCTTAATGTACGACTTCTGTACGTCACCGCAATCGTCCTTACTTTGATTGCAATCCTCATCCATCAAAACTTTCATAGCAAGACGCTGGTTTGCTTTATCCAACCGAGAAACATAGTTTTCATATCATCTGGCCATACAATGACAGAATATGACAGAGAGTTCATGTTTTAAAGCAAAACAGACACTGGAATGAATAATTCTCTCTGCCATCTCTGATATAATCAGCATGGACTTTAAGATCATCTAACTATTGAATTGTTTTTATGCATTGTGTATTTCTTCAATCGGCAAGACTCTTCTGTGCATGTTAAACCTAAACACCAGCTGACTCACCTTGAACTGAACATTTCCACGTCTTCTGGGTCTGTAAAAAAAAAACAAAAACAGAATGCATTTCAAGAAATACCATGCAAACACTTCAGACACATGCAGAAGTCGTCCACAGTTACGCTCGTCAGTGTAAAGGTCTGGGTTGCACCAGCCATTTGCGAGATCTTAAACTGGAATGTAAAATCCACTCAGGCTTAGTAACTACTAGTTAATTAGTTTGTAAATAACTCTGTACTTTTGTTGCACCATTTGTTCTTAAATCAACTGCTCTTTTATTCCAACGTTCTGTAAATATTTTGTTTATATGTAGAATTAAGTTTCAAATGAGTTTGGCGGTGCAACACTCAAATGTTTAATAGTGTGTAAATTGTACCTTAGTACAATTTAAGTCAAAACTAGGCTTAGCATTAACTCATGCACAGCTGGGAGATTGAATGGATTACCTGGTGTTTTGTCTGTGACTCCTGGTATGAGCTCCAGATCTGCAGGACGCACACACGCCGCCTCACAGTAACGCAGCCGAAGCATAAAGTCATGGCTGTACTGCCGGTTATCCACTGGAAAAATACCTTTATGCACAAAATGAAACATGCATGTTGATCCATTTGATGATTTTGGTTCCTTAACAATTATATACATTATACACTGAACAAAAAACAATGCTATGTTTGATAGCATCTTAATATTTTCATGTTGCACGTCATGTTTTGACTCAAAGAGGCTTTTATTTTTCTGAAAATGCTAGTGAATGTTTTTGCATTAGACTAAAACTTACTGAATTTTCTCACAGTGTGTATAACAACTTCCCAACATTTTTTTTTCCACTTTTTATGCTTCCTGGGTCAAAAATTCCTTATAAATCTCTCATATTGGATGAATTATTTTTTATCAACACGTTTTCTTTTTTATTAACGCAGGTTTTGTATTTCTTTTGGAACTGACTGATCGTAGGCCTCACTGATCTGAGCTCAGTATTTAAGTGGAAAACGTTTACACAAGCTTATTCACCTAAAAAAAAACTGAGATGCATAAGTTCTGATCAACCAGTTCCAAAAAGAAATACAAAAGCTGCGCTAACTGAAAGAAAACAAGTTGACAAAAAGTTTGAATCCAATATTGGTGATAATATGGCATAATTTACAAACAATTTAAAAGGCTAAATTGCCTAAATTAGGTATTAAGGTAATAATAATTACTGTATTTTCAATTTCAAGCAACGGGAGAAAGATTGTACACAAACCATGTGATCTGGCACTGACCTGAAGCTGCGGTCTGCGATTCAGACTTGTACTGACAGCTGTCAGTGATGTCGAGGCTGCTGGGCCACAAGGGGGCGAAAAGCCTCGGGTGATGGACTTTATATGACAAATCCATCTGTCCTGAAACCTGCAAAGGCAAACAATCCATTCACAGTGTTTTCTACAGAGTTAACTGCTGCAGTGATCAAAATCACTGTATATGTATCACGCATTCAAGAAGTACACAACAGAAATATTACTACACTTATATAGCATATCGCCCAGCTTTATAACTTGCTCTGGTAAAGCGCTAAGGCACTATAGACATAAGAGTGTGACTTTCTGTAAAGCTGCTTTGAAACCATGTGTATTGTTTACCATGTGTATTGGTTACCGCTGTAAACAAAGCAGCGCTGAGCGCTTATAAAAACCACTTTAAAATGCATTGTATGGAAGTAAGATGAAAAAAAAAAATACCATCTAAACCAGGGGTGTCAAAGTCATTTGAGGTTGAGGGCCGGATTGGAAAAAAATAACCATGTGCGGGCTGAATTTAAAAAAAAAAAAAAAAAAAAAATGAGTGCACTGATAGTTGCATTAATATTGGCCATATAAACAACAAATTAATTCGCAAGAAAACTAGTACACTGCTCCTTAAAACTGCATTTGTTTTTACAGCGAAAAAATTATTAGGTTTTTAAAATAATGCTTTATTTAATATTTTTTTTATTAGTGATGCACCTATTTTGATTTTTCATGGCCAATTCCAATTTTTTTTAGAAGCAAATTGGCAGATTCTGATACTAGTTGAAGCAAATGTATTTGTTGTTTATTTGTTAAAAAAAAAAAAAAAGTAGCCCCTCACTGCAGAACACTCAAGATCCAGGGGGCGGAGTCGGGTAGGTTAAGAGATATGTAAAGTGGGAGGAGTTGGATCCAGATCCAGGGGGTGGAGATGGGTAGGTTTAGGCATATGTAAAGTGGGAGGAGTTGGACACACCCCCTGAATCTTAAGTTCTGCAGTGAGGATCATCTAAAAAATATGCACCTATACAGAAAAATTGCAAATTCACTCTCTGACAGTAGGTGGCGCTTACTGAACAGCAGTGATTTCCATGGTTACCGCTATACACAAAGCAGCGCTGCGTCAATAAATAGTCTAATACTAAGCCTACTTTATACGGAGATAAGAGGAAAAGCCATCAAAACTTTTCAGAAGACAATTCCCTTCAGAGATACATTCATATCAACCCCAATTTAATATTTATATTATTCTTCCCATTACAAAACAGTTTGTTTGCAAGCCCGGAATAAAGATCGACCAAAATAAAACAAAAAAATGTTTGGATTTATGACCAGTGGACTAGTGCATCTCTATTTTTATTTTTTTTTTAATTATATTTCAAATCATCCTCCGGGCCGGACTGGACACCTTTGTGGGCCATATTCGGCCCGCGGGCCATATGTTTGACACCCCTAATCTAAACTTTTCTGAACCCAGTCAGCTCTCCTTATGAATCTCATATAAATCCACACCCCCAAATGTATCGCGATTCATTTAACATCTTAAACGACTTGAAACGTCACATATTTTAATTGATTTTCAGCCGATTCCGGATGCATCGTTATATCCATATTTAAAAGAAGACCTATAATGCCCCTCACACAAGATGTAATATAAGTCTCTGGGCCCGGTTTTTCAAAAGTAATCCACTAGGATTTTGGATAACGGATTGGATCAAATCTTGAAAAAACGGATTACATAATCGGATTAGATCACGTAATCCAATCTTGGTTTTGATCCGGATCAAACCTTTAGTTTGGGTTTTTCAGAACTTTTTTGTAGGATTTGGATCACTTTGATCCAAAAAAACAGGATTATCCTGATCCCAACAGGGGGTAGGATTTCAAGGTGGATTCCAGGAGGAAAATGTAGTAAAACTTTAAAACTAGTCAAAAAATACAACATTTTTATCATGTAATATACATACACATTTTTATCTTGCTCTTGATTAGTTTAACTGTTAAAGTAATAAATTAAATGCAGACATCAGTCTACATATTTAGCCTTTCGGTAACCTACTCTAAAGTAAAAAGAAATTTTGGTGCCATAAAACAATCCCTAAACAGCTGTAAATATCCAACAAAAATATATTTAATTCAAAACCCATATTCTTTCTATCAACATGTCCTTTTAGGGCCTCCGTAGAGCACTGGAAATCCAGATTTGGTGATCCTGAAAAGTTCCTATCCAGATCAGACTGATCCAATCCGATGTTGCTTTAAAAAACTGGCTTCAAAAGTAAGATGGATTACGTGATCACGGATCGCAAAAAAAGGATTACTAAATCCGGATCAATTTTATCCGGATTAAACCTAAACCGGGCCCAGGTGTCTCCAGAATGTGTGTGTGAAGTTTCAGCTCAAAATCCCCCACAGATCATTTATTATAGCTTGTCAAATTTGCCCCTATTTGGGTGTGAACAAAACCATGCCGTTTTTGTGTGTGTCCCTTTAAATGCAAATGAGCTGCTGCTCCCGCCCCCCTTTCCAGAAGAGGGCGGAGCTTTAACAGCTCAACAACAACAAAGCTGGAGAATCTCACGCAGCCAAAATGAGGATTGTCAGTAACGGTGTTCAGCCTTACATTGTTCAAACCGGAGTCGACACTGATGGAGAGACTCAGGAAGAAGTTACAACTTTTAGAATGAAACTGGACGTTTCTGAATGGTTAGTGGATAAATTGATGTAGTTGCTGTGGAGTTGATTCAACTCATCCACTAGCATTTGTGCAAATCCAGCGATGAATTGACCCATTGTTGTATGAAAATAATCTTAATCTCCAGTATTAAATCTTGGTCCTGTAGTGAAAGTCCACATATTAAACGGGTCACTCACCATCCAGGTTGGTAACCCGTGGTAGTAGAGCTGTCCGGTGGTGATGAACTTCCACAGAGGGCTGTTGGGTAAAGAGTTGAAGTCCCCACATAAAATAACCTCACAGTGTCTTCCTTCACTGCTGCATTTCTTGATCATGAGGTCAATCTCAGCGAACACGATGGCCAGCTGGGCCAGCTTTATGTCGCCTCTTCTGGGGTTGAACAGCAAGTGTGTGTTGGCCACACATATGGGGCTGAACGCTTCATTCTGCCCTGCCATTGGCTGGAGGAGCAGCACGATGCCCACGTTGTCACGATCCAGCAGCTCGCAGTCCAATCGGCGAAACTCCAGCAAGCTGACGGAAAGCTGGATAAAGCGCTCGCTGTGATAACACACCGCACAGCCGTCTGTTTTGGTTCCTGTGCGTCGTTTGTAGATGCAGGTGTAACCTTGATGGGAAAAAAAAAAACTTGATTCAATGGGTGATTAACAGGAAACAACACCTGCAAACTCACAACTCGCCACCTGTCTGACTGATTTCAGCACATGAATGAAGTTCTCAAAATGCATTTGCAGGTGCGCATATACAACGATACGAATATATTTGACTTGACTTTTTATCTACACACTGGGTAATTCATTTCATTGTGCATTAAATTTTTCTTTTTTTGCAGGCTTGTTCCTCCATAGGGGAAGATTATCCTCACTGTTATGTTATCAGCAGCAGGTTCATTTCATGTTCCCAGAATAATTCTGGCAGCGGTTTATGTTCGGCACCTCACCCATGTCAGTCAGGACAGGAAACATCTGCTCAAGAAAGTGATCTTCTTGAACTTCTTGAAGACAAAGAATCTGTACAGAAGAGGAGATTATGATATTAGTGCAACAGTCGGGTCCTGGAAGTAAAAGCTCCATTCATTTTCTCCATAGGTAAATTAATTTTTAACAATAACTCATAAACCTTTAAAAGACAGACCTGCTCTGAGCTCCGTGGTTGTTAATCGATGCTATATGCTTTTGATGAAGCCATCTGTTCACATTATTTCAACTTATTTTTCAAATAATGCTGTACATATTATATATATATATATATATATATATATATATATATATATATATATATATATATATAGTGCACAGCATAAATGAGTTATATCTATAGAGATATAATGTTCCAGCAAGTCTGCTTAATCAACTACCAAAGAAGCATGTCAAAATTATTCAGGAAAATAAGATTTTCTTATCAAAGTGATAAAATGTTGTGTAGCAAAAATGAGTGCACCCTCCTAAAAGTTACTAAATAAAATGAAATAAAAAAAAATCTGGTTTAAGGCAGTGTTTGATCAACAGGTAAGTATGTTGAACCAAAACATTTAAAGAGAAGTAATTTCTTGATGATTAAAAGTGTTATATAGCCTGAATCATTCTCAGACTTAATGCTGACAACAATGGAAGCACTTGGGAGAGAACTGTCAGGTGACTTATTTCTTAGCACAAAAGAGGACAGTGCTACAAGAGGATTACCAAATCATTGTTTTAAGTGTGAAAATATTGCAAAAGTAACACAATTTCAAAAACAATGGACTTCATTTTAAGCTTTCATTTAGGGATGAGGGATTTTTTTGCTAGACAAAGAGCAGGATAAATACCAAGTGAGTGTCTCAGAGCCAGCAAAAGCTATGAAAAGAGTGACTGTTTATCTCACAGAGTAAGATGCAGCCTGCAGAAATTACATGCATGGTTGTTGTTCTCACTGGAACTACCTACTGTAGCCAAAGCACAAAGTCAGTTAGCCATTTCCAAAGTCCTTATTTACAAAAATATATCAATACTCTGGTCTCATGAGACCAAATCAATCATTTTGGATCTAACAGCATCAGAAATGTTCTGGTGTTGCTAGAGGAGGAGTACAGTGAGAAGTGCCTGGTTCCCACAGTAAAGTTCAGTGGTAGTAAAGCTCTTATATAGGGATGTATGAGTGCTGAAGGTGTGAGGGAGTTGTGCTTTATCAATGCTGTCATGAATTCTCACACCACTGTGTAATTTAATACACAAACTTGAAACAGAAGATGTTACCCTTTCCTCATTCCCTGCATTGTTGGGCATTTTTTCAACATGACAATGAGGTGAAAAACCTTCTGTGGACATGTATTTCACCAAATCTTAACACTCTTGAGCGCCTGTGGGGGATTCTGTAGAGAAGAGTTGAGCAACACTCCCCATTAAAGATCAGGGCATTTAAGGAGCTCATCATCCAGGAGTTAAACAGGACAGATGTGAACATTTGTCATGAACTTGTACACTCCGTACCAAGAAGGGTCAGAGCCATATAGTCAAAATTATGGAGGTCATACCAAGTGCTAGAATATTATACATTTGTTGAATTCAATCTAAGGTATCCTCATTTCTGCAAAACAAAATTGGCTAATTTACTTATTTTATGGCTATTTATGACATATATTTCTCAGTTTTTATTATGTATATGTTTAATACATTTTAGTTTTGCCATCTTTCCATTTATTGTATTAGTGATCATAAAAATACATCTTTTGTATTTGTTCAGAGGGGGTGTACTCATTTATGCTGTGCACTGTATATATATATATATATATATATATATATATATATATATATATATATATATATATATATATATATATATATATATTTCTAAAAACATAATTAACAACTTTAAATAATAGTTTTATATTTCTTAATTTTTAATTTGACTGTCATTTGCAAAGCTTAATGGGATTGTAGTTTTCTCCCTCACAGTCTTTGTCTTTTTGTCTGATTTTCAAATACATTTCAAGTTTGTAATGTTGTGATTATCCTTGTAGTCAGTTGGTCCATGGCTTATGACGCTTTAACAAGGACTTTTTTTTAAATCCCTATAGGAAAAATGAATGGAAAAAATATTTCTGGAACCAACAGCGCTAATGAAGAAGTGCACTCTATTAGAATCAATGGCCGTCATGTTTCTATGTTTCAGGTTTCGTGTCGTCTTACGTCAGGTTGCCAGATCTGCAGCTCCTTCAGGATGGTCCAGAGCCGGCCGTCCCACATTAACACGTCCTCTGGGCAGTGCGTGTACAGACCTGGATTCGCTTCTAGCAGATCCTGAGCCAGGATGTTGTAGGACATGATGCTGAAGTCAAACGCAGCAGCTGTGTCCCCACAGGTGCCGGCATGGGTTTCACTAAGGTCCTCCCACACTCGCCACATCACTTTGAAAGAGGAAAAAGGACATTATGTGTTATTACAATGTACAGTACTTTAAATGGAAGATTGAGTAGTGTACACAATCATACAACTGATGATATCTATGTGTAACTTACACTACCAGTCAGACGTTTGGACACATCTACTCGTTCATGATTATTATTTCCATATTGCATATTATCATCATCAATGTTTTTCTGCTTCATATTTTTGTGGAAACCGTGATAAATTTTATTTTTCAGGATTCTTTGATAAATAGAACACACACTAGGACACCTTTAAAATCATTCAGTCAGTGCGTCTAAACCTTTGTCTGGAAGTGTGTATATTTTTGCAGGGTAAATCTGAGAATCCCACCTTCAATTCTGTCATTGTCTTGAATGGCAGGATAGTAGCTGAAGTCAGGAAACTGCACGTAAGGGCAATAAGACATCTGTGACAGTCCGACGCCGGAGGGAAAATGCCAGCCGATGGTCTCCGCTGCTGTCTCAACCTGCTGAGAGTCTGCGAGCAAAGCCGCCAAATCAAACACTGGGCTGCCGGCCTGTAGAAGAGCCTCTTTTCCAGCATCAGGATCAAAACCCAGGTAGACGTCAGATGTGGATGAATCCATCTTATGGTCATCATATACTGCACATGCATCAATCCCTCCATTGTCCGCTGTCAGATACTGAGCGCAGCTGCTTTCGTCTTTGGTGTCTTGGGCGTCAGAGTCACTCTGAAACTCAGTTTTGGCAAATGCGGACTCATTTATCACAGAGTCACGATCACTTGTTTCTTCTAGACATCCGAGCACTGATGTTGAGAGGTTTTCTTCCTTCAGCACCAAAGCCTCGTCTGCATTTCCATCGTTCACAGATGATGCTGAAGCTTCCATCCAGGGCATCTGAAAATCAAATTTGAGGCTTTTTAAGACCTGCATATGGACGGAGATAGAGCATAATAATGACTGTACAACTTTACAGTTAAAATACAGAGTTTTATAAAATGATAAACCTCACATTACAGCCTTTAAATCATTTTTTAAGGGATAAATTACAAATGATTATATTAATATTCTGATGATTATATTTGAACACATGATTATGTATGATATATTATATATGCAGTGCTTCCCACACATAGACTTTACTTGAGCGGGCCGGCCCGCCCACGTATAATAACGACCGCCCAAGTATATTTGGAGACACATTTTTGCTTTTATTATTTTTATCCTCTTATACTTTTATATCCACGCAAGATAATGAAACCATCCGCGATCGAATAACTAGTCGTTTCGTACCTGCTCGTTATGTGTGCGTCAGAACTGTTTAGTCCCGCTGACATTCCCACGGGCGCTGCATTTTGCAAAGTCAAGAGGGGGCGCTGTTGCGCGTTCTACAAGCCCGCGCAACAGCGCTTCAGTCTGCTTCAAAGTGATTCTCAATCAATTGAAAGCGCAGATTTATGCCAAGCGATTGCTAATAAACACAAGTTGATGAATTATTACAATGTCTACTTCATGGCCTTTATATAAAATGTTTTATACGGTTGTTGTAAGTATCTGAAGGATCAGCCTGTGCAGACATTTCAAAATAAAAGTCCCGGTGTATTTCGGGGATGTTTATAATTAAAAGTCAAGTAGTCAAAAGTCAAAGTAATTAAAAGTTTTTTTTTCTTTTTCTTTTGGGCATTATTGGTATTTTGGTTACACAATAAATTGTATTTAATTTGACTTCCATTTAATTCATAGTAAATTATTGTAGTCTCACCCACAGGAAGAAAAGACTAAGAACATTATTTGACACATATATTATTCATTTTATAAATTTTACTAGTAAAATCTGTGTCCCATTCACTGAGAGAGACACTATATGACAGCAAGGAGAACATAGGAAAAGGAAAACCATTTAAATGCTGCAATTTTGCATAATTTACAATGCATAATAATGCATAATATTGGTATATAATTAAATGTAATAGTATGCTATGTAATTAAACAATTTCAATAAATAAAAATACTGTTAAAAATCACACATTATTTGTTTGTCACATGTAGTAGACCATTTTTGTGCCATGGGTAATAGGAGGATTTTTCGCCCGGCTACCACCGCAAGTATATTTCAAACCTGTGGGAAGCACTGATATGCATATATGTTTAGATTTTCAGAATGCACATTTGCTTCTTTATGATCCACTGGTTAACAACAACACTGCATTTTAAGAGGTCTTAAATTTGGGGATAGAAAGGAATCACAATATGGCTTAATGTAATTGATTATTAAACTATAAAAGGTGATGATTTACAGCAGGTGACACTGATGGAACAGCAGAAATATAGCGGTTACCCTGGTAAACCCTGTATACAACACTGCACTACACTAATTAAACAAACTAATTACTCAGAAAGGCGATAATTTTGCATGCAATATATAAACACTATAAGGTGTCACGATGTCATAATTAAATCAATGTTTGTTTGTTTATTTTTTGTTGCCATATCAGCATCTATGGCTATTATCATGGCAAGAACAACATTTAAAATAAATAAATAAACATAATTAGCACAGTAATAGTAAAAAACAACAGTTAATAATTAATTCACATAAATATAACAAACATTATATAAGATTTTTCCATTTCAATATTTGATAAAAAAAATAAATAAATAAAAAAATAAACTTAAGATTGTTCCTGGTGAAAACATCCATTAAAGAACTTTGTGTAAAAATGTTGCCTAGTGACATTCAAAGCAGTACATTCCAACAAAATATGTTTTTCATAATTCATCAACAGTAGATCAATAAGTGATTGTTTGGCATAAATGTGCAGCATTTATTGATTGTGAGCTGCTTTGAAACCACGAGCTTGTAGAACAAGAATCAGTCCCACGTTACAGTACAGTACTCATGATTAAATCATCGCCTTTTGAAGTCGAATAATCAATAATATTAAGCCATATCACGATTCCTGTTTTTATGTCCCCAAATTTAAGCCCTATCGAAATGATAATTAAGACTTCCCAGTAAACATTTGGACGTTTAATGACCCTTGAAAAGACGTCCCCCCGACATGGTTGAAAAATAGTTAAACGTTATCGTATTAACTCATTAATAAATTAAGTATTATATATATTGAACTACACGTGGCTAAAAGTCAATGTAACAATTATACATGCAACCCCAGAGAATTGTGGACATGTACAAATATATCAATGCATTTTTAGAAAACTTTCTTTGTTACACATTTTTACCGTTTTATGCCGTCCTACCGCGACTATTTTTGGCCAGGGACACAACGTTACCGTCAGACCAATGTTTGCTGAGTTCTTACACCATTTATCCCTTGTGCGTCCTTATGGACATTTTTGTCCTTTTCAGTTTTTTTTTTTTTTTTTTTTTTTATAATTTTGCCTGTGTTAATGCCAACTACTTAAATTTTGGCACAGGTGTGTATTTTTATTGGAATTGTAATATTTCACCCCCATTTCCTTTAATAATAAATCTATTTTACACTAATAACACAAAATAGTTCCTCTCAGCACCTTAAGGACAAAAATATCCCCATTGAATCCCCGCAATTGTTGTTGGTATGCATGTTAAAATGTGGTTTGTATGTGTGTAATAAAAAAAGTGTGCAGGTGTGTGTGCATGTAATATTTGACAGCAAATCACAAATCCAACCACTGTGTGCACAAGTGGAGTTTTGCTGGCATCTAATGGCGAAAATGTAGTACTGCGCCTAAACAAAATCTTACTGAAAGCTCATTTTTTGAGATATCAACCTCAAATTTGTTTATAAATCATTTTCATAAACTTAAACCTCTTTAACTTTTTTCTTATTTCACTTTTTGCTTTACTTTCAACTTTAAACTAAATCTGTGCTCACAAGAATCACATTTTTATGACAGCTTTTGGAAATGGACATTTTTGTGTGTGTAACTTTTTTTTAATTGACGCACAAGGGTTAAGATATTAAAGGCATTTTATGGCCTTAAAGTTGATAAAACTGAATTTAAGACTTTTTAAGAGTTAAGGACACAAGGGACCCTGTCCCTCTGTCAGTCTATTTTCCAGTTCACTGACCTCCACCGTTCCCTGAGGACTCTCTGTCTCTGTGTGGTCTGGATCGGGACCGGCGTCTGTGTTTCCTTCGCTGTGCCACTGCTCTGACAGTCCCGTCTGCTGCTGTCCAGAAAGAGTGCCGCCACCATCCCAAACCTCTTTGCCATTAACGTACACAGATGGTGCCTTGCGCCGCAATTCTGTCGAGAGAAAATATTAAAGTGATAGGAAAATATATTTCCAAATATATAATGTCACTTCAATGACTAGGTCACTCACTTTCAAGAGACACAAAACTCTTCCTTTCATTCTTAAATTTACATAAGGTTCTGTTTTTTTGTTTGTTTTTGCAGTACTATAGTGCAATTTAGAGCTCCTTGGAGAAGGATAGTATTTGAATATGGTAATCTTTCAGAGCCAGACTGGGGCTAGTTGTCACATGGGGAAGTTGTCACGATCTTGAAAAGTTCACTTACACAAAGGCTTATTTTTGTTCTAGCAGTGGTTTGTAGGTTGGTTTCAAACACTTTGACTTTCAAATAGTCATAACTTTCAAAACTCATGACTTTTTTTGAGTTATATTCAGCTTGTCAGTGTGTGTGTTAGTGGTGAAGATTTTACAGTGACTCTTTCTGCATGTTACATATTTACACCAGTAGGTGGTGACAGAGTGACTTTCTTTATGAGTGAGTCATTGAATCATTCATTCAACCCATTTGATTCATTTATAAACCGTTGTTGCATCCCAATTCACATAATATCCATCCTAAATATAATTTTAAATCAGAAATAGTGTGTCCCAAAGCATAGTATGCTGAAATTAGTATCCCAAAGCTACCGAAATAGTCAATTTCCAGTGAAAATTTAAAGTGCAGATCCTTTCACACTAATATTGAATTCTAACTGAATTGTAACGATAACTTATAAACCTGTAAGGCGTTGCTGTGAGCTCTGAGGCTGTTAATCGATGGTATATGGTTTTATTGAAGCCATCCGTTTGCATTATTTCTTTTTTTTTTTTTTTTATAATCGTGTTTAACAGTTGAATTTGTGGTGAAAAACCACATTACCCATGGTGATGTGCAGAAAATTCCACCAATCAGAGTGACAGCAAGCAAATCGCACCAAAAGAGCTCTTTAAGTCCGCCCACTCCCATGAAGCACCGCAAATGATGTAATGAGTCAAAATATAGGCTAGCGTTCAACGATTTTAAAAATTGGTTTGGTTCATGGTTTATAACGTTCATGGTTTAAAAAATAAAATCCCCATGGGAAAAATAACAGAAAAAATACTTCCGTAACACCACTGAAAAAAATGGCCGGCACTAATACACTCTATCACGCTTTGGAGGAGGAACCGGTTCAAAACTACAAACACGAATAGTGTGAAACTACAAACATGGCGGATATGTAAGCCCGATGGTTAAAGTTAGCATAACGCAACAGAAGTTGCGCTAGCCTCATCTTCCCTATTGTGCCTTTTGTCCAAGTGAAAGGGAGAAACAAGAAAAAAATGACAGGCGGGACTTTGGATTGTTGTGGTTTGCTATTGGTGGATCTCATGTGAGTGACAGGTTGCCCCACCCTCACGGCAGTAAATATGTCATCAGAGAAGAAATGTCACTGCAAGAGTTATTTTTATTAAAGATTAGGAGGTAGAAATCAATAATAAATACTGCAATACTCCATAAAAACAAAAATTGCCCATTTTTATTTCATAGTGACTTTCACAGGGGTCTAAAAAATTTGTTTTAATTGTTAAAATAACGTTTCATGATATCAAATAATTACATGCGTAATGTACTGTATTATAATATCTAACTTAACCATTAAATCGTAAAAAAATTAAAACGAAAAAAACGGAATCCAGAAAAAAATAAAATGCAATTTAAAAATCAATAAAACGAATTTCATATGACCCTAAGAATCGTTCAAGAATAAACCAAAAAAGTGTGACAACAGCCCCGGTCTATCCCTATATCAAAAATCTAACACTGTAACTGCAGCAGATGGGTTATATTAGAAATGATTTCATTGGCTGGTGTGTCAGCATTAATAGATGATTGATTGAGAGCGTGCACATAATGAAGGCCAGCAGCTCTCATATGTCAGCATGTGCTGACCGTCACTCTGTCTTCACAACACTCAGACACATTGATCAGAGGTTCAGTCCTAACTTCAGCATGTCTCTCTGCAGCTGCTGTGCTTCATGCGCCACACGTGCTCGAGCTGCAACATCAGCAAACACTAATGCGACGAAACACCGAGAACTCCTTACCTGAGAGTCTGCCGATGAGTCTCGAGAGCGGATAGAGCACATACAACATCACACTCACGATCATGTTTCACAGCAGCACAGGAACAAACTTTATTCATGTCGCTGAACGTAAACAGCATGACGACAAACGCCGGCGGGATGACGTCACTGCCAACAGGCGAGCTTTCTGTCGTATTATTGTTTAAAAAAGAGAAATTATCGTTAAAAGTAATGTATTTACTGCATCTTTTATATTTGCTGTGCCTGAATGCGATCATTGTTTGCAGTGTTATGAGTTCATAAAGCTTTATCAGAGCTATTGTGCATTTGAAACATACATTATTTAGTGATGAGTTTAGGATGCACAGAATTATAATGCATAAATGTGTTTGTTTATTATTAATAATAATAAAATATTGAAACATTTGCAAATTTAGTTTTTATAGCCACAATGCTGTTATAGCACAAAATTAAAAAGATGGCTTCATACTGATAACAAAAAAAAAGTCCTCAAAATTGTTCAGATCATGGAATAAGTCATAAAAATGTTCATGCTCAGATCAAAACATTTATACATTTATGCGTATATATATATATATATATATATATATATATATGCATACACACATACACACACACACACATAAATACATTATTTATATATATATATATATATATATATATATATATATATACATACAGGGAGTGCAGAATTATTAGGCAAGTTGATTTTCTGATCATATTTTTTTTTCCAAGCACATTTTACCAATTCCAATCCACATCAATCTTAATAACTACTATTAATATTGTTTTTAATCATTTATAAGTGATATATAATTGTTCATGAAGGCTGGAAATGAAGAATGCCCTATATTCAGGTGTGCAGAATTATTAGGCAGGTTTTCTTTTACAGATAAAATGAGCCAAAAAAGAGATTTAACTCAGACTGAAAAGTCAAAAATTATTAAATACTCATGAGAAGGACGCAATACTAATGTAATACTAGAAATTGCAAAGTTAAAGCATGACCATTGGACAGTGAAATGCTCATTGGGTCAGCGGGGTCATACAAAAACAGCTGGAGAAGAAAAGACACGTTAACTGCAAAATAATTAAGAATTAAGGTGAAGAATTAAGTGTGAAACCATCAGGAACCCTTTAGTCTCCAGCGCCACCATTTCCCAGTACTGAAACCTACCTGGAGTCTCCAGAAGTGTGAGGTGTCAGGATCTCAGAGACTTATGTTAGGTGAAGAATCCTAAAAAGCGACCTGCTCTTAATAAGAATCACAAGCTGAAGTGTTATAAAATACATGAAGACTGGGTTTTTATAGGCCTTATAGACAGACAGCTTGAGAGTGACTCCTGAAGGACCAGCACCACATCCTCTTGTACCACTGTTTGAAGAATTCATCTTCCAGAATCTGGCAGTAAGGTGTGGGAGTTCACTTTTAGTCCATCTCTTATCCTGAAATGTCCATCTTGCAGAGATGGACTAAATGATCTTCCAAAACTTACTAATAATTCTGCACACCTGAATATAAGGCATTCTTCATTTCCAGCCTTCATGAACAATTATATATCACTTATAAATGATTAAAAACAATATTAATAGTAGTTATTAAGATTGATGTGGATTGGAATTGGTAAAATGTGCTTGGAAAAAAAATATGATCAGAAAATCAACTTGCCTAATAATTCTGCACTCCCTGTATATACAGTACAGTCCAAAAGTTTGGAACCACTAAGATTTTTAATGTTTTTAAAAGAAGTTTCGTCTGCTCACCAAGGCTACATTTATTTAATTAAAAATACAGTAAAAACAGTAATATTGTGAAATATTATTACAATTTAAAATAACTGTTTTCTATTTGAATATATTTCACAAAGTAATTTATTCCTGTGATCAAAGCTGAATTTTCAGCATCGTTACTCCAGTCTTCAGTGTCACATGATCCTTCAGAAATCATTCTAATATGCTGATCTGCTGCTCAAGAAACATTTCATGTGTACAATTGTACAAAATATTTGTGTACAATATTTTTTTTCAGGATTATTTGATGAATAGAAAGTTCAAAAGAACAGTGTTTATCTGAAATCTAATCTTTTGTAACATTATAAATGTCTTTAATGCCACTTTTGATTGATTTAATGCATCCTTGCTGAATAAAAGTATTCTTTTCTTTAATTTCTTTTCAAAAAAATAAAATAAAAATTCTTACTGACCCCAAACTTTTGAACGGTAGTGTAGTGTATAATGCTACAGAAGCTTTGTATTTCAGATAAATGCTGTTCTTTTGAACTTTCTATTCATCAAGGAATCCTGAAAAAAAAAAAACATTGAAAATAATCATAAATGTTTCTTGAGCAGCAGATCAGCATATTAGAATGATTTCTGAAGGATCATGTGACACTGAAGACTGGAGTAACGATGCTGAAAATTCAGCTTTGCATCACAGGAATAAATTACTTTGTCAAATATATTAAATAGTACACAGATATTTTAAATTGTAATAATATTTCACAATATTACTGTTTTTTACTGTATTTTTAATTAAATAAATGTAGCCTTGGTGAGCAGAAGAGACTTCTTTTAAAAACATTAAAAATCTTAGTGGTTCCAAACTTTTGGACTGTACTGTATATATGCATTTGGCAGATGCTTTTATTAAAAGCAACATGCATTCAAGCTATATATTTTATTAGTTCCTGCAAATGCATAAATTTAAAAAAAAGAAAAGAAAAAAAAAGCATAAATGTTTTGATCTGAGCAAAACATGATTGATCTTTTTTGTCATTTGATAAGACTTACCTTTTCGATTTTGTGCTATAACTAAATTAGCAAATTGTTTGTGTTTGTCTTGACTCTTGCTCATGCATTACCATGGCAATTCCTTTTAAGAAAAAGACACATCACACCAAATAATTCCACTAGTTTTTAAGTGTTTAAATTCACTATGTGATTGTTAATGTGGCTTCATCTGTGTAGGAATGTGAGTCTCTCCCTGACTGTGTCTGACATGCATTTTTAATGTGTTTCTCTTCAGTCACACGGCAGATTCCAGCAGTAGAGCAGGTGTCACATATACACCTGTTGCTAAGACACGTAAGCCAGCTTCATGCAGGACAACACTAAACACATCAGCTATCAAACCGTGTGTAGAAGATGAAGGGAGATGACTTCAGTGTCCACAGTCTCTCTCTGGACTCCCTCAGCTTGACCGAGCATGAACATCCACACGAGGTGGTCCTGGAGGATGAAGCCGACACAGAGGCTCGGGGTAAGACTGGAGACGCTGCAGATCTGAATGAACACCTCCTGCTACAGCTGTGAAGCCTTCAGGCTTGTGTGACATTCAGAACCGAGTTGAAATGCGGTACTAAACAGGATGCAGATTTGTAATTTAAGTAATTAAAATGCAATAAAATTCAATAACGTGATTATAGTAAATTAATACAATTACCCATGAACATGTTATCATATTTCTAGTAGTAGCATTAGATTAACAATGTTTCATTTGTATTTTAAAAAAAGCATTAATTACTCATTAATTAAAAGGAAGCAAATTCAATTTCAGTTACTTTATTGGCATGATTGTGTTTACATACAATTTTGACATTTATCAAGGAAAAAAATACAGTAATATTTATAATAATATTAATATTGTAATGTTCCTAAACAGTGAATTTTGCCCGACCCTGTACACATCATATGATGATGATGATGATGATGATGATGAGAAAGCGTGTGTTTTTGTACAGTATCGGAGCTGAAGCACATCAGGCAGGATTTGTCCACTGAAGAATTATACCTGCAGGCCTGTAAACTGGTTGGTGTCGTTCCTGTCAGATATTTCCTCAGAAACCTGGGCTGCGCCACCATTAACCTCAACCACCATGGACTCGGGCCTTTGGGAGGGAAAGCTCTGGCGATCGCCCTCGTGGTAAGACGGACCGTTCCTGATGTTCATCTAAAGCTGATGTGCTGGTGCTGATGCTGATGCTCACTCTCTGTGTACGCAGACAGACATGCACACCACGACACTGGAGCTGGCAGACAACTTCCTGTTAGCCGAAGGGGCCAGATATCTCATGGAGATGCTGAGGGCCAATTTCACCATTCAGAACCTTGTAAGTCTGTCTTGTCATTCTCACTTACCTGTTGTGATTAATTTGTCCACTAGAGGGAAGCAAAATGTTAACATGTGACATCTGGCATCTTGCAGGATCTCTCTGACAATCACCTTCAGTCCGCTGGAGCAGAGTGTGTTGCTAAAATGCTCTTGGAAAACATTTCCATTAAATCATTAAAACTTGCAGGTATTTCATGTATATGTGCATGCTATGGAAGCACATTTCCACCCAATAATGATATAATAAATAATAAAAAATAAAAAAAAACATGCTTTGGTAAATTTTATGGCATGAAATGAAATTTTCATAAGAATTTTATAAAATTATGAGCTAAAAGTCAAAATTATGAGGTACTAAGTCATAATATTATTATTATTATATCAATTATAAGATAAAAAGTCAAAATTCTGATATAAGTCATAATAATAGATAAAAATTCAAAATTGGCATGTTATTATGAGATAAAAAGTGAAACTGACAGACTAATTCATAATTGTGAGATGGAAAGTCCAAATTATGGCACAATATAATAATATGAAATAATTTTGACTGACATACTAGCTCATGATTATGACATGCTAAGTCATTTTATGTTATAATTATGAAGTAGTATGTCATAGTCAAAATTATCTCATTTGTGCCATAATTTGAACTTTTTATCTCATAATTATGACATACTAAGTCATAATTTCAACCTTTTATGTCATAATTATGATTTACCAAAGCATGATTTTTGTTTCTTATGTGGCAGAAACAAGCTTTCATAGCACAAAGTACCACATGCTCACACAGTCAACATGATTCACATTGACAGACCATAATGTTTATGTTCACAGGGAATAAATTTGCTGAAGATGATGCAAAATGGTTTGCAGATGCCTTTTCAGTAAGTATAAAAATCAATGGCACCAAACAGAACAGAAAACAAATGCAGTTACCATAGTCACCAATTCATCTCTATTGGTAAAATGAAAAGGTGAAAAAAAAAAATAATAATACTAATAACCACTAGACATTGCTAAATCTCAATAAGAAATGCAATTAAAAAGTTTGTGCATGTGTTTTCTTTGCACTTCTAACAAAGCTAATCTAATGAAAGTTATTTTGGCAACACTGTATGGTAAGTTTTCGTTTGTAAATATTAGTTAACTACACTAGAAAACGATGAACATATCTAGTAATGTTCTCAAGATATGTTATATATGCATTGTTCATGGAATGTTTCTTTTTCTGAAATGTTCAGAGAACATTCAAAAGTAACAATCCCACAATGTTTGCAAAATTATAAAATGGAATGTTCCTTTAACATTCATATAGCCAAGAAAAATAACATTTTAACTTTTTTTTAATTTATTTTCTTTTTAAACTGGACATTTTTTACGTTTAGGGAACATTCAGAAGTAATATTTTCATGAGTATTGTAGAATACTACTTTATAGAAAATGTTATGATAGAAAATGTATTTTTAAAGCACACATTACCAAAGCTAAAATGGTTAAATAAAACATTTTCCTTTTCTTAATATTTTTAATTTAGCGTGGCATAGTGCAAACTGGTTTAAAAGACTCTCTTGAAGATCTAGAACAAAGTATCCTGATAACATGCTATGTTTTTGGTGCATGAATTACACACTGTACCTTTAAGAAGTAATGTGAAAATATAGAAGTTATATCACAAGAAATTGTGTATAAACAAACTGAACTTTTGTTTTTGAGAATAGAAACATCTCATCTGTATCTTTTCAGAGCAACTACAGAGTCAAGGAGCTGGATTTGAGCCACAATCAGTTCTGTGGGAGAGGCGGTGAACATCTGGGTCAGATGATAGGTAAATAAGACACGTGTGATGTGAGAGAATTAAACGTCACAACACAATAGAAAGCTCAATAATTAAATGTCTGTTCATGCAGCAAATAATGACGGCATAGAGGTTCTTGATCTGAGCTGGAATCATCTGCGAATGAAAGGAGCTGTAGCTTTCTGTGCTGGACTAAAGGTACTGCCACACAAACATACAGTATTTAGGGCTCTAAGAATGGAGTTTGGGTCGCACCCACACTTCAGTGAATTTTGATGTATTCTCCTGTCACAGATTAATACATTTCTGTACAATAAACAGGGTTCCCACGCGCCTTGAAAGTACTTGGATTTCAGACACATGAATTCAAGGCCTGGAAAGTACTTGAAAACAAATATTGGTCCTCAAAAGTGCTTGAATTAAATTTGAAATAAATTTTGTGAAAATTATAACACACCCCTCTTAGTCCTAGTATATTTGTTTTGGAATATTGTTTTGGAACCAAACAGATATCGCCCCCGATTGACCACCATAGTAGGAAAAATAATTACTGTGGTAGTAAATGGGGGGTGAGATCTGCTTGGTTATTGACAGTCTTACAAATATCTTTCTTTGTGTTCAGCAGAACAATGAAATTCAAACAGGTTTGGAACAACTTGAAGGTGAATAAATTACAATTTTCGTTTTTAGTGAACTAACCCTTTAAAAAGTCAAAATTGTGTGATTATATTGCGTGTCTTATAAAGTCAAAATTGTGATATATAAATTGCAATTCTGATTTTTCTTTTTCCTCAGAAGTGCTCATTTATATCTCTCAATTCTGACTTTCTTTTCTCAGAATTGCAAGCTTATATCTATAATATATTGTATATATTCTGACTTTAAGCCACAATTACAATCCATATAATACTTTTTTTTCACTCAATTGCAAAATGTATTTTTATAATATTCTCTCTATATTATGTTTTTTACTCAAGTAATGATTCATAAAAAATGAAAACCAAAACTAGTATGGAATAATTGTTAACATTAGGGATAAGAAAGCTAACGGTTTAAAGCAAACGGTTTTAATTTATTTCCAAAATTAATGTACAAATGATTCTGTACCTCTTCCGGGTTAAAATGGATGCAAATGCAATAGGAGGATTAAAATGTTAAAGGGTTAGTTCACCCAAAAATGAAAATTATGTCATTAATGACTCACGCTCATGTCGTTCCAAACCCGTAAGACCTCCGTTCATCTTCGGATCACAGTTTAAGATATTTTAGATTTAGTCCGAGAGCTTTCTGTCCCTCCATTGAAAGTGTAGGTACGGTGCACTGTCCATGTCCAGAAAGGTAATAAAAACATCATCAAAGTAGTCCATGTGACATCAGTGGGTAGCTTAGAATTTTTTGAAGTATCTAAAATACATTTTGGTCCAAAAATAACAAAAAATACGACTTTATTCAGCATTGTCTTCTCTTCCGGGTCTGTGTATCCACAGTGACGCTGCTTCTTCTTCTTCTACGGCGGTTGGCATCCAGCTTATTGGTGCATTACCGCCCCCTTCTACTCCGGACTGTGACGCGATTAAGAGATCCACGAAATGCACACCTACGCACCATTTTAAAAAATATAGCAATACCAAAATACAAATAATGTAGAATAGCTTGAATACAGCGTGCGTCTCCCTCAGACTGTAAACGAAGCTCAGGCGCACTACATAACACGTCATCAGCGTCACTGTCCGGAGCAGAAGGGGGCGGTAATACACCAATAAGCTGGATGCCAACCGCCGTAGAAGAAGAAGAAACAGCCTTTCTAATGTGAAAAACTATAGAGTCGGACTTGACTGTAACCATCCATATAAATTCAACCAGTAACCAGGTTACTTTGGTGAATGGGAACAGCATATATCGCATAGGATTACTATGAAGAGCTTGATTAGCTTGTTCAGGTGTGTTTGATAAGGGTTGGAGCTAAACTCTGCAGAAAAGTGGATCTTGAGGTCCAGAGTTGAGGACCCCTGGCGTATAGTGATCTGAAAAGACGGATCTGTTTGCTCTATGTTGACAGCAGGTAGGCTATATTAGGCTGCTGTCACTTGATCTGATGGACAGATCCAATATATTGACTGTGTTTACATGAATACGCACCAAGACGGGCATTTTTAAAATATTTTTGTGTGCAATTTACCATGTGGAAACATACTGGGAACATGTGGAAACATGCTTCGGGTGTATCATCGTCTCGGACAGCGTGCAAGTACTGAATTCAGTTCTCTTTCACATCTTCTTGCGCTTGAACAATTTCGGGCCAATGACTGTCGTGAGTGAATTTCAATGACAGCGCTGGACTTGGTTGCACTTGGAAACATTTTTTTGAGTCAAAAAAGGCTCGAATCTGAGTCAAGTCACAGTAAAAATGACAATCAGAGTCTGTGACAAGTGCAAGTCCTTTAAAAATTGGACTTGAGTCCGAAGGCGTTTCTCAATACCAAGTTCACAAAGTTCAGACTTGTGTCCTTGGTAGCTAGGACTTGGCAAGTTCGACACAGGAGAATGAACTCCCGTGAACGAGAAAGTCCGGTGATCCTGAAAATGGCACAGCAGTGTATTTGATAATGTCACTCAGCTCGCTCTGGCTTCTCTGGTTATCTCTGTATATATTTTAGGCAACAATAAAACGAAATGTGTTATAAAACACCACTCTGCCTCATATTAATAGCCTCACAAATGTAGTTCAGGCAACATGTTCATTGATTATCTTCAATGTCTGCATATATAGTATTTATAACAAAACGAAATATTAAACAACCCTGCCTCTTTTCGTTTACATTTCAGAAATATTAAACATATTAATGTGCATACTCTGATTATCTTCACTGTAATAAAATGAAATATAACATAAAACCGCAACCCTGACTCTTTTTGTTAAACAGCAGTTTTAATGACAAATAATAGCCATTATAAAAGATATAAGAATATACAATAAGAAATAAAGCAAAAAATTCAGTCAAGCGTACAAAATCAGCGCTTTAGTAGGCTACAACAGTTAAATAGCCTAAATATATAATGTTATGAAATGTCACTTTGCCCTCAGCCAAAACAATTTGCCACGAAACAAATTATAGATTCATGAGACCAAAGATCGTCCGTTAGATATACCAAAGACGAATTATGTTATGTTTAACCACTACAGAGACATCAGAGCCAGCGGCAAACGTCAGAAGGATTAGCCGAGGTAAGGCTGGTACAAGAGTGCTGAGTGTCCGGTGATCGCCTGGATCTCACAACTCCCACAACGTCAAATCAAATTTTCAGATCAAACTTTATGAATAAACCACAAATTTGAGCTTTAAACCAGCACATTCTCGCCTGAAAAACTCTAAAAACGACATATAATGACATAATAACAGTGACATGTTTAAATTACGCAGGTTTTCTCCTTTACTATTGGCGCTGTCTGGTTAGTGCGAGATGCATTCTGGGATACCTGGCTGTCTCAAGTCTGCACAAGTCACCTCTCGATGCATCCTCGATAAAAGGGGCGGATCAAGAACACATCCGGGGATTTGAACTGTACTTGGCTAGATGTGAACTTTGAATTGGAACAGTACTTGGACAGCGACTGATGACGTTTCACAAGTCCTCAAGAACAAAAGTACAGACAAGAACGCTTATTGGAAACGAGCTCGAGCACCCCAACTCTACATGGACACACCTGGCTCTCCCTGCCTTCACTCTCCCCGGAAAACTGATCACCTGCAAGTCATCACCACTCTCATTAGCACGGCTACATTAACTCCTTTCACTCCTCACTCTGTGTCTGGTTACCAATCTGATAGTTAATACTCCCTTCGTAGATCTACCGGTGGATTACTTGTCTGATTCCCAACGTCTCATTTGTTCTCCAGTCTCTAGTGTAATCCTTTTTTTTTTTTTTTTCCCAGTCTCCTACGATCTCCTTCATCTGCTCTAAGACTCTGATTGGTTTCAATTTCCCTCATACTCACCTGGAACACTCCATTTACGCTCATCAAGAACTCTGTTTCTGTCATTCCTTCCATTAGACTGTTGTTTACCTGACATATTTGCCTGCTTGCCATAACTATTCAGTTTAAAACTCAAAAACTTACCATATTGCTGCCATTTCGTGATGACCACTTGCCTGCATACTCACCTGTTGTCTGTTCCCTCAGTGCTGTGGTGTTCCATCAGTTTCTACATTGTTCAATAAACCGTATTGGGTTCAATTACATTATCCTGCCTGAGTCTCTGTAACAGCTCTCCCGACTGTATAAATTTGAAATCTGTTTTTGTAATTTATTGTCGACTGTGAAAAAGAAGGTATGTGAAAACAATGACACGTTTAATCAAGTTAGGCATATTGTATCGATGGCTATAAATGTTTATACTGGTATGTTGGTAAAGAAAATAAATGTTTACTTTGTACAATCTTCATATTACATTCCTGCAGCATAGCATGAGGACAGTTGCGTTTTAGACCATACAATGAGTGGCGAATTATTGTGACCTGAACGCAGCAGTAAGAAGTGAGATATTTAGCCATAAAGTGATTGTGCCAGAACAATAGTTTAATCAGTTGGGAACAATGTATTGTAGATATCTGAACAAATAGGCATTTCAATTCAGTTGTTACTGGCATGATTGTTTTTACACATACTATTGCCACAGCATTAAACACACAACAAGCAATGACAAGAAATGTACAACATAAAGTTTAACAATGACATTACAGAACAGCAGCAAGTCATTTAAAGTGTATACAGAATGATTCATATTTTAAATTCCTTCAAGGTCAGTGGTTACTTTTTTTTTTTTTTTTTCAGTGTAAAATTTAGATTTTTTTCCCCCCTTGATTTTCCACAAGATTACAAACCCGATTCCCAAAAAGTTGGGACATTGTACAAATTGTGAATAAAAAAGGAATGCAATAATTTACAAATCTCATAAACTTATATTTTATTCACAATAGAATATAGATAACATATCAAATGTTGAAAGTTAGACATTTTGAAATGTCATGCCAAATATTGGCTCATTTTGGATTTCATGAGAGCTACACATTCCAAAAAAGTTGGGACAGGTAGCAATAAGAGGCTGGAAATGTTAAATGTACATATAAGGAACAGCTGGAGGACCAATTTGCAACTCATTAGCTCAATTGGCAACATGATTGGGTATAAAAAGAGCCTCTCAGAGTGGCAGTGTCTCTCAGAAGTCAAGATGGGCAGAGGATCACCAATTCCCCCAATGCTGCGGCCAAAAATAGTGGAGCAATATCACAGGAGTTTATCAGAGAAAAATTGCAAAGAGTTTGAAGTTATCATCATCTACAGTGCATAATATCATCCAAAGATTCAGAGAATCTGGAACAATCTCTGTGCGTAAGGGTCAAGGCCGGAAAATCATACTGGATGCCCGTGATCTTCGGGCCCTTAGACGGCACTGCATCACATACAGGAATGCTACTGTAATGGAAATCACAACATGGGCTCAGGAATACTTCCAGAAAACATTGTCAGTGAACACAATCCACCGTGCCATTCGCCGTTGCCGGCTAAAACTCTATAGGTCAAAAAAGGTCATCTAAACATAGGTCATCTAAACATGATCCAGAAGCGCAGGCGTTTTCTCTGGGCCAAGGCTCATTTAAAATGGACTGTGGCAAAGTGGAAAACTGTTCTGTGGTCAGACGAATCAAAATTTTAAGTTCTTTTTGGAAAACTGGGACGCCATATCATCCGGACTAAAGAGGACAAGGACAACCCAAGTTGTTATCAGCGCTCAGTTCAGAAGCCTGCATCTCTGATGGTATGGGGTTGCATGAGTGCGTGTGGCATGGGCAGCTTACACATCTGGAAAGGCACCATCAATGCTGAAAGGTATATCCAAGTTCTAGAACAACATATGCTCCCATCCAGAAATCGTCTCTTTCAGGGAAGATCTTGCATTTTCCAACGTGACAATGCTAGACCACATACTGCATCAATTACAACATCATGGCTGCGTAGAAGAAGGATCCGGGTACTGAAATGGCCAGCCTGCAGTCCAGATCTTTCACCCATAGAAAACATTTGGCGCATCATAAAGAGGAAGATGCGACAAAGAAGACCTAAGACAGCTTGTATTAGACAAGAATGGGACAACATTCCTATTCCTAAACTTGAGCAACTTGTCTCCTCAGTCCCCAGGCGTTTGCAGACTGTTATAAAAAGAAGAGGGGATGCCACACAGTGGTAAACATGGCCTTGTCCCAACTTTTTTGAGATGTGTTGATGCCATGAAATTTAAAATCAACTTATTTTTCCCTTATGATACATTTTCTCAGTTTAAACATTTGATATGTCATCTATGTTGTATTCTGAATAAAATATTGAAATTTGAAACTTCCACATCATTGCATTCTGTTTTTATTCACAATTTGTACAGTGTCCCAACTTTTTTGGAATTGGGTTTGTACGTGCATTTCAGTGTCACATTGTGCAAATCATGAAAATAGATTTCCCTCTCCTCAGGTCAACACGACTTTGAAACACTTAGATCTGTCATGGAACGGCTTTGGAAACGAGGGCGCTTTAGCTCTGGGTGAAGCACTCAAGTTCAACAACACGCTGGTGCACCTGGACCTCAACAACAACCGCATCACTGATGAAGGAGCGAGCCTGCTGTGTAAGGGGCTGGAGGCTAACGATACACTCAGAGTGCTGCAGGTGGGTGGGATGGACTTTAAGACTCTATTATTCTCAAATTATATCGAATTCACCATTTTAAACAATGCAATATGTTCTTATGCAACAGTTCATTCAGTGAGCAATTGAATCACCACCTCTAAGCTGTTGTGTTGTGGGTATTTACACTTTCTTACTGTATTTTTGTCTGGTTTTCCAGTACAAATATCTAACATTCTTAGATCAATTACTTGAGAAGCAAGATGGCATATTAGGTCTTATTTTTTGGAAAATGTGTCAAATTGAAGTGTTTTTGCTTTAAAACAAGAACAAATGTCTGCCAATAGGATCAGAAAAATAAATTTTCCCCATTGAATGTTTTTTTTCTCATGACCCTGCTGATAGATATTTGTCTTTGTTTTAAGTAGAAACTCACTTAATTTTCAGAAAATCATTAGGTCACTATATCACTTCTCCAGTAAATGTATCTTGATTTAAGAATGTTTAGATATTTTTACTGGAAAACTAGACAAAAATACAGAGGAAAAAAATACATATCTTGCAGTGTACTTACAACTGTGCTAAAACCTACTTGAATGAACACATATTTTGAAGTATCATCTGTGATATACTGATAATTGTTTCCTTACAGCTGGCGTATAACTCACTGACAGTAGAGGGGGCTCTTACTTTGATCAATGTAGTGAAGAACACGCCTAAAACTGCCATTGAGGAGATCAACATATGTGTGAGTGCTGTGCAGCAGTGCTTTACAACTGCTTTTGCTTCAGGATGAGCCAGCAAAGTCTGCTTATCCTACAAAATGTATTGAAATATATTAACATGACCATAACCTGCATAGACCAATCAGTATGCAAAATAATGTCTTTAAAAAAACAAAACGGCTTTATTTATTGTTCTGACAAGGCATCCAGTATGGAGGTCAAAAAAGGAATCAACAGTACGGTACATTTAAATAATGTAAAAGATGAAGGCATCAAGAAAAATACATAAACTAATGATGGATGGATGGATGGATGGATGGATGGATGGATGGATGGATGGGTAGGTAGGTAAGGATGGATGGATGGATGGATGGATGGATGGATGGATGGATGGATGGATACCTACCTATCCATCACTCCATCCATACCCATCCATCCCTACCTACCTACCTACCTATCCATCCATCCATACCCATCCATCCATCCATACCCATCCATCCCTACCTACCTACCTGTCCATCCATCCATACCCATCCATCCATCCATACCTATCCATCCATCCCTATCCATCCATCCCTAGGTAGGTAGGGATGGATCGGTATGTATGGATGGATGGGTAGGGATGGATGGATGGATGGGTAAATAGATAGGTAGGGATGGATGGGTAGATAGATAGACAGACAGACATCACATACAGTGTTTTGTCCTTTTACTGCATTTAGTCTCGAGCCACCAGTTGAGAACCACTGGTCAATTGAATATAACAGTAAAATGCAGAATTGGATTGAAATCTGTTTTCTTTGCACAATGATGCTTGTGTTTGTAGAACGTGTTGGTGAATGAGAACTTCGTGCAGCTCTTAGAGTTGATCTGTCAGGAACATCCCAGTCTGGAGGTGCAGTATGGAGGAGTTGGAGGCTTTATTGCCAAAAAGCCTCGGAAACGCATTGACCCCATGAAAGTCATTCAGGTAGTCTACACTCATGGGAATTAAGACCACTTAAGTCTTATTAGCAAATTGGCGAAACTTTTGCATTTTTCAAGTCTGATGTTTTTCTGAATTATGTTTTTGCAGGATTACCTTGATCAGCGCAAGCTTCGTCTGTGGGACTTCTTCCGTAATATAGACAAAGATGGGACAATGCATGTTCCTGTCGTAGATTTCAGAAAAGCCGTTCAGGTATTGACTTCATCATTCCAAGACATCCATTTGTGTTATTTCAGTTTTCATCATGAGCCTGGATGACAAAAATATGTTATTACAGCGTTATTTCTGAGTGTTCTCTGAACGTTCAAAACGTCCAATACTTTTAAATATTTAAAAAACATTATGTGAACATTAAGGGAACATTCCATTGTATCATTCCTCAAACATTATGGGAACGTTACATTTGAATGTTCTCTGAACATTCTGAAACAAGTAGTAACATTTTATAATTAAAAAAACTAAAATATTTCAGGAAAAAAAATGTTTTTTTGATAACGGTTTGAGAACATTGTTATAGAAAAGATAATTCTGAACAAACGTTACCGGAAGAACATTTTGTTCGTAACTTTGAGAGAACCTTGCCAGAATGTGTGTTCTGTTAGCTGGGACTGCACTATATATTTTAGTTTAAGAATGAGTAGATGAGTCCAAATGTCTGGTAGTGTAAAACTAGACAGATTATGTAACTGAGCATTAAATTACATGCGTTTATTATTTCTGGTCACACCTACAGCAATCCAGCATCCCACTGGAGAGATTCCAGATTGAGGAGTTGATTCAGAGACTGGACAGAGACCGAACAGGCATAGTGGACTACAGGTGGACTCTCCTTTACCTCTCTACCACAAACAATGAGATAATGGAGTCGTTAAATATTAATGCATGATAAAGCACACAGACTCTGTACACCAGGACCGTTCTCACCAATACTGCAACTTTATGATCATGTTCTCACACTGTCATCTGTCTACATAGGCAGAATTGAAGTGTTCAAACATCAGTGCTTCTCTGCAATATTTCAGTAAGCATATAAGTGTATTTCTTGTAGCTTTAATTCGTTTGTACTAGCTGTTGTAAATAATTATTAGTCACCTTGTTGTTTTGAGGGCCATTAGTCATCAAACCACAAGTGTCATCATTAAACCTCAATTCAAGCATGACAGAAAGTGGTGAAATCCCAGTCAGTGACATTACAGTTAAATAAATATACATACATCAGCATTATAAGAACTACCTAAAATATTCAAAACTTGAGGATCAATGTGGCGCTCACATTAAAAACCAATGGGATATTCAATTTGAGCAGGAGAATTATGTGATCATAGATATTGGACACAAGGCAATTTGTAAGTTGGGATAATAAAACGGGTATGGTAAAAAGATTGAATCTGTGCATTAAGCCTAGAATTAGCATAGAAATATAGGTATGCTACATTTATTTCCATTCTCATTGCACTTTGCTGGCCAAAAAGCCCTTCACAGTGCAGTTATTATTGCTGAACTTTTGCCTTGCTACCCCACAGAGGCCTGGCAGATACTAGGAAACAGATGATGCGAGACCACCGCCGCCAACTGCGTAAAGTGGAGTCACGGCAGAAGAAGGAGAAGCAGAAGAGCGACAGGATCCTCAAAACCTTTGAGAGCGCAGTAGAGGCCGTCACGCCACGGAGCTCCATGATAATATCTCCAGGCGCTGCCAAAGAGGACTCCAGCGGCCCCCAGCACTTCTCTGCCACCCCGCTCAGCTCCTGGCACCATATAATCATGTCCAACAGCAGCCGCTACTCTGTCAATAACATGAGCAGCGAGCATGTGCACCTTCCCATGATAGGGAACCCCTCGAGATCACCAGACATGCGCTCATATTCACAGCCAAACCTTTTCGCCAGCATCCCTAAACCATCGACCAACAAACCCACTTCTGCTCGAGGATTGCACTCCACGTCCAACCCGAGTGTGGCCAGCAGTAAACTCAGCCCCACTGCTAACCTGACCAGATCCAGGCCGGCGTTAAACACTGAGCCCACCAGTAAAGCAAAGGTTAAAGGGAAGAAAAAGAAGACCAAGAAAAGAAAAGAAAAGGTATAATGTCAAAAGGATATGGTGTCCATGCCTGTCAAGCTCCACAAAGGGAAAATTTTCAGTGAATAATAACAATACTTGCAATAGCACATGTGGACCATTTCTTTCCTATATTGGAGGGACTCCTTTGGTTTCTCCTGTAATCTAAAGACATCCCAGATAGCAAATTGATTCTGGGACTAATCTGATTTTTGTCTGTGAGTTTGGCCCACATACCATATGGAAATATGGCCCAAGATTCGCCCAAAAGCTACTTGCAAAAAGTAAACCAGATCCATGCCGGAAGCAGACCAAAACTCACCCACAACATTTTCCATGTGCCCAGAAATCAGCCACAACTGGCCCCAAACCCAGGATCAAATTTCAGCCTGAAAAGAGACAAACTACCACCCTCTTTACCCAAGAACTCACCCACAACAGTCAGAAATCAGCTATTGCAGCTGCTATTTAATATTTTTATGGCAGATGTGCCGAATGTAAGCAAGATTTTGCCCAGACTCTGTTGCTATATGGGATGCAGGTCAGACTCAACACAGAATGTCTTTCTGGTTCAGCTGGGACTCGAACCGGAAACCTTCTTGCTGTGCTTTCCTCGAAGTTCGTACCACATTAAATGCAGTACATCAGGGATATTCAACTGGCGGCCCACGGGCCAAATCCGGCCCACCAATCATCTTCATCCGGCCTGAGGGCACCCCAACCTCCCTCCTCCTATTTTCCTGGCAGTGTGGCTAAATTTGGTTAGATACGTGGCCGCAGTGGCGCCTGCAGCTGTATGGCTATATATACACTGTGATTCATGATACCATGCACGCTCCTCCGACTGACCTGAGAAACGCTTTCCATGGGAATATTTCAGCGGTTATTATGTGTGTCCCGTATTTCTGTCGACTGAACCAGCGATACCAATCATTTGTGAATTAATCATTCTTTTGGCTCAATTCTTTCTTTTCTGTGACTGGCCAAACAAGCTTGCATAACGATCTGAAACTATTTGGATTTGTTCGGACCGCTCGGTCACTGAATCAGCACAGCCCAGTGGATAACAGAACAAAAGCTTAAAGGAGCTGCGTTTATTCCCGGTCCCGGATACCATTATTAATCAGCACTGTGACATGCAGTGAGAAGCATTTCAATTCAATGCACACCTCTCAGTTACAAACCACAAATCACTCAATGGTTAAACTAGTTTTAAATCGGATGAAACATTCCCAACAACACTGATGAGGAAAACAGGAGAAACGTGCCATGAACAAAGTTAGAAGACTTTTAAATCACCACCCTTACAAACATTTTGTGGAAATGTGAACTATTTATATTGAGTACAATGTTATAGCCATTTATATTGCAATATATTTATTAGGTGGGTAGGGGAATATATAATTAATTTCTTTGTGAAGGTGTGTATAGTTTTTACCTGTGTTTAAGCGTTGCTTGTAGACCTATATAACATATCATAACATAATATAATTTGATAGAGGTAATGAATAGCGATGTATGGTTTTACCGGTTTTCTTTCTCATGTTTATGTTTGTTGTTTTGCACTGTTATGATTCTGTGCTGTTTTATTTGTATGCAAATGCTTTGGGAATGTGAATGTAAAATTTTTGAGGTCAATAAAGTTGACAGAAAGACAAAATTTTAGTGCATGTGATTCCAGGTCGACGAGACTCAAAATGGTTTTACAGTAAAATTCCCAAAATAAATGGTCATGTCATCTACCACCAATACTACTTCTAAATACTGCTTCAGTACAATTTATTTGTTTATACCAAATTATAGCTGAGATCAGTATAAATTGAAAAGAAATTGCCAGTTATAATTTATTACTCAAAATATTTACAGGGTTGCAGATTTAGCCCAAAGTTACTCAGTAGTGTCTTGCTTATTTGGGACCATAGTTCATTTTGCTTCTAGATTGTTGGTCAACATATTTTCCATACAAAAAGTTTTCTCTTCATTTAATCATATTTAAGTTGGGTGATGATAACAATGACAAAACATCCATAATTGTTTCTTTACATCGTTCCTTTTTAGTGCTAGTTCATCTAAATAGCTAGATTGCGAGTCTTGCCCTGGATGACATTTCATGTGAAAACACACCTGTTATTTTCTCTCTCAGTTTCAACCCACTGCCATAAAAATATAATTGCTTTAGCAGTGTTGTGTAAAAGACAAATTTGAACATCGTCATTTGTCAGAGAATACTGCTGTGAAAAATCCAGATGCTGATTGTCATATAAGATATGATGGTCTTTAAAATCTAGAGAGCTCTGTTCCTGCAACACAACTAACTGATGCACGATGATTGTCACACTTCTTTATTTCGTCCTCTTCAGGTCTGCTGTTGTCGAGGGGGTGAGTACAGTTTACTTCTTGATGTTTGAAAGCAGCAAAAACTGAACAAAGTGTTTTACAGTTCAATGTAAGCACAGGATACATGAGACTTATTGATATGATTGTTGTTGCATTGACTGAGCTAAATGAAAAAGTAGGTCTTAAGATAAGATTTGAATAGTTCAAACCTATGTAGAGCCCAAACCTCAAGCCCATATCATGCCTACATTGGCCCCATTATGAAATGTTGCCTAGGTCAAGGTCTGCAGGATCACTGGAGTGTGTAGGAGCTGAACTTAACAGGTGCCAAATTTACATGGCAAAGGTGGCACAGAAAGACTCCTGATGCTGCATTTAGGTGTCTTTACACAGACTGTTTAATAGTACTCAGAGGTGGCATGAATGCATTTACACAGCAATTGCAGCTGTGTACTTTGATACTAGAACTTGAGGTGGGTCAGAGTTTGGATTATTTTGTCACACCTGCAGTAGGGCATAGCACCAGCAAGACCAAGGTCATGGGTTTGATTCCCTGTGAATGCATGAAGTAATAAGATGAATTCATTGAATGCAATGTAAATCTCTTAGATTAAAAGTGTCTGCCAAATGCATGAATGTAAACTGATGTTGAAGAGGAGACAGGCTGATGGCTTTCACCTCTCTCCTGTAGGCCCAGAGTCTCTGGGCTGAGGGCAGCGCCAGTGGAGAATGCATATGTGAGGCTTTCCTGCCCAACAACACATTTCCAATCGGAGAGCTCATCTTGCTGGAGAGCACAGCAGTTGAGATCAACCACAAACTGGAGATAGAGATTAGCAAGGTTTGGTGCAATCTCATGAACTCATGAGACTGAACTGATGTGACATATGCAGACCCTTTAACGGTTCTTTAACGGTTCTTGTACAGGTGGAGACTTACGAGATTAAACTAAACATCTATATAGCAAAGATAACGAACCTGACATTGCTGATCAAGCTGATGGAGGATGACCCCGACTCCTACAGTGAACTCCAATTGGAGGAGGTGAAAATCAAGATCAAGCAAGTGGAAGCTCTAATTGTGGAGCTGCAGGCGTCTATACAATCCACCTCTGCTGTGCTTATAACCATACGTGAACAGGTGACACTTTCTGAACCTCTTATCAAAAAATTCTATTCAAAATCCCTGTTCCAAGACCAAATTTTCAATTCTAACTTCTCCTGTAAATTTCAAGCTACATCCACAAACATATGGTGTTAAAACATGGTAAAGCTGGTTCAACAGCTACACTAGCACCAAACCATCACTAACCAGTCTGGCATGGTAATTCATGCTGGTCTTTTCAGCAGGGTATTTAATCTTCAAACTCTTGCAAGTGACCAGGTGAGGCTTTGCTCAGCCAACAATCAAAGTTCGTCTTTTTGAGTTTCTAGTTTTCAAGAGGTGGCTCAGTGGGTTGCTCTGCTGCCTTACAGCAAGAAGGTCCCCAGTTTGATTAGGGTTAGGTTAGGGTTACACATTGTATTGTTACAGGAACAACATTCCTATCAACCAATCAGATCAAACTTTACAGTTTATGTCAAGTTTAGGCTTACAAGCAGGGTTAGGTGCTTCTACATCATTATTATTCGCCTATCATTTCCCTCTGATTTTAGGGATAAAGGTAGGGTTAGGTTTAGGGGTAGGGATATGGTTAGGACTACCTTTTCAGACAGGAATGTTGTTCCAGGATCAACAAAAAAGGTTGACTATTGAGTTTGCATGTACCCTAAGTGTTGCTGGGTGTTCAACAACCCAAAAACTTGAGATGAAATTGCATATATTTAATTGCATAATTGCATGCATGATAACTCTGTGGTGCACTATTCTGGGTGATTTCACACCTTTGGCTTGAGATTAACTTGATCAAATTTTCTTTTTGATGAAAACAGATCAGTGTCATTATTTCTGTGTTGACTCAACTGGAGATCACCTACGACAAGAACCTGGTTCTTGTGACACGTCGAGAGTATATCATTCTTCAGCAGAAACTAGAGGCGTGTGAGATACGCCATAATGAAATCTTTAACCCCAACATTGGTGAGTCTTTCTGTATAAAGACACTGAACATGTAACTCTGTCTTGAATTATCTATGTTTATTTACTCACTTACCTGTTTATCAGGAATCTGCAATCATGGTGGAATTAGAAAAATCAGCAAACCCATCGTCAGCCAGCTAAATGCAGACCTGAATGGAGGTTTCAAGTATGGAGGATGGGGTAAAGACTCCAAGCCCTTGCCTGGCTCTGAGAACATGTACTGGTACTCCGGCTTTACCGACACTTTGGTCAGCAAGGTCACACAGTACACTGACTACTACAAACTGATCACGAGACAGGCCTTTAAGACACATGAGCTTTACGACTATTATAAATATGATTGGCGAGGCACTGGAAACAACTACGTTGTGCGGGAAAACACCCTGTACTATCAGTACAGAAGCCCTTTTGGTATGGCAAAGTTCAACATGACCAGTGTGACAGTTCAGAACAAGGCGATTCCCAAGGCCAGCACCCTATTCTCATATCATTACTCGGCCAACCAGAACCTGGACTTAGCAGCCGATGAGTCCGGCCTGTGGGTAACTTACGCCACAGAGGAATCGAAGGGTAAACTGGTTTTAGGGAAGATCAATGAGGAGTTATTTGAGGTAGAGGAGGTTTGGCAGACCAGTATTTTCAAACCATCTGTAGGAAACACTTTTATGGTGTGTGGGGTTCTGTATGCCACAAGGTCTGTAGACTCTAAAACTGAGGAGATCTTTTACACCTTTGACACTCGCACAGAACAGGAAAGCTATGTTAGTGTTCCCTTTGAGAAGTTCCAGGACTCCTATGTTTACCTGGACTACAACCCCACCGATCAGAAACTTTACATGTACAACAATGGTTATTATGTCGGCTATCATGTTTGGTTCAACTATGAGGGCTCTGGAGATAAATTCGTGATTGGCGATTGACCTGAGAATTAAGAATATTTTATTCAGCTGTCAAACAGAACAGCAATGAATGTGCTGTATTTCACTTTGTGTAATAAACTTTTATGAGCAGTATGACTTGAGTGAAATTTCTTCTTATGCTAATCAGTAACTATCATTAATTAATTTTTCTTTGAATTTGTTATAATTTCAGATTCTTATTATCACTATGCAGAGTCATGATTAATCTATCATTATAAATATAAGTTTTTGTGATCAATCCATCTTCAGGTGTGGAATTCTAAATGGAATTCTTGAATGGAAGTCTTTTGATATTCATAAATTCTAAACCAAACAATACACTGACTTACAGATGGACCATTCCTGAATGATAACTACAAAGATATCACTACACCACACTACAAATTCAACCCTAAATTACATTGAAACAAGCCTGTATGATACATGTTATGAGGGTAAATTTGCTTCAGCACAATTTGACCTGCCATGTGTTCATTTTTCCACCTCCTATAGAGACAGAGCACATTTAGGCCACGTCCACACCGGGGGGAAAACAATCCAACCCTCTCCATTGACTTTGTATTGTATGAAGCTGCCTCCTTGTCTTTGATTGATTGTCTTTGTTTTTCCTTGTTTCAGCTTCCTCATCTTACAATTTTTTATGTGATTCTAGCCAGGTGCTTTAATTTGACTCTCCTCTCCTTAAACTTATTTTATTTCAGCTGGTTTCCAAGATTCCAACATTTCTTTTTCATTTATTTTAACTTGATGTACTAAAATACTGAAATAAAAAATAAATGAAACTACATATATATATTTAAAAACACACACACACCGAAATGACCAAAACGAAAAAAAAAGAAAAAGAAAAAAATCTACATGTTATAACTCTAATATTATCTCAAAGATACTAAAATAACACTGCAACCCACACACATATGCTAGACCAGAGGTCGCCAACCATGCACCTCGAGTTCAACTCCAACCCTAATAAAACCTGAACCAGCTAATCAAAGGCTTCATCCGAAATTGCATACTCTCTTTTGAGTAGATACCTATTTTGAATAATGACTGCTAAAAAGTATGATCTATATAGTATAAACGTAATCTGTACATCCACCATGTTGTCATTATCATCATGTGACCTACCAGCATCAGTTGCATCGCTTCACTGCCATTCACAAATCCTCTTCCGTGGCCTCATGGGATAGTAAAATATCCATCGTATGCACATTTCAGAGTAGTAGGGAAGTATGTGATTTCGGATGTAGTCTGTGTTCAAGATTACTTGAAAATAACAGGTATGTTTGTTGGAGCAGTGCTGGCTGAAGTATGTCGGATGGTAGACCTCTAGGAGTATATAACTGTACTTAGGTTAATTTATGAAGGAAAATAAAATACTTTCATTTTACGAATAATATATATGTTGTCTTTTACTGTATATGTTTTGGGGTGATTCAGCTTGCTCACTGGCTCGTCGTACCCAACTCTCACTATCAAAAAACATGGTCACCACTGTACAGTAGGAAATAATATTTCAACAGAAAATTAATGTAAAAATTGCTCTAGTAAAAACCTGCTAACTCGTTAATATTAACATTTTTGCCATATACAGTGAAAAATATTATATTTTAAAAGACAATACAATACATGTACCTTAACTGTTAAATACAGTGAAAAATATTTTAGCATAAACTACCTTATAATTAATCATGTGGTTTTGTTCATTTGGGAGTCACTAATTGTGTTGTTCGCGAGATCAAAAGTGACCGAACACCTGAAATGTAACTTTTTCTGTAATAAATGTAATATATTTTTGTTCAATAATATATATTTTTTTATTTTGTTTTTTGAGAGAATTTCATGGTACTAATTAATATTTATTCAATAATTATAATTAAAAAAAATTCCATTGAAAAAAAAGTCTCTCTTTTTTAATTATTTTTCAATTAAAGCTGTATTTCACATTAAAATAGAGACAATGGCCCTCATTCATCAAATGATCATACGCCAGAAAAACTGTGCGTACACTCGTTTCCAGGCAAAATTTGGTATTCATCAATATGAGCGTGAGCGGTGGCTACGATCAAATCTCACATCAGGTCTCAGCTCGTGTACATTTTTGAGTCAGCGGGAACTTGTGTGCAGCATAGTTAATCTGGTGGAGAACTGTTATGTGAACATTTAGTTTATTTTCCTTTAACCATTAAACGACACGATTAAAATGTCAAATTAAAATTAAATTAGAATAGATGCGTGTCTTAAAATACCACAAATGTTTTTTTGTTTTTTTTTTGTTTTTTTTCTTGGTCCCAATTCAGTTTTGCTTTAAATAAATTCATCTGCTTTATAATGAATGCCACTATAGCCTAATTTGTGTTTCAATATATAGCCACTTATTTGTATTCTTGTTCTGTTATGAATAAAATAAATTTAAAGGATTTTCTGTGGAGTGAGGTATATATATATATATATATATATATATATATATAATGTTCGTAAGTATTTAGTTTTATTTACAGGTATTATTATTTAAATTAATTTTATTGTTTGAAATTACGAGGTTGAGGGGTGTTTTTAGAGTAGGCTAAGATACATTTGTTTTTCATGCGAATACTTCCTCTTCATGGCCGGGTTACGTTTCTCTGTCGTAAACTATAGAGCGAGGCATCCAAAATTTGGGGTGTGATATTTAAATGACGATTGTTTTCAGATGTCACATTTATCAACACCCGTTCATTCGTGCGCTTACGAAAGTTTAATGAATCACACATGAACGTTGTCGTAAGCGGATTTTTCCGTTCGAATGTATGCTGCTTTCTACGTTCGTTTGATAAATGAGGGCCACTGCCTTTAAAATACAATGTTTGAAGGCAGATTAGTGCCATCTGGTGGGAGTAAAAAAAAGAAAAAAAAACCATCTGTAATGCCATGGTGTCACCACTAGATTCCTATACAGCTCCTCTGTATTTGAATCAAGTCCAGTTTTTTTCTTTGTTTTTTTCTTTTGGCAGTCACTATGTGACCACAAAAAAGTCAGAGTTTCGTTCCATTTTGATGAAGTAGCGATTTTAAAAATTTCAAAAAAAATTTTTTTGGTCTAAAATGACCGAACAACACCAGAGGGTTAACAGAAAATGTATACTTAACAAGGCAATTGTCACGGTCACCAGCTGTCACCATTTCTGCACTGCATTTCCCATAATCCCTCCTTGATCTCACCTGCACTCTTTCAGCCATCACCCGCACCTGTTACTCAACAGCACCACATAAAAGCGCACACCTCGTCTGCCCAAGACATTGTGGACTACTTCCCTATCTCCAGCGTCTGTTCCTGCCATTCCTATGTGTTCTCCATAATTACCAGTCAGCGAGGTGTGTGCTTTAAACATCCGTCTCTACAGCCATTCATGATCTCAAGTCAACAAAAACTATCATTGCACTGTCGACTTAACTGCCATAACACTCTGTGCAGCAAAATAAAGAACCTGTTACTTAAAGGTGCCCTAGATTGTTTTTTTACAAGATGTAATATAAGTCTAAGGTGTCCCCTGAATGTGTCTGTGAAGTTTCAGCTCAAAATACCCCATAGATTTTTTTTAATTAATTTTTTTAACTGCCTATTTTGGGGCATCATTAACTATGCACTGATTTTTTCAGCACGGCCCCTTTAAGAGATGCGCTTCCTCTGCCACACGAGCTCTCAACTATATATACATCGCATAAACACAGTTCACACAGCTAATATAACCCTCAAATGGATCTTTACAAGATGTTCGTCATGCATGCTGCATGCATGCTTCGAATTAATGTGAGTAAAGTATTTATTTAGATGGTTACGTTTGATTCTGTGTTAGTTTGAGGCTATGCTCTGTGGCTAACGGGCTAAAGTTAACATTACACACTGTTGGAGAGATTTATAAAGAATGAAGTTGTGTTTATGAATTATACAGACTGCACGTGTTTAAAAATGAAAATAGCAACGACTCTCGTCTCCGTGAATGCAGTAAGAAACGATGGTAACTTTAACCTCATTTAACAGTATATTAGCAACATGCTAATGAAACATTTAGAAAGACAATTTACAAATATCACTAAAAATATCATGATATCATGGATCATGTCAGTTATTATTGCTCCATCTGCCATTTTTCGCTGTTGTTCTTGCTTGCTTACCTTGTCTGTGCACAGATCCAGACGTTAATACTGCCTTTCCTTGTCTAATGCGTCGAATGGGCTGGCATTATGCAAATATTGGGGTCATACATATTAATGATCCTGACTGTTACGTAACAGTCGGTGTTGCGTTGAGATCCAAGTGTTTTCCGGAAGTCTTTTAAACAAATGAGATTTACATAAGAAAGAGGAAACAATGGGGTTTGAAACTCAATGTATGTCTTTTCCATGCACTGAACTCTTGTTATTCAACTATGCCGAGGAAAATTCAAATTCTGATTCTAGGGCACCTTTAACTCCTGTTTTTGAGTCTGTATTTCATAACAGCAATATGTATAGTTTTACTATAAAATACAGTATCTCACAAAAGTGAGCACACCCCTCACATTTCAGCAACCATTTTAGTATATCTTCTCAAGGGACAATACTATAGAAATGAAACTTGGATATATTTCAGAGTAGTCAATGTGCTGCTTGTATAGCAGTATAGATTTACTGTCCTCTAAAAATAATTCATCATATTGACACTTTGGACAGTTTTGACATGTTCACTTAGGGTGTACTCACTTTTGTTGCCAGTTATTTAGACAATAATGGCTGTATGTTGAGTTATTTTCAGAGGACAGTGAATCTATACTGCTAAACAAGCAGCACATTGACTACTCTAAAGTATATCCAATTTTCATTTCTATAGTATTATCCCTTGAGAACATATAATAGAATGGTTGCTGAAATGTGAGGGGTGAACTCACTTTTGTGAGATACTGATTACTGAAATTGTTTTTCTTTTTTGTAAGTAAAGTCAGAATCACCTTATAATTTAGAAAGGCACATTCCCTGCAATGCAATTTTTATTGAAAGGATCCACACACACACAAAAAAGTAGACAAAATTATATTTAAATTTATCAATTTATCAAAACCCTCAAAATGCATTTATTTTTTATTTAAAAAATATTTTGTGTGTGAGCATGTTACCAGTTATGCCTCTTTTCATGAGGTGCTCTATAGTTTATTGCACTATTTTAGCATGGATAGATGAATAGATGGACACACAGATGGCCAGACAGAGGTCTAGATCACACCAGCACTCAGTCATTGTGATGGCATGTTATTACAGTAGTCCATGAAACTTCTCCAGGTTTGGCAAACAATGTTTCCTCTCACGTCAATTACGACTCTCATGCATGTTATGAGAATCCACCAATAAAACACATACAACGTGTTAAGCTAACATGAACTGTGTGCATATGTCTTAATAAGGAACGTCATCGTACATCCATTGGATGTCAAACGCAATAAGCATGAGAATAAGACATGTGCTGTAGATTAGTTTTGATAACATGCTGCATATAAGGCCGTAGCTGAGAAAGAGAAACATATTCTGAAAAGAGAAGCATGATGGATCTCCTGCTGCTCCTCTTGCTTGCGGCTCCTGCTCACGCCTGGCTGGTAAGAGTCACTCTGACCCTCACAATCTCAGTTTTGATTCATTGCTGAACTGTTTCCAAAGATTCAATTTTTAAAACATATCTTAACATAAAGAAGAATAAAGCCATGTTTTCTAGTCTTTAGAGGATTGGGGCTCTGGCAGCGTCGACGGCTCCATCGGAGAGTTTGGACAGTGTGTTTGTAACGTGTTCCTGCCCGATACTTCATTCCCAGCGGACCGTGTGGAGCACATGCAGACGTCCTCAAATCAGCTCTCTGTAATAGTCAAGCTCCACATCAACAAGGTAGTTTTGTTGTTTGTCATTTTTTTTTTTTTAAATGTCTATAGTTTTTAAAATTTTATTTCAGTTGTAGTTATTTTCGCACACAAATTTGTGAGTACGCATGCATAGTGAATGAGATCCATCCTCCATCTCTCTGTTAAAAAGATTGATTAAATCACTGCATTTTGCTATGCTAATCATCTATTTCTCATTTGCTCTCTATTTCATGTGCTCAGGTCAGCAGTCTGAAGGTTCAGCTGGTCATTCTTCTCAGCCAGCTCTCCAATCTGACGGCTCGTGTGGAGAACCTGGAGAGCGGACCGGACAAGTACATCAAACTGGACTTTGAGCTCCTCCGCATTGAGCTCAGAGAGTTTGAGGCTCTGGTCACACAACTGAAAACATCTCTAAACTCCTCTTCACCTGCCTTCGAGAGTCTTTACATAGAGGTGAAACTTCCCTCACTTACACAAAACATGTTGTTATAGTGTTTGCATGGTTCTAATTTGTTTTCTTTGCAAGATTCGCAATATGAGTTTAATTGTCGACCAACTGGAGAGCTACGACCGGAGCAACTTAGAAGTGATTCGCATTGAGTTCGCCAAACTTCAGAGGAAACTGGAGAAATGTCAAGATGATAAGGATGATCACTCTAATGCACAAATAGGTAGGCTAACACTCATTTTCTGAGAAAATGATACACCTTTGGCCTATTTGAAGTGTTGTATGATACATTCAATGGGAAGGATTTTATTATTATGTTATTAAGGTGCGTAGGCATCTGTTGTATCCATTAATTTTCTTATTATTGTTCTTGTGCTCAAGTCTATGGCAGCCTATAGAACCACTTGAGGGAAAGTTATGAAATTTGACACACAGATGGAGGAGTTTCAACATTATCCACAGCAAATTTGGAGTCTTTTACTCAATCCCTCTAGCGCCACCAACTGTCCAATCTTGTACTCATGTTTATGCTAGTAACTTTTAAACCTTAAAGGGCTAGATCACCCAAAAATGAAATTTCTGTAATTAATTTCTCACCCTCATGTCGTCCCAAACCCGTAAGACCTTCGTTCATCTTCGGAACACAAATTAATACATTTTATACGAAATCCACACATAGGCAGCAACGTCACTGCACCTTTTGAGGTCCAGAAAGGTATTAAAGGCATCATTAAAACAGCCTTAATGTTATGAAGCAACAAGAATACTTTTTGTGCGCAAAAAAAAAAAAAAAGAATTTAACAATTTGACCTGTTGTCATACGCAGTTGACATTTGGCTGGCTCCTATGTCAGAATCACATGAATGTGTCGTGCTGCTGGTGGGCCAATACTGAGCCAGCTTTCAGACGTAAACACAGAAGCCTGCACTGCATTCACTTCATCAACTGCGTATGACAACAGTTCAAATTGTTAAATAAAGTTGTTATTTTTGTTTTGATTTTGCTGATGTTACTGCCTATGTATGGTTCAGAAACCCTCGGATTTCATCAAAAATATCTTAATTTGTGTTCTGAAGATGAACAAAAGTCTTACAGGTGTGGAACGACATGAAGGTGAGTAATTAATGACAGAAATTTCATTTTTGGGTGAACTAACCCTTTAAAGGCTAGAAATAAAATTCTAGTTTCCTTTGATTTAGCTCAAGGTGATTCGATGCACCCTACATCACCAAGTCATTTTCTCTCATGAATTTCTCCTAAAATTTTGAAGTCGTGTCCCAAATGACGCATTATACAGTACACTTACACTCTGCACTCAACCATCTAGTGTATTTATTAGTTACGAAATGTTGTTTTGTCATTCAATATCAGAGTCCCCCTCTGCTATGTAATTAAAGCTGGGACAGTCGAGTGCATGACGTGTCCAACATTCCACACTTCATTTTTTCTGTTAAATAAGTGCATCTGGATATTTAAAGTGCGCTTTTCCTTTTTTGAAAATTTCCAGTGTGAACACACTAATTGCACTATTTATACTACAAAATGGCATAGAATAGAGCATAAGTATGCAAATTGGGATGCAACTCTATTTTTTCCTACTACTAAACAGTTCATCCATTTTTTATGAAAATTGAATCTTCAGACCATGCTAACAAATATGGAATTCAAGCTTAGTTAAACCACGCAAATGAATTTGACGATAAAAAATGGATGCAAGGCTATATCTCCACAACACTTTAACTTATTCAGACCAAACTACGTACAATTCATTACAAGCATGACCTGAGTGTACTTGAGCACTGGTCAGGAAATGTGAAAAATGTCCATTTTTGCTTATTATTTCTGAATAGTTTGACCCAAAAATCACAAGATCTTGGTCTCTTAGATTCGGTGTAGCATACCAAAATCGAACAATATCCAGTGTTCCTATGTCGAGCATTTTGAATTTTGTAGTAAAATGCTATATTTTATTAATACTTTGGCATATTGTTACAGAACTTGGTATGTGTCTTCAGCACAATGCCTTAAAGGTACGAAAAAAGTTTTGGGACAATGCCACCTTTTAGTCAAAAATGAAATTTGAAAATATCAGTATCTTTTGATTAGTTTTGCCTATTGTAATGAAACTGGTCTTGAGTCATACCAAGAACAACGATACCAATTATGGCCTAGTTGGTTGAACATGCTGTCCACCATGGGCAACATGGGTATTTTCTTCTGTATTGTGACATATATTCAAGTGTAACAGATTATATACAAAGAAAACTGCAGGGTGGGGACAGGGTGATTGTTGATTGGATGTTGATAGTGGGCATGGCTCTTAAAAGAATATGCAGATGAGAGTGAGCTTGCAGGGGTGGGGTTTAAATGCACTAAATGATTGGGGAAATCCTGCACACACTTTAAAAAAAATCCGTAAAAAATAGGGTTCAATGTACTGCATTAATATGAAGGAATATAAGTGTTTTACTTGTATTTCAAATTGTATTGTGTTATGCTTTAGGGTTAAAGGAAATGTCCATACACTTAAATAATGATAGGGTGAATTTTCATGAATATTATTATTTGAATTAATGAAATGTCATTACAATTCAAAGTGAATTGTTCTGAATTGGCAAAAATTGCTTTTGAACTGAATTGAAAACCTATGTGATGATATATGAACTTATATATAATGCTGCCCCACTCACAGTCCTAAAGCTTGGCCTGGTTAGAAGCATAGGCTAATGAGGGATGATCAGCTAAATTAATAATAATAATAATAATAATAAAAACATCGGTGAGATATGTAACCTTTTTATGCCCTGGTTAAATGTCAATTATACTTTACAATTATAACATTTTACAGTAAGGTTTCATTTGTTAACATTAGTTAACTACATTAGTTGACATGACCAATACTATTTTAGTATTATGTTCAATATTTACTAATACATTTTTAAAATCAAAAGTTGAATATGTTAACATTAGCTTATACACTGTGAACTAACATGAACAAACACTCATTTTTTTAATAAACAAACATTATCAAATATTAATAAACGGTCTAAAAATATATCACTCATTCTTAGTTCATGTTAGCTATTGCATTTATGTTAAGAAATTAAGTGTTACCATTAAATTATATTATAAATTTTTTGAAAAGCTTTAGCATTTATTGCTAATTCTCCTAGGGTCCTGTAAGCATGAAGGCATTCTCAGGATTGGAAAACCCATCATCAGCCAGCTAAATGCAGACCTGAATGGAGGTTTCAAGTTTGGAGGATGGGGTAAAGACTCCAAGCCCTTGCCTGGCTCTGAGAACATGTACTGGTACTCCGGCTTTACCGACACTTTGGTCAGCAAGGTCACACAGTACACTGACTACTACAAACTGATCACGAGACAGGCCTTTAAGACACATGAGCTTTACGATTATTATAAATATGATTGGAGAGGCACTGGAAACAATTACGTTGTGCGGGAAAACACCCTGTACTATCAGTACAGAAGCCCTTTTGGTATGGCAAAGTTCAACATGACCAGTGTGACAGTTCAGAACAAGGCGATTCCCAAGGCCAGCACCCTATTCTCATATCATTACTCGGCCAACCAGAACCTGGACTTCGCAGCCGATGAGTCCGGCCTGTGGATAACTTACGCCACAGAAGAATCGAACGGTAACCTGGTTATAGGGAAGATCAACGAGGAGACATTTGAGGTAGAAGAGGTGTGGCAGACCAGCGAATATAAGAACTCAATCACAAACGCGTTCATGATATGTGGCGTCCTGTACGCGACCAGGTCGGTAGATACGCAAACAGAGGAGATCTTTTACACCTATGACACCAATAAAAAGGAGGAAAGCCACGTTAGCATTCGCTTTGAGAAGTTCCAGGATTTTTACGTGTACCTGGACTACAATCCTACTGATCAGAGACTTTACATGTACAACAACGGATACTATGTGTATTACAATGTGAAGTTCAAGGCTGATTAGATAAACTACCACTTTTTAAACTTTACTGATAATTGACAATTTAAATCTTTTCTGTGGAAATGCAAATATTACAATAAAGTTATACACAAGCATCACCTCTTGCATGTTATAATCTTGAGTGTCAATGTTGTGCATGTTTACCAAACATTTACATTTGTGAACCACCAAAAGCTTAAAAGCAGACAATATAAACTAAAATGCATCAGGTGATGAATAAAAATGCATATTAAACATCTAAAACAAACTCACACTGTCAACAGGAACAGCCCAAATCAAAGTCTTTTCTTCAAAGTTTTAGCATTTTGACCTGCCATTCATGACTGCTGATGAACTAGATTAACAAAATGTTCTTTCAATCAAACATTGTCTTGAAGTCTGGAAGTGCAAGCATCTGATTGGTCTCTCTGCACACAATGCATGCTGGGAGATGCAGTCCAGTCCATCTTCAGACTGAAGCAACACACACTGCCTTCTCTGCATCACCAGCAAAATTACCTTATAAAACAGCATGCATGATAACAAATCCAGTGTAAGGCTTGATTTTCCTGCTAAACAAAAACTGAGATCAAGCATCCTGCAATAAAGCAATAAAACTCGCCTAGAGAAGAAGATCTCAGAGAAACAGCAAGGGGCAATGCCTTGCCCTAACTCCAAAAGGACAACGCCTCCCCCCACCACACACACACACACACACAAACTCTCCTTCCCCCTGACTGAAAGTTATTCAACATGTTTAATGTAACTTGTGTATTTATTGTTTTTCCCTTTTCATGTTTGGTATCATTTAATTTGTCTCAGTGCGATTGGTAAACTGGTCTCAATTTCACAGCAGTCACTAGTATCATGAAGAAGATTGAAAACTAAGGAAAATTCTGTCCTCTTTTGGGTGGTGCCTTTTGTTGAAAACCCACTCCTCTCTCCCCCAAAACAGGTGTTGGTGTAGTAAATATTTACAACCCTTTTGTTCTGGTCTGGTATAAAAGGTAAAGAGCAAAGCAGTCATGCGGGATCATCTGTAGGAGAGGCCCCCACAGAGAGGTGGGTGAATGTCTGAGGACATTCACCCATCCCTGTGTATATATGCATTTCTTTGAGTAATCGATATTATGCATTTATCATTTCTGAATTGGCTTCTAATTGTCTAATTGTAATGTAATTGGCATGATATATTTTTACTTGACAAATAAAAGGTTATATTTGGTTGATTCTGTATTATTCTTAATCCATTATTTCTAGTAGATCAAAGCGAAGGTATTACCTCAAATCTGTGTTCAGGATTGTTCATACGAAAGGTTTAATAGATGGAGCATAGGGCACGTCAATTAAGTCCATTTCGATTTCTGACAATCACTGCCTTAAATAAGTTGCAGTTTTCGTAAATATATCAAAACTATGCTTTTTGTTACGAGTAAGCAGAGCGCGACCGACTTAAAGGTAGATATTTACCCTGCATCCAATGTTTAAGGTCAGACTGACGAGTTTGTGTCCGGGAAGAGCAAGTTGGCCAAAGTGACTCTTCTAAAGCGATACCGGGACTGCAGTGAACGAAATAATTGAAGATATAAGGTAATCAGAATAATCGAATATCTAAATTAATACATAACAAATGATTAATTTCTAATTGGAGACACAACCCTTAGAATAAGAATCATTTGAAATTGGAGTCAGATTAAGCGAGTGAAATTAAGTGAACTTAATAGAGATGCTGAAAAGGCATACACGCGTTAACCTTCCCTGTCCTGTGGGAAACCGTCATTGGACCCATTAGGCGGGCCTTACACCAGCATTAGAACAAACCAGTGATGAGGCAAACAGAAAACAGTGGCGCATGGTGATTTTAGTTGATTCTGCAAGAAAATAACATAAAAAGAAGGAACATTAAGAAGAGTTCTAAAACAATGGCCATGTACACAGTGCATCTAAATTTGCTTGTCAGTTCACCCTTTAGTGCTTAAAAGGTTAGTTCACCCAAAAATGAAAATTCTGTCATCATTTACTCATTAACCTGTTTGGTTACAAACATTCTTCCAAATATCTTCTTTTGTGTTCAGCAGAACAAAGAAATTCCAAAAAATATCCATTAACCACTAGAACAGTTATATATTTTGTTGACTTGTGTACTTACATTATCCCAAATGTTTCCAATAATGTTTAAATCCAGAAAAAAAGCAATTTTACAGAGGATATCACCTATCAATGACATCATATCCACGTTACCCTCGATTTCCGGTTTTATTTTGGCGAAAACCATGGAAACATCAAAGACGCTTTAATATATTTTGTGTTTTTTTAGACAGGGGAGCAACTGTTTGGATACATTCGTCGACAGAAAACTAATCATGTTATATAGCTCAACTTGGTTTTCCAGGAAAATGCTCCCTCAGTTCCGCCGAAATTCTATTATGTCTGCGTGAATCATTTCACACCGGATTGCTTAGTGAACGAATATCAATACAAAGGGACAATACAAAACAGAGACTGTGATAAAAATGTGCTACTCAAGGATATACAAGTAAAAACTGTTCGTGATCCAGCTTACAGTCTCCAGAGTGATACTGGATACGGCAGTGATGAAGGTGAGAGCACTTTATTACAGTTCATCGGAGTTGATTTACAGATATAAAGTTTAACAGTTTATTAAGCACCACCTGAAAAGGCATAAGGTCTTTATATATTTGTTTACTGTTAGTTGTGTTAGTTGTGTTAGTACTGTTAGAGTGTTTCTGTGTACTTCGCTGTGTATGTTGATGATAATGCAAGAGAGAGAGAGTTTATGGATAATATTTTAATGCACACTTGCACTGTTTTATTAAAGGATTAGTCCACTTTTAAATAAACTTTTCCTGAAAATTTACTCACCCCCATGTCATCCAAGATGTCCATGTCTTTCTTTCTTCAGTCGAAAAGAAATTAAAGTTTTTGATGAAAACATTCCAGGATTATTCTCCTTATAGTAGACTTCAATGGGCACCAAACAGTTGAAGGTCATAATTAGTTTCACTGCAGCTTCAAACTGATCCCAGATGAGAAATAAGAGTCTTATCTAGTGAAACCATCGCTCATTTTCTGAAAAAAATTGAAAATAATATAAGTTTTAACCAGAAATGCACATCATAAACTAGCTCTCTTCTTCTTCTTCTTCTTCTTCTCTATTAGAATTCCAGCAGTGTAGACGCTGCTAAGCGTATTACTGCCCTCCACAGGTCAAAATTTGAACTAATTGTTATATACTATTAAACTAGCATATTGCATATAAAAATTAGTTCAAACTTTGACCTGTGGAGGGCAGTAATAAGCTTAGCAGCGTCTACACTGCTGGAATTCTAATAGAGGAGAAGAAGAAGAAGAGAGCTAGTTTATGATGTGCATTTCTGGTTAAAACTTATATAATTTTCAATTTTTTTCAGAAAATGAGCGATGGTTTCACTAGATAAGACTCTTATTTCTCATCTGGGATCGTGTTGAACAGTTTGAAGCTGCAGTGAAACTAATTATGACCTTCAACTGTTTGGTGCCCATTGAAGTCTACTATAAGGAGAATAATCCTGGAATGTTTTCATCAAAAACTTTAACTTCTTTTCGACTGAAGAAAGAAAGACATGGACATCTTGGATGACATGGTGGTGAGTAAATTATCAGGATAAGTTTATTTAAAAGTGGACTAATCCTTTAAGCTCTTACAGAGATTTTTCAGAGTAAAAACGCTTCATCTTTTGTATGAAGTACAATAAACGTTATAAAACTCATCAGTAAAGTTTTGGCCATCATTCGGACGGTACAACAAGCTTGTAGTAATCTAGTGGATAAAAACAAGAAGACAATATAAGTTATAACCATAATTGAACTAAATTATACCTGTTCTATCTCCATGCAGCATATCACAGTTTCTGACATTATAGCGTGTCCTGACCGAATCCTGACAGGGGAGAATCAGCTCTTGAAGCTCCGCCCTCTTAGGCCGGGAGCAGCAGCTCATTTGCATTTAAAGGGCCCACACTAGATGGCACGTTTTTGCCCAACCACTAAAAGTGGCAATTTTAACAAGCTATAAAAAATGATCTGTGGGTATTTTGAGCTAAAACTTCACATACACACTCTGGGGACATCAGAGACTTATTTTACATCTTGTAAAATGGGGCATAATAGGTCCCCTTTAAGTCCTGTAAGTTTTGAGGTGGAGCCTCCATGGATCAGACCTAATTAGTTGCTAGATGTTCTCCCAGCTGAATCTTTTCAAAATGTCTTGCTTTTTCAGCCATTTGTTGCCCATGTGCCAACTTTTTTGAGACCTGTAGCAGGCATCAAATTTGAAATGAGCTCATTTAGTGTATAAAACTGTAACATTTCTATACATTTATGTTATCTATGTTCTATTGTGAATAAAATAATGGCTCATGTGATTTGAAAGTCTTTTAGTTTTCATTTTATTCAAATTTAAAAAACGTCCCAACATTTCCTGAATTCGGGTTGTACAGTAGTAATGAAAAACAACAACTGACAACCAACTCACATCATTATAGCAAACATCATATAAGATTTTTCATTTCAATATTTGATAAAAAAAAATGTAAGATTATTCCTGCTGAAATGTTTTTGAAAAAATCCTTTGTAGAACTTTGAGTAAAAACGTTGCCTAGTGGCATTTAAAGCAGTCCATTCCCACAAAATATGCTTTATAGACAGAGGAGTCTGACAAAAATTACATGTTGGTGGTACATGACCTTTCATTAAAAACAAATGAACATGTCTGGAATGACCAATTCGGCATTTTATGTAAACAATCTGGTCATGTCTACACTCAAAAAGAAAACTTGCAAAAAATAAAAAATAAATTTATGATTGAATTGACTTCATATATCTTATTATTAAAGCGGTTGTCCCATTTAATTTGCCATTGTTTATGTATACACAAGTTTAGTACAGGTTTGAGATCCGATGGAGGAATTTGACATTCTGTACAGGTACATCTCAATAAATTAGAATGTCGTGGAAAAGTTAATTTATATCAGTAATTCAACTCAGATTGTGGAACTTGTGTATTAAATAAATTCATTGCACACCGACTGAAGTACTTTAAGTCTTTGGTTCTTTTAATTGTGATGATTATGGCTCACACTTAACAAAAACCCACCAATTCACTATCTCAATAAATTAGAATACTTCATAAGATCAATAAAAAAAAAGGATATTTTAAACAGAAATGTCAGGCTTCTGAAAAGTATGTTCATTTCTATGCACTCAATACTTGGTTGGGGCTCCTTTTGCATGAATTACTGCATCAATGCGGCGTGGCATGGAGGCGTTTCATGAACCAATTGCCGATATTTAATAAATAGGAAGAAAACCAAAAACGTCGGGTGGAATTGATTGAAGTGCGTAACAAACTGACTTTTTTTGTTATTTTTATTTATCCATGTAGCTGCCTGTTACCATGCCAGGTTATTTCCAAATATGTGATTATTATTATTATTAGGTTATTTTTTTAATCGGTTGTTGCTGCGGTTCATGTTGTAACTGCAGTTTTGTCTTGTTCTTATCTTGTAGATTTACTTGAATTGATATTGTCACGTAATATTATATTAAATAGCGTAATTTGAACTTGCCATACCTTGACTTTTTGTGTATTGACGCCACTGAGGGATGGTCCATAATTTTTTTCCCCTCCCAAATTAAGCCAGTTGAAAAACATGGGATGATGCCAATTATTCTGGCCCACCCACACTTTTAGAGGCCCACCCACCATCCACTTTCTGCCTCCGCCACTGATACTGACTCTCTTCTCTCTTGACAAAAGCAATAAAGAATCGGCGATCAGTGGAGAATGAAGAGAAACACTTTCAAGAAGGATTTTTGAGACATTTGTTTCTGAACAGACAGCAGATCATTGTGATTCATTTTAAAACCGTCGTTCAGAAAGTGAAAGTAAAGTTTATATTGCTGGAGCTCAAACAGTGAAAATGGCTTCACTAAATGAAGAGCTTTCTTGTCCCGTGTGCTGTGAAATCTTCAAGACTCCTGTTATTTTATCATGTAGTCACAGTGTCTGTAAAGAGTGTCTTCAACAGTTCTGGAGAACCAAGAAAACTCAGGAGTGTCCTGTCTGCAGGAGAAGATCCTCAAGAGAACATCCTCCTCTTAGTCTTGTGTTAAAAAACTTGTGTGAGTTGGTCCTGAAGGAGAGAAATGAGACGAGTTCATCAGGATCTGAGGAGATCTGCAGTTTACACAGTGAGAAACTCAAACTCTTCTGTCTGGAGGACAAACAGCCTGTGTGTTTAGTGTGTATTAATTCACAGAAACACGTCAGTCACACATTCAGACCCATCTGTGAAGTGGTTTCATCATATAAGGTAAGACAAATGACTCGTTTCACATGTAATTGAAAGTGACATGAGGGCCAAGTAGGGAGTAGGAGAGTAGTGAGTAGTGAACACACACACTACAAACCAATTCACTGTGGCGCACGGGGAGTGATTGGGGGTTTAATGTCTTGCTCAAGGAGCCTCATTTATAAAGCGTGTGTACGTACAGATTTAATCTTAGAATGAGCATACGCATAAATCCACGCCAACGCTCATATTTATAAATTCATCTTTGACGTGGAAAAGTGCTTAGTGCCACATCAGGGTCTGAACAGACACTTTTCCTTGTCAGATTACTGCAGGTTTTTGGAAATCTAAGCTATTTTTGCAGCTCGCCATTCTAAATTAAAGGATTTGGACGATGACTGGTGATTTTTTTAAATGTAAATGACATTACTTATACGTCTTCTACAAGGCGGAGAACTGAAACCATTCAGCTGTGCACAAGTTCAAGATCATTTGCGATTTATATATTTCACATCTGAAAGAGAGGCGAATGCTCGTTTTCTGTGTGTACATTTATTCTATGAATCACATGTACGCACATCTGAGAAATGATCGTAAGATCAAATGTAGGTCAGTTTTAATGCAACATTTTATAATTATATAAGGCCCAAGGGCACCTCAATCATTTCCTGCCGGTATTGAGAATCGACCCCCCTTTATCAGCAATAACTTCTGCTAATACATTTATACATTTTCACGCAGGTACAGATAATATTAGACAACCTTTTTGTTTTGCTTTAATAAATGACATTGTCTTTTACAAACTGTACTTTGTGTTTTCTCAGGCTGCCTTTGTTTTAATTTCTGAATCAATTTAGTATCAGATGTTCACAAAAACAGAAGAAATCAGGATGAGGACAAATACTTTTTCACAGCATTATATGATCATATCACTGTATTCTCTTCTTCTCTTCACTGTAATCTGGTGTTTTATGTGTTTTTGTTCAATTCTAGGAGGAGCTCAATACAGCACTGAAGTCCTTACAGAAGAAACTTCAACACAATGAAGAAATGAAAGGAGAGTTTGAGAAAACAGTTCAACACATCAAGGTGAGGAAACAGAATCAAGAGTCATTTTCATTACAGCTGTAGGATCACTATATACAGTTATGATCTGATATATTTAATATAATGGATTCCAGTTTATTATTTCTGTAAATGACGAGCAGCGATCTGCTTCTGGATCCGTTATATGTCGGTATCCGAGTTTATCTCTGATATGAATGATGTGAAGTGTTGATGTGTGTCGATTGAGATGATTGAAGTGAATGTGATTTGATTTCAGTCTCAAGCTGAGCACACAGAGCGTCAGATTAAACAGCAGTTTGAGAAGCTTCATCAGTTTCTCAGAGATGAAGAAGAAGCTACAATCACTGCACTGAGGGAGGAAGAGGAGCAGAAGAAGCAGATGATGAAGGAGAAGCTGGAGGAGATGAACAGACACATCTCAGCTCTTTCACACACAATCAAAGACATGGAGGAGATGATGAAAGCCAGTGACGTCTGCTTTCTGAAGGTCTGATTTCAGATCATTGGTTGATCATTGGTTCATTGATTGAGTTCTTGATGATAAATGGTGTGTTTGTTCTGCAGGAGTTTCCAGTCTCAAAGGAAAGGTGAGTGATCTGCTCCTGTCTCTGGTCTCTCTGGTTCTGATCCAAAGCCACTGCAGTTCTGACTCCTGAATGTTCTTCCAGAGTCCAGAGCTCACAGCCGGATCCACAGATGGCTTCTGGAGCTTTGATTCATGTGCCGCGTTACTTGGGCAACCTGCCGTTCAGAGTCTGGAAGAAGATGCAGGACATCGCCCAAAACAGTGAGTTCTGTCAGGACCACTATCATCAAATATGATAGATAATGCATAGTTTGTGTATTGGCGGTATGGTTCTGTTCTGGGCAAGAACTCCCTGCGCATCCATGCAGCCTAGCATGGATAAGAGCAGGGAGAGCAGCAATAAACCCCCAAAACAAACCATATGCCAAAATCCCCCAACACAAACTGAGTGCGAAAATCTGAATGGCATGTTTCCTAAAATGCAGTTACCTGAATGAGGAATGAGCCTAGCTTAGTGTTTTTTTTGTTTTTTTTTTATAAATGGGGGAAGCTTACACCCGTAGCGGCAGCAAATCTGATACAACAAGCATGTTGTAGTGCATTTAGTTAGTGATTTTTTATATTTTATATATATTATATATAAATACACCATTATCGGCAATCTAGTCGGGGAAGCATACACCCATTGCCTAATACATATTTATTTATTATTTATTATTTATTTTTCTTTCTCCTATTGGGGGAAGCTTACACCCCTAGCGGCGGCAATCTGATACAACAAGCATGTTGTAAATCACAGACTAGTATTAAACTATGGTAGTCTGGTCGGGGGAAGCATACACCTGCAGCAATAGCTCTGAGTTAGATGCAGTGTGCAGCTAAGCACAAAATACAGTGCTTCCTCATCATGAACAATTTCTGCTCCAGTCAGGCTGATTTCTTCGGCTGTGGAAGTGAAGATGACGACTCCCATGATTTCACACTCCTTACGGGATCATCAAGTTTTGATGTTGTTAGGGTTAAATAAGAAACATCTGTGTATTTAAGGACAAGCATGTTACAATACTCTGATAAGTTTTCAAGCCACAGAAAGTTGCTCACTTAACACAGAATGTTGAAATATGATCAGCTACCATAAATAGGCTAGCATAAAGTCTAAGACAACAGCTTAAGATAGCATGTACCTGAATAACTTACCACAGTATGTGCTTATAGTATGCAGCAATGACACTAGAGCTTCGATAACGAGCAATTTTTTTTTCTTTTCTATTTTTGCCTTCCATAGTAGAGAAAAGCTTGTTCTAAATAGCTTTAAACTATAGCTTTAAGGAGGAGCGTTTCCACTAGCAACTACGGCTTGTTCCAAAAGCAACTATAGTTTTAAGAACGAGCGTTTCCATGCGCTATAGCTTTGAGAAAAACGATGTTTACTATGTGCTGCACCACAGCAGAAAATCCGTTTGCACCATGAATCGTTGTTTTCCTGTCTCTACTGCAAAGCTGCTTGAATCTGCAATGTATAACGCTAAACACAGGCGATCCGTCCAACGTGTATGGTAAACGAAAGCGACCAGATAAGCGTGCGCAGCGATGGAGCCGGTTGCCAACGACAACAGATAAGTAACGCACATCGCCAAATACGATCGCAAAAGCTTTGCACAAACATTTTACTGAGAAGGACTAGAAGCCTAAGCAACACTGATAGCTTTAGCAACAGCATGAGTTTTAAAACAATGAGCATTAAAAGGAACTTAGCTTAGCTTCGTGGAAACATTCAGAGATGAAGTTGAGTGAAATAGCCGAAGTGGATGTTTGATCTTCTCTTGAAACGCTTCTTCATGCGGGGAGTGCAGATCTGAACTGCGAGTCTGTGTCTAATTGCAGCGATGCCAGCAGCGATGCGAGAAGCAATGCTAAGGTTAACTCAGTCATTTCCAATCAGTCGGCTTATGATCATGCGGTGAATGAGAGGTGAAATCCATGAATCCCTCTCGCTAAATTCCCGATTGCACAATTCTTAGTGAGATGATGCTGTTTTGCCTGTCGAATTCACCATTAATTTGCTCCTGAGAATGCAATAGCTGCTGACAATACTGAGGAGCTTATATATAGATGCCGTGATAGGTGTCGTATTCCTATAGGTAGACACAAGTCACCTGGGAGTCAGCTGATGCAAGCTTGACTGACGTGACCTGCCAGAACTGACGCTACGCTAGATTCTGACTGCAGAAAGAAAGAAAGAAAGAAAGAAAGAAATATGACACGCTCCACTAATAATTTCTCAATCCAACATAATCAGTGAGTGAAACTCAACAGACAGTGAGAATAAAGTGATTTAAATCAACACAGACTATAAGAGCCGATAACATGAAGATGATCAGATGCTGCTGAAGATCAGACACACACTTACAGTTTTTCATCTACAGCAGAAATCTCAACAGATCTCATTGATTTATTGTGATTTTAATTGATGGACACAAATGTCTGAATCACACATTTAATGTTTGTGGTTGATGATAAAATGAGTGTGAAACTAATAACAGCACTGACAGTGATCAGAGGAACATGTGTTTGATCAACAGTGTCATAATTCATAATAATCTGTGTTGGTTCACTCTTGATCATTATATGAACAATAAAAGCATCTGTTGATTGTGTCTCATCAGCTCCTGTGATTCTGGATCCAAACACTGCGAATCCACATCTCGTCCTGTCTGATGATCTGACCAGTGTGAGAATCAGCAGGAACAAACAACCTCTTCCTGATAATCCAGAGAGATTTGACTGGTGTCCCTGTGTTCTGGGATCAGAGGGTTTTAACTCAGGAACACACTGCTGGGATGTGGAGGTTAAAGAGAGTCAACTCTGGGCTCTTGGAGTAACTACAGCATCAAACCAGAGGAAGGGAAATGTTTTCTTCATCACTGATGTCTGGAGAGTGTCGTACGGACTGTCTTCAGGTTTTCCTGTCAAACAGAAGTTTGATCGTGTGAGAGTGAATCTGGACTATGACAGAGGAACGGTGTCATTCTCTGATCCTGTAACTAACACACATCTACACACATTCACACACACCTTCACTCACACACTCTTTCCATTCTTCTGTAATTATCATTCATTTTCCTCTCTGAGGATCTTACCGGTCAATAGTCAGTAATCGTTACTCCTGTAGGTCTGGATCTTCCTGCTTTCATCATGTTTCCAATATTTAATCCAGATCACATGAGTAAGAGTGCTGTTGATCTGAATATCAGTACGGTGGCTGTGATTGGGCCGTGATGATCACATGACTGATATCAGCACTACAGCAACACTCACACTCTCATATTTCATATCAACAGATCAATAAACAACAAGTTTATTTAATTAGAGTTTAGAAGAAGTTTAAAAAGCACTTTACACAATAAGACCAATTTTTTTAGACCATTGTAGGAGAATGACTTGATTAGTTTTAGTGAAGTTTGTCAATTTGCTAAATTTCACATAATTATATTTTTTTTCTAGAAACTGAACCTAATTCTACACATTTTCAGTGAATTTGTAAATGAATAATTGTTTGTTTCAGTTTAAATGATCATGTGTTCACTAAAATACATGTAAATGATGAACACTTAGAAACTCTTGATTAGCAGAATTTATGGATCTAATTTTAAAAAACAAAAAGTCAAAGTTTCTGTGATTCACTGAAATCTGACAAAGACGTTACGTCCCCAGCTAGTCTAGGGTTTAGGGGACAAGTAACAGAATAAATATGGTGTGATGTGTGGAGGCAGCAAGGTGCAATTCCCAACCCATGGGCTTTAATAAAGACCAAAGGCAACTCAATATCAAAAACAAGTTCATTTATTATACAGATGTGGGAGGATTAAGGCTTCAAGAGGGGGCAAGGCCAAAATAACAAACATAAACCCTCTATTTAGGGAGAAACTAACTAATCTACAAAAGAAAAGAAACCAAAATACAATAATACGCTAACTCCTTACTAGCTTAAACAAGAGAAAACAAGATATAAAGAAAATTACACCCACCTCTCTACTAACCCTTCCCCAAATGATTAACAAGATAAACTTAGGTAGAGGAAAACAATAACAAAAGTATATACAAAAGGAAAAGGACTTACAAAACATAAGGGTTCCCTTTCGAAAGGGAACTCCACTCTGCGCTGACTGCGCTATGGGGAACGTCCTCCGTGACCCGTGCTCGAAATGCCAAAAATCACCACACTCCAATCCTATTGGCCGGCGACAGCTTATCACGTCAAACGGCGCGAACCGTGACGTATAAAGGGAGCGCCTGGGGAAACAGCCGACATCCTCTTGTCTTTTCGCGACTGCTTTTGCTCGTGCCATTTTCACTCTGCCAAAAGAAATTAGGTCTGCTAAATCGTTCAGGAAGTGTGCTGATCCTTGTCCCAGGTTTCTGACACCGGAGGACACACACAACTTGTGCTTTTTTTGTCTGGGCGAGGAGCACGCACGGTCAGTACTCGAGGGTGCTACCTGTGCTAACTGTGAGCGTTTTCCTATGAAAACGCTCCGTTCTCGTTTGGCCCTCTTCTCGAGGGGAGAGGTGCCACCACCGCTGCCTGGTGGTTCTGGCCCCGCTCGTGCTGAGGCTCAGCGCCGATTGAAATCATGGGGCTCGCAGGTGGAGCTCGCTGAAGTATTTGAGAGGGGTGTCAATCTTTCTCAAGCTGAAGCGACTGACGAGGACGCGCTTCTGGTGGATGACGTCGATGTTTTATTTTTAACATCCTCGGACTCAGGAGCGAGTGCTCTCTTGGTCCAAAGCCCCGGAGAACAGAAGATGCGCTGCGCTGCGCTGCGCTGCGTTTTTCGGAGTTGCTGGAGGTTATGGAACGCGCTTCGAGCAGACTGCAGCTGCCCTGGGAGCGCGTGAGGAGGGAACCCGCTCCCAGCAGGTTAGACGATCTTTTTCTCTCTACCCATGGCCCGGCAACTCCGGCGAGGGCCCTGCCATCCAAAGCGTTGAAGGTGACGTCACATTTGAATGGCAGGGCTTACGCCGCTGCAGGTCAGGCTGGTGCGGCGTTGCACACGATGACGGTGCTTCTGGCGTACCAGGCTGATCTGCTTACGGATCTTGATCAGGGAGGCGAAGACGCGCTCCGCGGCGTTTAGATCTTGCATCCCGCTCAGATCCAGCTCTGGGCCCAGACAGCCGGGAGATCCCGGGCCGTCTCGAGCCGAGGCTCAGAGGCAGGCCCAGAGGGAAAGTGTCGCCGCTCGTGCGCCTCTTCCTCCTCGAATAAGTCGCAGAGACGGCGAGATGCTAGAAGGAAGAATCAAGATTTGAGGGAGGTGATCGAGGAGCGGCGCCAGCAGCGCCGGTAATCGATCTCCGCTCTCGCGAGGGCTTTTTCTTGCCCTCGCTCTTCCTTCGCCTCCCGGTAGCGTTTGTGACATCTATATGCTGCGGGCTTTACAGTCGGGCTGATGTTGTGGGCCTATGATGGATATATTCCTGAAGGCCCGCCGTCTGGCTTGATAGTGAAAGTGCTTTTGGGCTTTGGGACTTCGAATCGGGGAGGAATCTGCGTTCTACGAGCCGCAGGAGGTAAGCCAGGTCCATTTTTCATTCTCAATTTAGACTTTGCTTTTCCTGTATAGCTTCCCGTGCATATAGTTGTCATCTGTTCATGTTTTTTAGGGGTTATTTGGGCAAATAACTGTATGTTAGGCTGACTGTTACAGGCAGGCCCTTTATGGCCGCTTTGTTGTTTAGCGTTGGTGTAGTTTCTCGGCTGATAATGTGTGTAGCTAGAACTAGCTTTCACTATTGTCAGTTATGTGTTGGCCGGTTTTTCGGCCACCTAATGCTGTCGCTCGCACTGCTTTCTCCGTGTGTTTGGGAATTTGTAGCCCGAGTGTAGCGTGGTCTACATACAGTCCTTAGCTAGTGGCTAGGCTAGAACTAGGTTAGGTGTATGTTTGTTTACATCCTCCTGTTATGACTATCCCCCTGCGGTTGTATAGTTCCTAGTTCTGGCCTCCTTCTGAGGAAGTTGCTGGCCGTTTTTTGCCCATATTTCCCCTTCATATATTTATGCAGGCATGTTATGTGAGCGTGCTTGTGCTGCCACAGGTTACACCTGTTTTCTATGATAACAGGCTTTATCCGGCCTCTATATATGAATACGGTGTTGTTGTACTCCCCGGTTAGGGTTTGTGTTTCACTGAGTGCATCACCTGTTAGATCGCACACTCAGGGTGAGTGTAGGGAATTTTGTTTACCAGACTTCTCCCGGTCGTTTGCACCACAGCATCTGGGGTTCATTGCTGTTTGATTGTTGGCTATTTGCCTTTTAGCCTCTCTGTATGCAGCTTGTTTGGATACAGCGCTGTTGGTCTACGATGCTGGTTACGCTCACGCTGTTTAGCATATTAACATTGCCTGCTGGAATGTGTATGCCTAGGCTCAGGTTGTGTAGCTAGTTCCCTTAAAATTATCATTTTAGGTTATACTGGCCCTTCCTTGTAGCTAGGGCCCTGTCATGACCACAGGCTGGTGCCACATGGTTCTTTAAGTAGCAGGCCTTTCCAGGCCTCTCTTATAGCTTCCTGTTGGCCCAGCTACGCTGGTCGTGTACGGGCATCATTCCATGATGAGTCATACGTTACTCTGTTGTTGCCAGATGTTTATGGAAGTCGTTGGCCCCCGTTGAGGCCTCCTTTCATATCTTACCTAGCATGTTGGCACAGCTTGTATGGGTTTCTGTATGTCTCATCCCCCTTGGGTGTTGTATAAACGCACTAGCTATCGCCGCGCGCTTTTAAGGTTACAGGCCACTTTTAGGCCTTCCTTTGCTAGCATGTCGGAGTTTAGCTTGGTACTCCTCTCGCTGAGAGTAAATAAAAAAATGTTTTTACTGAGTAAATTGTGCGTTTATTCCCTTTAGCTCTAGTCGAGCTAAAATATTTTCTGTCTATCTAACAGGTTCTATTTTTGCTCCTAGAACTTTAGTGGCCGCTGGCTGATGTCGCGTGTGACGGGTAGGCCGTAAAGGCCTCCTGTGGAGCATGCTGACCTTTGACCAACAAAAAGGGATGGTTTCGCCGGCTGGCCGGATCTCAGGTTGACTATGACCTCCTGTGTAGTCGGTCTGTTTAGCTTGAACCCTGATAACACTGCCACGAGCTGATGCCATGTGCCTACTGGGATTATAGGCCCACGGGGCCTTTCCTTAGCGCATGATGGCGTATGTTGTACTCCTCTTGCTTAAAGAGTAGAAGGTACTTCACCGAGTGCACTGCTCGTTGGTTTGTGTTGGACGGGCTGTCTCGTGGGCACTTGCAGCTGTTATGTCTTGGTGTTTGCTCCACCTTGATATGCAATAGGGTGTGGCCCTACAGGCCATCCTGGCCTACCGCCTTCTGCATTCAGTTCTAGTTCTCTGGTGAACTCTGGTTATGTTGTAGGCCCTTTTCCCGGCCTCCATGACTATGTGCCCGCCTTACAGTCTGTCTGTTAGGTTGAGCTTTGTACTTCCCCTCGGGGTTAACTGCGTAATTGTGCTTAGCTCCCTAAGCTGGTATGGTTGTAGACTTTTATGAAGTCTCCCGTTAGACCGGCCCCCAGGCTGGTTTGTGCTCCCCTGGGTCAGGGGTCTTTAGCGCACAGCCTCCTCAGCATCTTGTTAATGGCTGAGTAGATCCTTGGATGAGTGGTTGTACTCCCCTCATACGAGGGTCCAGAGCATTTAGCTGAGTTCCGCTCTCCAGGATGCCCATCTCTGCGTGTGGGTTTGAGTTGCTTACTGCCTTTTCGCAGTCGCTCTTTCCTGCTCTCCTCTCTGGAGTTTGCGCTTGGAGATTCTGTATATCAGACAAGGTTGGCTAGGCCAGATTTAGCTTCGCTGGATCTGGCTAGGCCTCCTTGGTGGCAGCGGGATGAATTTTTCCCCCCGAGTGACTGGCCGAGGTTCCTTTGGTTCCTTGGCCACATTCCCTTAAAGGGACCACCCCCTCTCGGGCTGTTGGTTCCAGATGATCGAGCAGCCTTGGTAGGCTTTTTTTGGAAGGCCTCTTTTAGGCTCAGCTTGGGCTGTTGGCCATAGGGAATGCTGTCACTGACAGCCTTGGAGTTCTGCCCCCGGTTTTTCCCTGGAACTGCCGGATGTGTGTCCAGACATTTGGAATGGCATTCTCCTCTAGCATGGCGGCGTGGGTATATCGTTCCCCATAGCGCAGTCAGCGCAGAGTGGAGTTCCCTTTCGAAAGGGAACGTCTCAGGTTACGTATGTAACCATGGTTCCCTGAGAACAGGGAACGAGACTCTGCGCTTTCATGCCATGCTGCGGGATGCCTGCTACAGTCGCTCAAAGACAAGAAGATGTCGGCTGTTTCCGCAGGCGCTCCCTTTATACGTCACGGTTCGCGCCGTTTGACGTGATAGGCTGTCGCCGGCCAATAGGATTGGAGTGTGGTGATTTTTGGCATTTCGAGCACGGGTCACGGAGGACGTTCCCCATAGCGCAGTCAGCGCAGAGTCTTGTTCCCTGTTCTCAGGGAACCATGGTTACATACGTAACCTGAGACGTTTTCTGGTAGCACCAAAGTACAACAAAAAGTGTCAACACAATGACACTAAAGAAAAGAATCAATCAACAAGGTATAAGTCGAAAAAACAACTGATAAGGCTTTCTGGGTTGGGAAAAGAAGCCTCACGATGCAGCCTACACACACACACACACACACACACACACCCCCCCACATAAATCTTTTTTATAAATCACAGAGTCTTTCTTTGGTGTAAAATAGTTCCTATCAGATCACATCTAACAATCATTACAGGTAGTAAGTTAGTTTCACGTCATCTACTTACTGCTTAATTTAGTTCTTACAACATTGTGTGGAGCTGCTAGATGTTTATTAAGATTAAAAGTGCTTTATTTTGTTTAAAATCTGTATGAGGTGGTGAGAGGGTCTTTTACCCCACAGACACACGGAGCAAAACCAGCATGAGGCAGAAGACACACAGTAATGATACAAACACTTTAGCTAAAATAATGTTTTTAATAATGTCTAATTTAATACTTGTTTAAAACAGTCACTTTAGCAAAGTTTGTACTATTTTCTGTTTTTATTTTGATAAATAAAAGAATTCATTTTTGTTTAATAAACATACTGTTATTAAAATATGTTCATTTTAAAAATACAGAAACAAAATTATTTAAAAAAGTAAAGATTCTGAAAGCATTGAAGAAGATCACATAATAATATATTTGTGAATCACACTCATCGTCCTCACGGTCAAAAGTGACCGGACACCTGTAACCTAACCTTACTTTTTCAGTAAAATCATTCTAATTTATTTTTGTTTAATACTATTCTTTTCTTTTTGTATTTTGAGAGGGTTTTGTGGTAATAATTAATATTTATGCAGTAATTAATATCCATTTTCCCCATAGAAAATATATATATATTTTTTTCCAATTTATGCAGTATTTCAGGTTAAAGGACTTTAACCTTAGCCTGGTAATACCAGACTCTGCTACTTCACTTTGCTTCGTAGACAGAGTCTGGAATGGCATAATAGAGAAGTGTTTTCTCTGTCGCTAGGGGGCGCTTGTCTGAAGTTTAAAATCATTGGTTACCCGTAAGCCAATCAGATACGTTTAGTTATGACGTATGTTATGCGCCTGTACAGCCGCATCGAAGCACAGACATCATGCATCGAACTCAAATCTATGATTGAACTTCCACTGTAAACCTGTTGTAAACACATGATAAAACAAATGTTTATCAAACACTCTTCTTGTTCTGGCTTCAGTTTGAAAAAGAGTTGAATGTTCTCCATAACAGAGCGAATTGCATCCCGTGTCTCGTTTCCCATTTCCGCGGTCGTTTCGGTTTTCGATTTCTCTAACCTACAATGTAAAACTCGGCGCTTAGCATCTACGTCACGGCTCTCAGCCCGCCCTCTGTTCGTTGATTGGCCCGGCTGTTTCCAGACCGGTGGCAAACAGAAAGCTCTGACGCTGTATCAGACTGAGTACAGAAGCGAAATGAAATTGAGCGGAAGTAGGAAGTCTGACGTAGTCAGGCTACTTTAACCTGAGAGTAAGATTAGTTTAGTAGTTTAGTAAGATTAGTAACTACAGATTAGCGCCACCTGTTGAGAGTATAGAAAGAAAGCATGTAATATCATGGTGTAACCACTAGTTGCCTGTATAGCTCTCTATAAAGCAGCTTGTGAATTGCCTAGTTGTTTTTAGACATAATTACATATTTTTATTAGGTGGAAGATTTGAATATATATATAAGTATACTTTCTGACACATTTTAGATTTTTTTTTTGTTGTTGTTGTTAGAAATATTGATTTGAAGTGTTAGTTTGTTGATTAGTTGATTCCAGTCAAACCTGATCGTTGTGTTAGAACAGGGGTAGGCAAGTTCGGTCCTAGAGAGCCGCTGTCCTGCAGAGTTTAGCTCCAACCCTGAAAAAAACACCCTCACCTGCCTTTAGTAATCCTGAAGAGCTTGATTAGCTTGTTCAGGTGTGTTTGATTAAGGTTGGAGCTAAACTCTGCAGGACAGCAGCTCTCCAGGACTGAACTTGCCTACCCCTGATTTAGTAGAATTCAATATGTCATCAGTCTTCACTAGCAGCAAAACATCATGGACCAGCACCATATTTCACAGTGGGAGCAGGTGCTTTTCTTTATGCACTGCCTTTTTATCATCAAACAAATATGACGGATGTGTGCATGACCAATAAGTTAAATTTGTATCTCATCTGAACATATCACATGATTAAGGTCAAAGTTACAATAAAGTTTTGCAAAGTTCAAGCATTGCATTTTGTGGCTTGCTTTTAGGAAGGACTTTTTAGCGGATTTTGAGATGTGAAAATCCCAAAGTTCAACTAAATGATGCTTTCCCAAAACTGTGATCATTGCCTCTCTTACCATCCTCCTCACTGTATGTGGGAATAATATGTGCATCTGTGCAAATCTTCAACTGTCCCATATTTTTAAATGTTTAATAATCGCCCTAAAAGTGCTAGCTCTCTGGCTTTACCAATGTTGATGGATGACAAAAAGGATTTTAAAAAATGTGCAACCTCATATTTATACCCCTGGACAACAGGAAATAGTCACAAACAAAATGAATGATGAATACACTATTCTCAGAGGTGTAAAGTACTTGAGTAAATGTAATTAGTTACTGTACTTAAGTATCTTTTTGGCTACTTTGTAGTTGTACTGAGTATCAAAGATATTGGCAACTTTTACTCTCTACTTGACTACATTTTTGAGCAAGTAAATGTACTTTTTACTCCAGTACATTTGTGATGAGTAATGCAATCACACATTACATTTTTCATGGCAGCAAACTTTTTCTGCAGCAGTTTTTTTCTGATATAAAGAAGCTATATCGCCATCTAAGGCATTGAAGGTACTATATCTTGTGCATTTTGCCTTTACTCACCCAAACTTGTCAACAAGGCTACTTTACGTGAATGTGAGTGCATTAGCAGGTAGTTTCTGATCGCAGGTGTTTGATTTATTAGATGAGGAAATGACTGCAGCTGGTGATGAGGCTCAAACCAGCACATACAGTAGACTTTGACTATTTAATTTTACTTAACATTGTTTTATTTATCTGCTATATTGACAAGACCGTTTTGAAGGATATTGGTTTACTACTGGCCTTTCTGTGCACTTGAACTGTAGATGCTTAAAAGGTTGTTGTGTCGACCTTGATTTATTGCATATTGAGGTGTTTCAGTTTTATTTTCATTTTAGAAAATAAACATGATTTCTCATCTTAAAAATCAATTGTTTCTTATTTTCACTGGCATGTCTCTCATGTCTGTGTTGAGGACTATTGCATCTCTGAGCCTAAATTCAGCACGAGTAAAATACTAAAGTACTGTTAAAATCAGACACTTTAAGACTTTTACTCAAGTCGTATTGGAATTGGTTACTTGTAACTTGTAATGGAGTCATTTTTGATGTAATATCAGTACTTTTACTCAAGTATGGTTTTCAGGTACTCTTTACACCTCTGACTATTCTTAAAATGAAACAACACTTTTGTAGAAATGATTTCTTCTAAATTAACAGTAAGCAATTTCTCCAAACAGTGTGAGGAAGATTTGTAATATTATATATAGTGTTTATTTTATAACTCTTTTTTTTTTGTGTGTGTAGTTTTTTTGAGGGGTGCCAATAATTTCAGAGTTGACCGTCTATAGTCTATATAACTTTTGTTCCCTCTTCAAAAGAATTCTCTGTTTAAGGACTACAACAAATGGCTGGTAGGGACTACAACAAGCTTCTTCCTAGGTTAGTGACATCAAAAAACCTGGGATTTACATAAACCTCATCCCCGACAACACACAACAAAGGTAATTTGGCTGCGTGAGATTCTCCAGCTTTGTTGTTGTTGAGCTGCTAAAGCTCCGCCCTCTTCTGGAAAGGGGGCGGGAGCAGCAGCTCATTTGCATTTAAAGGGACACACACAAAAACGGCATGTTTTTGCTCACACCAAAATAGGTGTATTTTGAGCTGAAACTTCACAGACACATTCTGGGGACACCAGAGACTTATATTACATCTTGTGAAAGGGGCATTATAGGTCCCCTTTAAATGAGAAAATAATTAAATTCAGTTCAAAGCAGCTTTAGAGAGAATGCATGTCAACATTACAATTTAAAGAATGCAGTTAGCAAATAATGTAATAATTTAGGCAATTAATTTACAATCACTGTTAGCAGTTTAACTGAAGGTAGAAGCAATGAGCTCCTGGAAAAATTAATTACATATTAACAATAATTAGGATATATAGTAATTTGGGAATGTGGATGTTGATCCAGATGATTGCGTCTTCTAAAGTCCTCGCAAGAAGAAGAAGATAAACAGTCTAATGGGAACCCAAGCATAACAGCGAACAAAGACATGCATAGACAGGAGTGAGGAAGATTTGAAATAATATATGTAGGGTTTATTCTATAACTCTCTTTTTTGTGTAGTTTTTTTTTTTTTTTTTTTTTTGAGGGGTGCCAATAATTTCATAGTTGGCTGTATGGCCTATATAACTTTTTGTTCCCTTTCCAAAATGTGTCAGAGTCAGAGTCATTCCAGTTCTCTTAGTGATAAAAAAGAGTCACTATATGATGAAGGCAGATCTGAATGGAAAGCTTGAATTGCCTTGACAAGTGTATTCTCCATTAATGCCAGATTGGGGCATGTTGTCACATTTTTATGTCAAATCCTCAATATTTACAGCATTTGTTTATGGGTTGCATATCACTGCATCCAGGGCGGACCAGCGGCGTGGTGACGTCACTGGGTGAGATCATGATCCGCCAATAGAAAGCATGTGTTGTTCTGCTTCCTGCAGGAGCGGATGCTGAGGATGAGGATGAGGATCTCACGCAAGGTGCTCTTTCTGTTCGTTCTGTAACATGACAGAGCATGGTGAATAATAACTAACTGCTCTGTCATCGGCATAAGGTTCTGCTTCAAATACTTCAATATTATAATATTGTAATAGTATAGGCCTAACCTCCATGCTTACCTCAAGGACTCCTGTTGTTATACTTACCCGTCTCCAGTGTTTCCAAGTCTCCTCCTGTGTTCCAAGTCTGTGTGTGAGTGTCTTCAGTCTACAGTGTCTCGTCTCACCATTGTCTTCAAAGATCATCAACACTACAAACAACAAAGGACAGTATCACTTAACTATCACTCATCATTCACCTCAAGATCATCCATTTATTCGCCTGTTGCACTTATATCTCTGCTGTGTGTCAATAAACAACCGTTATCTGTTACCTTCAGTCTTCGACCTATCTGTATTGTAACAGTTTGAAATAACTCCTCATTCAATATAATGGATGGTCTTCTCTTCAAACAAAACTTTATATCAGAACAGGATTTGCTTTCTAGGATGTTATTTCCATTGTGGATTTTTAGAGAGCAAAAACCGTCCAACAAAGGTTATTTTGGTGAGTGCTGTTAATGGCATTGGTTTCAGTTCTGTTCAAACATTGACATTGTTCGTCCAAGACACAACTGGAGTTTTTTGTTGTTGTTTTTACTTCAAATAATGAACATTGTCTTTTGTGCCTTGTCTCACTCTGGTTATGGCAGTTTATTTGAAGTACTTGACTGTTGACCACCACTAAATATTTAAGTCCTTAAACACTCCACAAATCTGATACCCACATTGTAAACTTCTAACTTACTGGCAATTTTGGTCTCTACCAACCCTGTAAATAAGAGTACTGTAAAAACACAGCTCAACTGTAAACTGCAAATCAAGAGCAGCTGTGAATTTACATGTGACATTTTAGTCCAAAGATGGTGATGATGAATCCAAAATAACAAAAGGATTTATTGAACAACTCGGTAACACTTTACTTGAAGGGGTGTGCATAAGACTGACATGACACCTTCATAATCATGACATGACACATGTCATGAATATGAAGGAGGTTTTATGAATGTTTATGACAACTGTCATTAAGTGTCATTCGCTCAGTTATGTCATTTTTAATGCAAAGATGACATTGTTTGAGATGTCCGAGTTATGACAACTTGACATAAACCAATACATCATAACCTGTCAGTGTCTTTGTCATGACAACTTGACATCATTTAGCTTTATGGGTTAACATTGCATTAAACTGTCATGTGGTTGGTTTTGACATTGGCTGTCATGAGGCCATTATAATAGTGACATAAATATGTATCTTGACCTCAAGTACAGTGGAACAAATTGAACTTGTCGTTAAAATGTCATTAAGTGACAAAACTCTGACAAATAATTTTATAACAGCGTCATGACTATTTTTCATTTCATGTTTTTTTTGGTTTTGTTTTTTGTTTTTTTTAAGTTTCCTCCAACAGAAGGTCAGATAATAGACAATTTCAAATTTCGTAAAAAAGATGACACTGTTATAAAATAATGGTAACACTTTATTTTAGGGTCTTTTAACCAGTTGCTTATTACTATTAGCATTCATATGGCTAAAATATTGGCTATTTATTAGTACTTATAAAGCACATATTAATGCCTTATTCTGCATGACCTTATTCTACATTCTTAATCCTACCCAATACCTAAACTTAACAATTAACTATAATAAGCAGTAAATTAAGAGTTTATTGAGGGAAAAGTCATAGTTAATCGTTTATATATGTGTTCCCTATACTGAAATGTTACCAAAATAATGTAATGTAATGTTAACCCATAAAGCTAAATAGTTTTTTTAAGTTTGATAGTTAATCTGCTATGTCATGTTTATGACAGGTTATGATGTTTTGCTAATGTCAAGTTGTCATGACAAAGACACTGACAGGTTATGATGTTGGTTTATGTCAAGTTGTCGTAACAAAGACATCTCAAACAATGTCATCTTTGCATTAAAAATGACATAATTGAGCGAATGACATTTAATGACAGTTGTCATAAACATTCATAAAACCTCCTTCATATTCATGACATGTGTCATGTCAAGATTATGAAGGTGTCATGTCAGTCTTATGCACACCCCTTCAAGTAAAGTGTTACCAACAACTCATTAGTCTTTTTACTGGATAGGAGAGGTGGAGGTGTAGCTGCTCTACTTAAAGATGTCTATCAATGCAAGCAAGTGTCATTTGGTGATTTGGTTGTCTTTTGAATATTTGGGTATTGTGTTAAAAGGTGCTCCTCGCATTCTATTTAGTTATTTACAGGCCTCAAATACTCTCCAGCCTTTGTGGAGGACTTTACAGAACTGTTATCAGCAATTTCCTCAGAGTTTGACTGTTTTGCTATAACTGGGGACTTTAACATTCACATAGATAATGCAGAATCCAATATGGCAAAAGAAATCATAACTGTTTTTTTGAGTACTTTTGATCTGACTCAGCATGTTCATGGACCCACACATAATCGTGGACACACTCTAGATTTAATTATCAGTAAGGGTCTAAACATTTCATCCATTGTCATTAAGGATGTAGCGCTATCTGATCATTTCTGTATTTTCTTTGATATATTGATCTCTCCGACTGTTGAAGTTAGATCTATCTCGGTCAAAAAGCGATGCTTAAATGAGAATACTAGTGCACTGTTTATGAAGGCTATATCTTTAACACCAAGCATATCTGCAGACTCTGTTGATTTTCTCCTTGATTCATTTAACTCAAAAGTACAGAATGTTATTGATAACATTGCTCCTGTGAAAGTCAGGAAGAAGAGTGGCAGACAAAAAGCACCGTGGAGAAACTCAACAGCAGTGCAAAATATGAAAAGACAATGCAGAAAAGCTGAGCGCATGTGGTGAAAGACAACTTGAAATCCACTATAACATCTATAAAGATATCCTTCGTGCTTTCAATGTGGAACTAGGCAAAGCTAGACAGACCTTTTTCTCAAATATTATAAACAGAAACTTAAACAACACCCACACTCTTTTCACTACTGTAGAGAGACTAACAAACCCCCCAAGTCAGATTACAGCAAATGCTGTGAGTTTGCTTCCTTCTCTGACAAAATTAATAAAATCAGAAAGGCGATCAGCACATCCTTGAGCTGCACTGGGGTAAAATAGATCAGATCACAACCTCAGAATGTAGCTATTATGTCTGTTTTCGAAGCAATTGATGGTAACATTTTGGAAGAAACAGTACAGCACCTTAAAACATCAACCTGCGCCCTTGACACACTTCCCACATCTTTTTTCAAAAGCGTGTTTAACTGTTTAGAAGCAGATCTCCTAGAAGTGGTAAACGCCTCACTTCTCTCTGGGACTTTTCCAAAATCCCTGAAAACGGCAGTGGTTCAGCCCCTCCTGAAAAAGAGCAATCTGGATAACACCATATTGAGCAACTACAGACCAATCTCAAATCTTCCTTTCATAGGCAAGATCATTGAAAAAGTTGTTTTCAATCAGCTGAACAAGTTTTTAAGCTTGAATGGATACTTTGACAACTTTCAATCTGGTTTCCGACCGCATCACAGCACAGAGACAGCACTCATAAAGATAATAAATGATATTCACCTAAACACAGATTCAGGTAAATTATCAGTGCTGGTTCTACTCAACCTCAGTGCTGCGTTTGACACTGTCAATCACAGCATTCTTCTTGACAGGCTGGAAAACTGGGTTGGGCTTTCTGGGATGGTCCTCAAATGGTTCAGGTCATACTTAGAAGGGAGAGGTTATTTTGTGAGTATCGGTGACCATAAATCTGAGTGGACATCCATGACATGCGGAGTCCCTCAAGGTTCAATACTTGCACCCCTCCTGTTCAACCTATATATGCTGCCACTGAGCCAAATAATGAGAAAGAACCAAACTGCATATCACAGCTATGCAGATGACATCCAGATTTACCTAGCCCTATCACCTAACGACTACAGCCCCATTGACTCCCTGTGCCAATGCATTGATGAAATTAAAAATTGGATGTGCCTAAACTTCCTTCAGTTAAACAAAGGCAAAACTGAAATCATTGCGTTTAGAAACAAAGATGAAGTTCTCAAAGTGAACACGTACTTTCACTCTAGGGGTCAAACAACTAAAAATCAAGTCAGGAATCTTGGTGTGATTTTGGAGTCAGACCTGAGTTTCAGAAGCCATGTAAAGACAATAACTAAATCAGCATATTATCATCTCAAAAATATTGCAAGAATTAGATGCTTTGTCTCCAGTCAAGACTTAGAGAAACTTGTTCATGCTTTCATCACCAGCAGGGTGGATTATTGTAATGGGCTCCTCACTGGCCTTCCCAAAAACACCATAAGACAGCTGCAGCTCGTACAGAACGCTGCTGCCAGGATTCTAAGCAGAACCAGAAAACATGAACACATCATACCAGTCCTCAGGTCCTTGCACTGGCTTCCAGATGCATTTAGAATTGATTTTAAAGTACTGTTACTTGTTTATAAATCACTCAATGGCATAGGTCCTCAATAAATTGCAGATATGCTCATAGAATATAAACCTAACAGATCACTCAGATCATCAGGATCAAGTCACTTAGAAATACCAAGGGTTCACTCAAAGCAAGGAGAGTCTGCTTTTAGCTGTTACGCCAGCCGCAGCTGAACCAGCTTCCAGAAGAGATCAGGTGTGCTCCAACATTAGCCACATTCAAATCCAGACTCAAAACACATCTGTTTATCTATGCATTTGCTGATTGAGCAAATTGAGCAAAGATGGCCGAACTGTTTGTATTTTATTTTATTTTATACGTATTATCTTTTTATTCTTTTAATTCCTTTTTCCTGTTTTTATTTCATTTTGAATGTATTTTATATCTTTTATGTATCATCTTGTTATTTCTGACTTTTAATGCATTTTAAATATTGCTGTCTGGTTGAAAGAGCTGGGAGAATTAGGAAGATAGCATTTGTGATTAGATTCAAATTTGGTAAATTTAAGGGAACAAACCATGGGGAAAATTGAGCTGTGCATGGTTAAGATATCTCTGGACTACAAGTCAGGACACTTTCCAAAGGGGAAATTTGAACTGCGTTGCATAGATATCTCCGGAAGGGGGATTAGGGCTGTGTGCGCAGTTTGAGGTGTCTTGGCAAAAGGGGAGATTGAAACTTTGTTTATCAGTTTTAAGTACCTGTCAGGAAATGAACACAGACAGAGGATCCAAGTGCAAGTATAACAATATTTATTGACAGAATTCGCTGTACAATAACTTCACTCCAAATGGACAGTCGATGCAGAGACTGAATCGTGCAGAGACGGTGGTGTGCAGAGTGAGAAGAGCTGGGTGGCGCAGGGCTGCAACGGGTATCAGAGACCAGGGATAATCCAACCCAGAAAGCAGGGCACACGACGACAGTCCAGAAATCCAGGAACCAGGAAGAGACAAACAGAGTGCACGACACCGGGACAGCCTGCAATGAACTGACAAAGACTACATGTAGAGACGCACATTTTATAATAAGCACTAACAAGTCACGGCTGGCAACAGATCGCAATCAGACCATTAATGGGTGACGCCCACACAATCATTCACTCACACACAACAAACACACGAGGGCGAGTAAGTGAATCCATGAACCGTGACAGTACCTTAAAGGTGCTCTAAGTGATGTCACTTGTTTTTTTTTGTCACATACAGCAAACATCTCCTCACTATCCGCTAGCTGCCTGTCCCCTGAACACACTGTAAAAAAACGCGGTCTCTGTAGTCGCCACAAGCTCCAAAAACAGCAACAAAAACAAACTGGTCCAGCCTGGGGTGTATTCCAGAAAGCAGGGTTAACTTACTGTCACATATACCCTGAACTCTCGGTTGATTAACCCAAACCTTGCTTACTCGTGGTATGCTGGTTCCAAAAATGCGTCCGGGAGTAAGTTCAGCCAACCCAGAGTATGTTCCCGGTTAACACACAAGACATTCTCAACAGAGCGACGAATTGATGATTCCATGGAAACAGACGCTAAGAAAAAGCGCGCCATTCTACTTCATTCTTCTTCTTTTGTTTAATGGCGATTTACATAACCTACTTGGTGCACATCACCACCTATTGGGTGGTTATGCAATAATTTTTTATTCTTAATATTGTTTGATGCTAATTATTAAATAAGATATCACATATATGATATGTATTTCATTATAGAAATTATAGCATAGAAAATGTCCTGTTATAAAGGATAAAAAGCAGATCCATGTGTGAGATGACAATAAAATACATTCATATATTAGAATTGAATAAACAGTTATATATTGTATAATATAACATTGTGTATATAACTGTAACTATATAACAAATTTAGATACATTAATATAACCATATTGATAATATAACATGCATCTGAATTCCTCTTAAAGTAACTAACCCTCCGGAGCAGGTTATATTCAGAGAGCAAGTTGCTATGGTTACTTACATACCCTAAAAGTTACCTCCGTTTTTGGAACCGAAAGTTGAGGTTATCTGCTTACTTACTCTTAAACATACCCATGTATGTCACATAACCTGGGGCCTGTACCATGATGGTAGTTCAACAAACTCAGGGTTATAGGATTAGTTTCGAGTTGACAAAACCAAACCACTCCAATCCAGCTTTGTTGGTACCATGATGCTGATCATCAACTTTCTTTGTCAACTCAGGCTTTGATCCTGAGTTTTGGAGCACGTGCACATGAATGTGTGACATCAGTGGTGAACAGCCAAGCACGGATGGGAGGGGGAGGGGGAGGAGGAGGCGGAGGGAGGGTCTAGCTAGCCTCTGTTTTGTTTGACAACACTTCGAACGTCAACAGGAAGTTACTCCGCTCAGGATTGCTTAGAGAACCTTTAACAGGTAGAGCTAGACAGCGGTCCTGTCGTGTGAGGAAGATCCATTTAGATCCGCTCTGATGGATAGATCCGAGGGCTGTTTCATAAAAGATGCTAAGAAAAGTGAGGATTAAACTCCATAACCTGACTTGAATTAACCTAACAAATGAGTTTGGGCTAAAACGGTTTCATAAAAGGTAATTGACGTTCACGCAGTCCCGCTAATTCGATCCAGGTTCACCTAGTCAAGATAATTTCGCGTGCACGGTTTTTTTAAGCAGCCCTAGAGGTCGATCATGGATCAAATCGATCCACCATAGGAAAGGGCATACATTTTGTGCTATTTTATGGATTTGAGACAGGTGTTTTCCTCAGTGCATAACTTACTTTTCACAAGTTTATTCTCCATCTGTAAATGTTAGAAAGTCATACAAATATTTACATTTTTGTGGCTAAACTTCACAGTGAACGAGCGCTGCTGCATGAATGACAAACAGACGAAATGCAAAGGAAGCAATAATTCTAAAATATACATTTCGCTAAAATATTTGATGTTGGACATTAAATGTGCCTTATGTACAAGTTTAAACCTACAAGTAAGTGTATTTTTTATGATAGTAACTGTAAATGGACTATTGTAATGCGGTAAAACAATATACTTTGGGACAATTACTGAGTTTAGATTCTTACCAATTAAAATTTAGTCTGTGCATATTTATTTTAATTTTTAATTTTGTGATCTTAATATATATATATATATATATATATATATATAAATTCAGGTTGATTGGGACACTTTTTCCCAGTCATTTCAATAGCAAAAAGTGTCCCAATCAACCTGAATTCCATATATATATATATATGTGGCGACCAGGGCGGGCGAGAGCCGGTGGCGCGAGATTTAATGAGCCCCACCTGGGAGGCGCACCGGCCTTGAGTCTCTCACGGAGGAGCTCCGGGAGCATAAAAGGAAGAGCGACAACAGTGAAGGACGAGAGAGGACCAGGCCTGGACTTTAAGTTATGTTTTATTATGTTTGTGTGGCATTACTTTCGTTTTGTTTGTTTATTTTGGTATTAAAGTTTTGTTGAATGTTTGCCGTTTCCGCCTCCTTCTTCCCGTACATACGAACTGTGTTACATTGGTGCCAAAACCCAGGAGGAAGAAGGGACATGCTGTCGGAGAGCCCTCGCTGCTGAGGGGGATCGCGGTGCTGCGGAGTTCGGGCAGCGCGGGAGTGAAGACCGCAAGAGGCTGCCCGAGGCGTTGGTGCTGGAGCATAGTGACAGGTGGGACGAAGACCCGGATGTCATGCTCCTGGGACGAGGTGGGGTGGCTGCCATCCAGGAGGGAGCGGAGCAGTCGCCGTGGGCCGGAGCCTGCTGCCGTCCGCCATGAAGGGGAAGAGCAGGGGACAGGGGACTCGCTGCCGGCTGCCCTCAGTCGGAGGAGCCATCGCCGGCCACCAGGAGGCGGTCGAGGATCGGGCCGTCCACCGAGCGTCCAGTGCCATTGCATGGCACCACGAGGAAAAGCCTCTCGGCAGGCTGAGGACCGAGCGGCAGCGTGACTGGGAACCGGACCCAGAATTTTTTTTTCTCTTTCTTTTTCCTCTCTCCCCTCTCTCGTCCTGTCGCTCCCCTTGCTTCCGTCTCCTTTCTCTCGTCTCGTCTGTCCTTACCCCCAGGTGCTGCGGCCGCCGAGACAGGCCCCGGGGGGGAGTAGAGCGCAGTCTCGGGAGCACCCCCCAGCCTGCGAGGGGCGATGGGGGTATGTGGCGACCAGGGCAGGCGAGAGCCATTAGGGAACGGCGCGAGGCCGGTGGCGCGAGAGTTAAAGAGCCCCACCTGGGAGGCACACCGGCCTTGACTCTCTCACGGAGGAGCTCCAGGGATCATAAAAGGAGGAGCAATGACAGTGAAGGACGAGAGAGGACCAGGCCTGGACTTTACGTTATGTTTTATTATGTTGGTGTGGCCGGCAGACGTCCGCGAGGACATAAATTCTTTGTTTATTTTGGTATTAAAGTTTTGTTGAATGTTTGCCGGTTCCCGTCTACTTCTTCCCGTACATACGAACTGTGTTACAATATATATATATACATATATATATATATATATATATATATAGTATATAGACCAGAGTATAGATTAAATATGGGCCTTGGAAAAGGCTAGCTGACTTTATTGTGCTTTGACTACAGTGGGTAGTTCAAGACAACATCCATGCATGCCACTTCAGCAGGCTGCATCTTACTCTGTCACTCTTTTCATAGCTTTTGCTGGCTCTGAAACACTCACTTGGTATTTCTCCTGCTCTTTGTCTAGCAAAAAAATCACTCATCACTTAATGAAAGCTTACAAATGAAGGCCTGATTGTTTCAGGGGCCTTGTCACAGGTTTATTGACTTTGAATTTCTGTGTTACTTTTACTATATTTTCACACTTAAAACAATGATTTGGTAATCTTCTTGTACTCTTCTGTGCTAAGAAATAAGTCTCTGACAGTTCTCTCCCAAGTGCTTCCATTGTTGACAGTATTAAGTCTGAGAATGATTCAGTGGGCTATATAACACTTAATTTTTAAGAAATTTCTTCTCTTTAAATGTTTTGTTTCACATCATACTTACCTTTTAATAAAAAAAAAGCCTTAAACTTACACCGATATTTCTTTTTTATTTAGCTATTTAGTAAATGTGTGTATTATTTATATATATATATAATTGTATGTGAGAGAGTCAGCTGTAATATCATTGCGTTCCTACTGGTCAGTGTTAGAGGAGCTCAGCTTAGCCTGACAGTTAGCCTGCTCCAGACCAGGCTAGTTTCCCAGCATAAGTTGCCAGAGTAACTGAGTTTGAACTAATTTAAGTTTGTTTTATGAAACAGAATTCGCTGACAACAAGTCTGACTAAGTAAAATAAGCCTGGCTTGTTTTCTAATCTTGTTTTATGAAACAGCCCTCCATTTAGATCCACTCTGATGGACAACAACAACAACAACAACAACAAAACTCACTAAGACTTCCTAGCTCTTCCATCCAGATAGCAAAATTCTCTGTTTTTACTGTTATTTCTATTCCTTATGTTCTATTTTTCTTCTTCTTCTTTATGTAAAGCACTTTAAATTACTATTGTGTATGAAATGTTCTATACAAATAAAATTGCCTTGCCTTGGATACTTGAATAAATAAACTATGTACAAATAAAGAGCAATAAATAAAATTGTTTTTTTATTGTCAATATTTGCTTTCTTTCACCATTCTTTAGTGTTTGATTCAAGGTTTATAGCATTATACTAAAGTTTTAATGCAAGTTTTGTAACTTAAAACTTTACCCTGAAGAATTCCTGATCTTGTTCTGTGAACCACACCTGATCATAAACTCCACCCTCTTCCAGCACTTATCAGGAAGAGACTGACTTGTTTCTCTTTCCTGTCATACTGACTCTCTTCTCTCTTGACAAAAGCAATAAAGAATCAGAGATCAGTGGAGATTGAAGAGAAACACTTTCAAGAAGGATTTTTGAGACATTTGTTTCTGAACAGACAGCAGATCGTTGTGATTCTCAAGGTGATTCATTTTTAAAACCGTCGTTCAGAAAGTGAAAGTAAAGTTTATATTGCTGGAGCTCAAACAGTGAAAATGGCTTCACTAAATGAAGAGCTTTCTTGTCCCGTGTGCTGTGAAATCTTCAAGACTCCTGTTATTTTATCATGTAGTCACAGTGTTTGTAAAGAGTGTCTTCAACAGTTCTGGAGAACCAAGAAAACTCAGGAGTGTCCTGTCTGCAGGAGAAGATCCTCAAAAGATCGTCCTCTAGTTAATCTTGTGTTAAAAAACTTGTGTGAGTTGGTCCTGATGGAGAGAAATGAAACGCGTTCATCAGGATCTGAGGAGATCTGCAGTTTACACAGTGAGAAACTCAAACTCTTCTGTCTGGAGGACAAACAGCCTGCGTGTTTAGTGTGTATTAATTCACAGAAACACGTCAGTCACACATTCAGACCCATCTGTGAAGTGGTTTCATCATATAAGGTAAGACAAATGTCTCTTGTTTCACATGTAATTGAAAGTGACATGAGGGCCAAGTAGGGAGTAGGAGAGTAGTGAGTAGTGAACACACACACTACAAACCAATTCACTGTGGCGCACGGGGAGTGATTGGGGGTTTAATGTCTTGCTCAAGGCCAAGGGGCCTCATTTATAAAGCGTGTGTACGTACAGATTTGATCTTAGAATGTGCAAATGTATAAATCCAAGCCAACGCTCATATTTATAAATTCATCTTTGACGTGGAAAAGTGCTTAGAGCCACATCAGGGTCTGAACAGACACTTTTCCTTGTCAGATTACTGCAGGTTTTTGGAAATCTAAGCTATTTTTGCAGCTCGCCATTCTAAATTAAAGGATTTGGACGATGACTGGTGATTTTTTTAAATGTAAATGACATTATTATATGTCTTCTACAAGGCGGAGAACTGAAACCATTCAGCTGTGCACAAGTTCAAGATCATTTGCAATTTATAGATTTCACATCTGAAAGAGAGGCGAATGCTCGTTTTCTGTGTGTACGTTTATTCTATGAATTACATGTACGCACATCTGAGAAATGATCGTAAGATCAAATGTAGGTCAGTTTTAATGCAACATTTAATAATTATATAAGGCCCAAGGGCACCTCAATCATTTCCTGCCGCTATTGAGAATCGACCCCCCTTTATCAGCAATAACTTCTGCTAATACATTTATACATGAACGCATGAACGTTTTTGTCCTCTCCCTCAAATAACTCTATATCTAGGTGTTCATATTGTCTAAATAAGCAATTAATTGATTATTTAGGATTGTGTTTTTAAGTTTTGGGAACTTTGGACCGTTTGGAGTTATATCATGGCTGATAATACGCGTCAACGAAACAAGAAGGACGCCGACGGTGAACAGTCCTCCTTAATGAATGAATTGCCTGCGCTAAGTGTTAAAATGGACAATATGCAGACCAAAATGGATAGCATGCAAGTCAAAATTGAAACACAGATGGAGGTGAAAATAAACACACTTCGTGGAAGTTTGGAGAAATTAATTTCCCAGATAGCACACATACATGTGGCCGACGTCGGCCGCAGAGCGGAACGTCGGCCTCATATCTGTAACATCTAATAAGGATCGGCCAGGCATAGGCGCGTGTCTTCAGTCAAAGCTCTATCTCCAGCTCGTCGGCTTTGGGTCGGATCACGACTGCAGGCCGATATGCCGCGCTTTTCTGCGCGTGACCATTCATCTCTGCAACCGACGAGAGAAATGGCGACTCCGGCGACATCTGTGGTTTTCAGGTAAGTTTTCACTTTAAGTAAATTAGAAAAATCTTTTTATAATTCTGTGACACTTAAAAAGTTACTGCCACTCGGTTTACTACAGGCAGTTTGTAATCTCAATTTCTCGGAGGCGAAGGGCAGATGAGCAGCGGAATGCGAGGTTAGCCCAGCTTGTTTAGTTCAGAAAAGTTTTTGTAAGTAGCCAAATTATCTGAACATATCCCGTCCTCTGCAAAATAAACGGATCAAGTCATTAAACTGGTAATGTTAGATGTTTAAAATGCTGCGTGACTTTGACTTTGAACGTTCAAACACTGGAGAAGTTACCATGGTAACGGTGAACCGCAGTAACGGACAAGCTGCAAAATCTCCGTCTCTCGCTGTTGCTTTCTCTGCTTTCGGGTGAGTTTAGTCCCTAAAATCACATAAATAATATAAAACTGTTCTGGATACGTTTCTTACCTGTAATTGACACGCTTCTGTCGAATATTTACTTTATTGAAATAGTTTATTTTCTTCGGAAAAAGTCCGTTAGCATAACTGTTTTCAGTTTGGCTAATGTACTGAGCTCTTATGAAAGTTTGCGTTTTTAATCACATCTTTATGTTCAGAAGAGAGGCTTTGATAGTTTTGCTAAGGTTTTGTTGGTAATCTGCCAATGGGTAATTGAAAGTGAGCTAATTTATATAAACTGCTATATGACATCACTTACAGGAAGCGCGAAAATCAAATGAAACGAAATGAAATGATCTCTCATGGTAAACAAATTACCTCGATTACATTTAATGTTTAATCATTTAATACCAATCACATTGAAGAAAAAATGTTCTGTGATTTCAGGAGTGAACAAATCTACAACACCGGAGGAGGAAGAGCTGCTGACAGGAGTAACTTTAGGAAACTCAGGTGAACTGAGAAAGCTCATTAACTAACTTCATACGCATTTTTTCCACAAAGGGTAACACTTTAGTATGGGGAACAATTCTCACTTTAAACTAGTTGCTTATTAGCTTGCATATTGGCTGTTATTACAGATATCAATGCCTTATTCTGCATGACCTTATTCTACAACATCCCTAAATCCCACCTGATATCCACCCTTAAACGCTATAACTACCTTACTGTCTATTAATAAGCAGTATATTAAGAGTTTGAGGCAAAAGTTAATAGTAAATATGTTTCCCATTCCAAAGTGTTGCCCCACAAAATATTTTACCTATATCACCATGCATGTTATTTTCTTTTGCAAAATTATTTTTTAATATTACAGTTTATAAGGTTCTGACATCCAAACATAAGTAACACAGATCAATATAAAATGAAGTAAGCCTAAAACAAATTTTGTTAATACATTTTTGTTTATATATTCTGTTTATTCTACTTTCTCTTACCTGCATTTCACCTCTGCTGTAGCTGTTTTGATTCTAATGAACCTGACATCATATAGGCTCTGTGATAAACTGTTTGTTATGTTTCTAGATTCTTCCATGCTGATGGCCTGCACTCCTGTCCAAGAAAATCTCAGGCTAAAAACCATATAACCAGTAAGCAAATCCTCAAACATACACTACTGTTCAAAAGTTTGGGGTCTGTAAGATTTTTTTTTGTTTTTGAGAAAAAAAAGAAAAAAAAATCACATTTTAAAATCATTAAAGGGTTAGTTCACCCAAAAATGAAAATAACGGCATTAATTACTCACCCTCATGTCGTTCCACACCCGCAAGATCTTCATTAATCTTCAGAACACAAATTAAGATATTTTTGTTGAAATCCGATGGCTCAGTGAGGCCTGCATAGCCAGCAATGACATTTCCTCTCTCAAGATCCATTAATGTACTAAAAACATATTTAAATCAGTTCATGTGAGTACAGTGGTTCAATATTAATATTATAAAGCGACGAGAATATTTTTGGTGTGCCAAAAAACAAAATAACGACTTATATAGTGATGGCCGATTTCAAAACACTGATTCATAACACTCCAAAGCTTCCTGAAGCAGTGTATCGAATCATGATTCGGATCGTGTCAAACTGCTGAAATCACGTGACTTTGTCGCTTCGAACCGCTGATTCCATACGCTGATTCATAACGCTCCGATGCTTCCTGAAGCAGGAAATGTCATTGCTGGCTATGCAGGCCTCACAGAGCCATCGGATTTCAACAAAAATATCTTAATTTGTGTTCAGAAGATGAATGAAGGTCTTACGGGTGTGGAACGACATGAGGGTGAGTAATAAATGACATTCTTTTTATTTTTGGATGAACTAACCCTTTAACCCCTGGTTGTTTCAGTGAGAGTGTCTGTGAAAAAATCCTTTAGCATAAAATTATCAGCGAAATGAGATGAGGTGACAAATAATGTTTTAGTGGTTGTAGTTATGATAAACTATTATGATAACAGGATGTTATGGTCATTAATATATTTTCTCTAGGTCTTTTTTGAGTTATTTATTTATATGTATTTTTTACTGATACATTCTTAAATACGTTTTACTAAATATTTGGTAACTCTTTACAAGAAGTTTCATTTGTTAAACATTAGTTAATTTATTAACTAACATGAACTAACTATGAGCAATACATTTGTTGCTGTATTTACTAATTTTTGTTAATGTTAGTTAATGAAAATACAGTTGTTCATTGTTTGTTCATGTTAGTTCACAGTGCTTTAACTAATGTTAACAAGATTTTAATAATGTATTAGTATCTAATGTTAACTAATGGACCTTATTGTAAAGTGTTACCAAATACTTAAATACTTTAAATGCTGACTGGTTCAGGGGGTCGACAGCTTTAGGCCTCTAAAATGTTTGAATTAAAATCACCAATACAATATCAGAGGGTAAATATGTCATTAGAGTTCTTACAATTATGGCTGTGCTCTTGTTACCAGAAGCGTTTGGCGCTGAGATTCTTCAGGATGTGGCCTTGATGCCGTGAAGATGGTGAGTTTCCCCAATAGCTACCACTACCGAGATCAAGAGACTGATCACAACTTCAATCCGTATTAGTCTATTTTGATAGGTATATATGTTATGTGTCTTTTCTTTTTCATTACAGCCCATCACTGACAGGCTTTCCTGTGTAAACCATCATATTTATCCAAATGAGGTTTGTAAATGCATGAATTCTTTATATTTTACATTAATCATTAATTTTGAATAAAAATTACTTGTAGAAGAAAATGTGACAAGGCCTCTCACAAAATGCCATATTAAAGGAATATTCAGAGTGCAAGTCAAAACTGCTTCTGTTGGGCAATATTACGCTACAAATATCGTCTATTGAGCTAAAGTTAAATTGAACCTGGAATGTTGATTTATGTTACCAGATGCGATACTTTGTAATGGGCATGTACAATGGATTTTGAACTCTACTATTTTTATTGCAGGGTCTCTGGGATCCCCAGCTGAAGGCATGAAAACATCAGATCTTGGCCTGGACAGATGTACCAACAGTACACCACACCGACTTCTGCTTTTGCATGGATGGCTGATTACTACCATGTTCTGTGAGGGTATTACTATAGCAAAACTGAGCACCTGTGACACTGGGATTTCTAGTTGTAAAGAATAATCACACAATGTTTTTTAGACGTTGCAAACTTTTCTCTCTCTTTTTCTCTTACAAACAACACAACAGTTAAACCTTTTCAAATTCTTTTCTGGTGGTGCACAAGTCCTATTCTACGAAACAGAAATTAAGATATTCATATGCTCACATTTAAGCTGCAGACACATTACTTTGAGCATGCGAAATTTCTTCGGACACTGCAACTGGTGTGATATGACGTCTGCAGAGTCTTTTTATAAACATGAATTCAACATTTAACAAATAGTATATTCAAAATATAAAAATATACAGTCTACTCGACTTTACTACACTTTTTTTTTTTTAATTTAGCCATTAGGTCACACCTTCTTGTAGCGATTTTGTACTCTTTACACATAGTCGTGTGATGTGAATTCGCAGGTCAGAGTTCCAAACCAAACTTTTTGCATGAGCTTGTGTTTCTGGTCTCCCGCATTTGTCTGCATATGAATGGAGGTCAGTGGAATGAAAAGCGTAGTGTGACCGCACCTTATTCTGCAGTTGCAGCACACCTGTATCAAAAGTGTGAAGTATGCGAGATCTCACATATGACATATCAGTATGTGACATCCCACTCAAACATGTGCTCTATGCAGTGATAAACATTTTCTTGTCGTTATTAATCAATCAGTAATCAACACAGCACCACCCTGAAATTACCTTGCACTGTAGAATTATGGTTTTGGCAAGAAATGAAAAGAAGCCAATAATTTATTATAAATGCTACTATTTTACAATTAATATTTAAGACTATGTTAGAGAGGGATAGAAGTCATTTTTATGGATGATAGGATTTTTTTCATTACAGGTCATTTATTTGAATGATCAGCAAAAATTTGAGCCTTTGAGAATAATTTGAATTCGTAGAATAAGATTAGTACAAATTTAACTGTTGTGGTTGTGAGAGAGAAAAGAAAAGAAAACTACAAGTTTGAAAATCCTAATACATTTTCTCAGTGACTTTACTGAAATATTCTCTACAGATTCCACTGTCACGGGAGCTCAGTTTTGCTACAATAATACTATATATTATACAGCACATGCATAATTTGAGACAATATCCTGATTAAATTTCCAGTCTCATTTTACCAATGACAAACCACGTCTATCTTATTAACTACTATTCATTTTGTGTATAATCAATATATAAACAAGTGATATTTAATTGTTAACAAGGGATTGGCTGGACCCTGCTGACCTAATCAGTATTTCTCGTCCAATGGTCATACTTTAATTTTCCGGTTTCTCTAGTATTGCATCCTTCTCATGGGCATTTAATGATTTTTCAGTTTGGGTTAAACCTCTTTTTTGACCCATAATATGTATTTTTTTTTTTAAAAAAGTAATTAAAAATAGTTTTGTCTATGCTATTGAAATTGTGGGTTACATCTTTGTCACCTTTTTCACCCAAGGAGTTTACATTCCTGGCAATACAAGAGCGAGGAACTTACATTTTAATTACAAAGGAAAACCAATTCATCTGCTATATTCTTCTGTCCTCCGTTTTCAAGGGTAAGATTTCTTTATAAACCATCTACTCACCCATATGTCTTATTTTTGTGGAACACAAAAGGAGAGAGTCACAGTCTCAGTCACCATTAGAAAAGAAACTGATAGTGAATTATGACTGAGACTGTCAGTCTCTTGATGTTCTGCCTTACATTTCCTTTTGTGCTCCAATAAAAATAACATGTACAAAAGAACATGACCAGTTTTGTTCATGAGTAAATATTTAACTTGAGACTGTTAAGCCTGTAATTTTCATGTAATCCTCTGTATTTGAATGTAAATGCCTTCTCTATTAGTCATATTGACGGTTTGTATAGGAGGCTAAACATGCAGGCTATATGTAACTGTATTTTGTAAATATTAAAACAATGTTAACTGAATGTGATGTGTGATTATTACATAAGCATGCTCATTTATCTATTAGTATTAAGTATTTGAGATTTTTAAAAACGAAAATGTGTTAACTGTGTAAAACTTTAGCCCAGCTGAAATCAGCATCGTTTCAGCATAAGGTAAGCAAACGATCCGCGTCGATTTTCCGTTAGTTTTGAATGACGTGTGTGACGTTGGTCTTTGATGTCGTGAGAAACATCGATTCTAGGTTGATTCTGTGTCAATGTTCTATCTCGGTGTAGCCTGAAAGGTTCAGCCTAAATAAATAAAGGCCATATAAAGCCCCTGCACAGCGGCCAGTATTTACAGCTTTGCATCGTCCACGCATCGGCCAGAGAGCATTCGCGATCAGAGGCCGACGTCTCGGCGACATTTTCCCGATGAGCAAACGCTCCGTGAGCTACGTCCCGGCGATAGAACTTTGTCCATCGAGACAACATCGGCCCGACGTATGTGTGTTATCTGGGTTCAGATGGACAAGCCGCTTTTAAAAATGAGTTGGAGAAGGCGGTCAACGAAATGCGTAACAATTTGGATTTGGAAGTCAGTATTTTAAGTTCCAGAGTGGAAAGTATTGAAACGAAAATGAACACAAAGGAGGTGCGAGGCAAGCCCTTTGATCCAGATGACTCATTGGTTATTGTCGGGTTGCCGCAAATAGAAGGGGAAGGTGTGGAGGTCAAAGTTAAAGAGTTGTTGCGCAAGGGTCTGCGCTGTGACCCGGTGCCAAAGCTGGTGGCCGTGGAGCGCTTAAGGCCGAGAGGACGACAACCAGGGCTGGTGAAAGTGGAGCTCGAGACAGTTCAGGACAAAGTGGCCGTGCTTCGTAGGAAGTCTAAGCTCAAGGATTACGACAACTATCGAAGAGTGTACGTATCGTCTGCGAAATCGCACGCGGAGCGGCTTATGGATTTCAATTTGCGAACTCTCCTCCGAGAGATTCCATCTGCAAAGGATTACTATTTGGCTGGTAATGGGAGGTTGATTAAACGTTCGGAGAATGACGCGGAAAGAGAGCCTCGGGTGTGACGCGATTACGTCCAGCCTGTAAGTACTGACTTTGTTTTGGTTCACTGGAACGTAAATGGATGGACGCTAAATAACTGTAAACTTAGAGCGCATCTTCTCCTTTCGCTGGAGCCAGATATAATCTCTTTAAATGAGACTCATCTATATAATTTTGTACATGAGCTTGATGGCTTTACCTGGATTGGGCATAATCGTGCTGTGCACAAAAGAGCTGTTAAAGGCTCCGGTGGTGTGGGTGTTTTTGTTAAGAACATTATTTTGGACAATTTTTCAATGAGAACTGACAAGGTTTATGAGGGAATACTTTGTCTACGCTTTGAGCATGTTGTGTCACGATATTCGTTTATAGTAATCTCCTGTTATTTGTCCCCTGAAACCTCGACATGGGGTCGTAATGCGGATCTTTTCTTTGCTCATTTACTTTCATTAATATATGCGGCTGATGCTGACTCCGTTTACATCTGTGGAGATTTAAATAGTCGCATCGCGCACCTCAAAGATTATGTTGAGGAGGATGATATTCCCTCCAGGGTGGTGTTGGACTCAAGTTCAAATAAACATGGGGAAACTTTCATTGAATTTCTTAAAGATTCTAAATGTTGTGTTTTAAATGGAAGAGTAACCCCGGAAAATGACAATTTTACTTCTATATCTGTCAGAGGTAAAGCTGTGGTTGATTACATTGTGACGCCACATGTAGATTTAAATACCTGTGCAGAATTTAAAGTCTTTACTCCTTAGGGTCTAGTAGAAAAAAAAGAGCAGCAGGTGATAAACCTGATAGATGATAGAAGTAAGCTCCCTGATCATTCTGTGCTATATTTACGTTTTAAAATACAAGAGGCAGGCTTTACAAAAAGAACATATTTTGATTTGAAAAGTAAGAGTCCAATGAGAAAGTTGCATGATAACTTTCTGGAGTCTGAGGTCTGCTATAAAGCTCTGAATGACATTGTAGACCAATTAGAGAATGGGGAAAACACACAGGAAAATGTGAATCATTGCTATGAATGGTTTTGTTTGACTTTACACAGAGAAATTGATAAATATAGACCCAAACGAAGCAGAAGAAGTAATAAAAATACATATAAAATTAAACAACCCTATTGGAATAATGAACTACAGAGTATATGGCAAAATTTACGCATGGCAGAGAAACAATATTTACAATGCAAAGAACAGATTTTGAAAAAAGATTTATTTGTTGTATTTAAAAATCGTCAGAATGACTTTGATAAAATGTTGAGATTTTATAAAAGACGCTTCAGGAGAGGAAAAGCTCTCCAGCTACAACAGCATCTGCAGAGTAATAATTCACAACAGTTCTGGAGAGAAATTAATAAGCTTGGACCGAAAAGGAAAAAGCCAATTCCACATGAGATTGTTACAGATACAGGGGAATCTATATTTACAACAGAGCAAGTGATAAGCAGATGGAAGACAGACTATAGTAACTTGTTTGCATGCAACAACACCCATCAGTTTGATGATGAGTTCTTAGTAAATATCTGCAGATCTAAAATGCTGCTTGAACATAAATGTCCATTTTTGCACTTCACTAATGATGTTTTAGATCGTGAGATTACTGTGGATGAGGTGCAGACTGTTATTGAAAAGACTAAAACATATAAAGCTGTTGGTGTGGATGAATTGTCTAATGAGGTCCTTAAATGTCCAAAGCTGTTAAAGACTCTGCATTGTTTATTTAAATATTGTTTTGAAAGTGGTTTTATACCATCAGTGTGGTATAAGTCTATTATCCAGCCTATCCCCAAGTCTTCTCAAGCTGACCCAAGAGTCCCCTTGAACTACAGAGGCATCAGTTTGTTAAGTACAGTTTATAAAGTGTTCTCTGGCATCCTCAACAATCGGCTTTGTGAATTTTTAGAAATGAATAAAATCTTGGTGGATGAACAGAATGGATTTAGAAAAAACAGAGCGTGCATTGATCACATTTATGTTCTGTCCTCAGTGGTGAGAGCAAGACTGCAGGAAGACAAAAGTACTTTTGTTTGTTTTGTGGATTTTAAAAAAGCTTTTGATTGGATAAACAGAGACCTTCTGAAATATAAGTTAATTATGTGTTGTATTGGTGCACGTTTTTATAAATCCATTAAAGCCCCGTACAAGGCCCCACTAGCCTGTGTGCAGGTGAATGAGCTAAGGACAGGTTGGTTTTCTACTCCATTTGGAGTGAAACAAGGAGACGTTCTCTCACCAACTCTATTTGCAATTTATGTGAATGACTTAGCTCAAGAAATAAAGAGAGCCAACTTGGGTGTAGACATTGATGATTTGAATCTCAGCATATTATTGTATGCTGATGACATTGTTTTGGTTGCTGACGAGGAGGCAAAGCTGCAGAAGATGCTGGATATTATGTATAAATGGTGTAATAAATGGAGACTTGCCATTAATGGGGATAAAACACAAATAGTTCATTTTAGAAAGCCTTTTGTACATCAGAGTGATTATGAATTTTATTTTGGACAAACATTACTGATGTATTCTGTAACTTATAAGTATCTTGGTTTTGTTTTTCATGAAAATGTGAATTTTTCAGAAGGCAGACGAGTGTTATCAGAGTCTGCTGGGAGGGCACTTGGAGCTGTGGTTAATAAGCTGAAGGTCTGTCCTGAGCTGAGTTTTGATATATTTACTAAACTGTATGATTCAGTGGTTAGACCTGTGTTGTTCTATGCTGCTGGAGTATGGGGCTTTGAAGATGCTCCAGAATGTAATGCAGTCCAAAGTAGGGCTATTAGATATTTTCTTGGAGTACACAGGTTTACCACTAGGGCGGCCATAGAGGGGGACATGGGCTGGGAGCCCTGTGTGGTCAAACAAAGAGTGGAAGTCCTTAGGCTATGGAACCGCCTTGTGTGTTTACCAGAGGAAAGACTCACACAAAAAGTGTTTAACTGGGATAGATCTCACGGACATCCTTGGTCTAAGGATGTCCTTGAGATCTTCTCAGTAGTAAATTTACAACAATTGTTTTTGAATGGTTTACAGGGTAAGATCACCAATATCAGACAAATATTATTTGAAATTTATAAAGAACAGTGGAAATTAGAGACGCTACGGAAGCCTAAATTAAGAAGTTATGTACAGAAAAATTCTTTACTGAACCTTATGTCAAATATAATCTGAAAAGAAGACAGAGGTCTCTGTGTGCTCAGCTCAGAGCTGGAGTGCTGCCCCTAGAGGTGGAAGTGGGGCGCTTTAAAGGAGTCCCAGAGGAGGATAGGTTATGTTCTGTATGCGATTTATGTTTGGTGGAGGATGAATTTCATTTTATGTTTCATAGCCCTCTGTATAACAATTTAAGAATTGATTTGTATAATATGATGCAACAGAAAAATCCAGATTTGTTTTGGCTGTCTGAAGGTGAAATTATGTGTTGGTTATTTGAAAATGAAATTTTTTGTATGGTAACCTTTGTTGAGAAGGCATGGACATTAAGACAAAAGACTTTGTATCCTGAGATGAGGTGATTTAGTTATGATTATGTCAGGATGTTGTGACTTATTGTACTGTTTGTTTGTTTTTTGATGGACATCTTTCCTAATGATTGGATAGTGTCATATAAGCCCATGCGGGCTGGGCACCATGAGTGCATGACACTTAAATAAAATATTCATTCATTCATTCATTCATATACATTTTCACGCAGATACAGATAATATTAGATAACCTTTTTGTTTTGCTTCAATAAATGACATTGTCTTTTACAAACTGTACTTTGTGTTTTCTCAGGCTGCCTTTGTTTGAATTTCTGAATCAATTTAGTATCAGATGTACATAAAAACAGAAGAAATCAGGAATCAAATACTTTTTCACAGCATTATATGATTATATCACTGTATTCTCTTCTTCTCTTCACTGTAATCTGGTGTTTTATGTGTTTTTGTTCAATTCTAGGAGGAGCTCAATACAGCACTGAAGTCCTTACAGAAGAAACTTCAACACAATGAAAAAATGAAAGGAGAGTTTGAGAAAACAGTTCAACACATCAAGGTGAGGAAACAGAATCGAGAGTCATTTTCATTACAGCTGTAGGATCACTATATACAGTTATGATCTGATATATTTAATATAATGGATTCCAGTTTATTATTTCTGTAAATGACGAGCAGCGATCTGCTTCTGGATCCGTTATATGTCGGTATCCGAGTTTATCTCTGATATGAATGATGTGAAGTGTTGATGTGTGTCGACTGAGATGATTGAAGTGAATGTGATTTGATTTCAGTCTCAAGCTGAGCACACAGAGCGTCAGATTAAACAGCAGTTTGAGAAGCTTCATCAGTTTCTCAGAGATGAAGAAGAAGCTACAATCACTGCACTGAGGGAGGAAGAGGAGCAGATAAAGCAGATGATGAAGGAGAAGCTGGAGGAGATGAACAGACACATCTCAGCTCTTTCACACACAATCAAAGACATGGAGGAGATGATGAAAGCCAGTGACGTCTGCTTTCTGAAGGTCTGATTTCAGATCATTGGTTGATCATTGGTTCATTGATTGAGTTCTTGATGATAAATGGTGTGTTTGTTCTGCAGGAGTTTCCAGTCTCAAAGGAAAGGTGAGTGATCTGCTCCTGTCTCTGGTCTCTCTGGTTCTGATCCAAAGCCACTGCAGTTCTGACTCCTGAATGTTCTTCCAGAGTCCAGAGCTCACAGCCGGATCCACAGATGGCTTCTGGAGCTTTGATTCATGTGCCGCGTTACTTGGGCAACCTGCCGTTCAGAGTCTGGAAGAAGATGCAGGACATCGTCCAAAACAGTGAGTCTGACTGCAGAAAGAAAGAAAGAAAGAAAGAAAGAAAGAAAGAAAGAAAGAAAGAAAGAAAGAAAGAAAAATGACAAGCTCCACTAATAATTTCTCAATCCATCATAATCAGTTAGTGAAACTCAACAGACAGTGAGAATAAACTGATTTAAATCAACACAGACTATAAGAGCCGATAACATGAAGATGATCAGATCAGTGTTAATTTTGACAGCAAATTTTAATTTAGTTTTAGTCATAGTCTTTTGACTAAAATGCCATTTAGTTTTAGTCATATTTTAGTCATCGGAAATTGTTTTAGTTTTAGTCAACTAAATATCATAAGATTTTAGTCGACTAAAATTTCATTTAGTTAAATTATAATGCATTAAGCATTTCTCTAACAATACACAGATCCTATGCACTGATATAGGTAGGCCTACATATTCCCCAAACTGTTTATGTTCACCCAACTGTACTTTGCTCGCCAAAGCGGACGTTTTTTGACCGTTTAAGTGCAAAAAGACACGAAAGAGCAAAATTCAGTACTTATCATTGAGGTACTATAGTTTTTGTTTCAAACTTTTATTAGATTTGATTTTTAGTTTTTCTGTTTTCATTGTAATTTTAGTTAAAAGTATTAGTCATTTTTTTGTGTTTATGTCTTTTAGTATTTGCTTTTAAATGTCTATAAGTTTTTAATTCTGTTTGTTATTTTAATACCTCAAGTTAAGCTAAAGCTTAGACTTATATATATATATATATATATATATATATATATTATATATATTATATTATATTATATATTATATTATATATATAATTTTTTTTTTTTTTCAGTTAACGTTTACTTCAAGTAATGAAGATTTCTTTGGTTTTAGGTTTAGTTAACCCTTATATTTGTAAAATATATTGATTAATGAGTCAAATAATGTTCTTCTTTCCTTCCTGTGACAGAAGATACGGTAGTTTACTATGAATTGAATAGAAATTAAATTAAATACAGTTTATTGTGTAAACAAAATAACAAGGACCAGGAAAAAATCATTATAAACCATCCCGAAATACACCGTGACTCTTATTCTGAAATGTCTGCAGTCTGCACTGTAGCAGCCTGCTCATGAGGGTGATAGAATATGCATTCTTACATCCGTCTAAAACATACTACCATATAAACATCGTGTAGTAAACATCATAATTCATCAACATTGGCTTATAAGCAATCGCTTGGCATAAATGTGCGCTATTTATTAATTGCGAAGTAGTCTGAAGTGCTGCTGCTGCTGCACGAGTCTGTAGAGCGCGCAATAGCGCCGCCTTTCCTGCGGTTAGATCAGCACGTTACACTTCAAATGTGTGCAGCTTCCACACAGCAGTCCTGACTGGATATCTTCCCAAATCGTCCATCTCTTTAATTTTTGTCTCGTTTTTATTCTTTGACGAAAATTAGAGTAGATTTTAGTCATAGTTTTAGTCATTTAAAATGCATTTTTATTTAGTCATCGTTTCGTTTTCATCCGTGAAAATTAACACTGGATCAGATGCTGCTGAAGATCAGACACACACTTACAGTTTTTCATCTACAGCAGAAATCTCAACAGATCTCATTGATTTATTGTGATTTTAATTGATGGACACAAATGTCTGAATCACACATTTAATGTTTGTGGTTGATGATAAAATGAGTGTGAAACTAATAACAGCACTGACAGTGATCAGAGGAACATGTGTTTGATCAACAGTGTCATAATTCATAATAATCTGTGTTGGGTCACTCTTGATCATTATATGAACAATAAAAGCATCTGTTGATTGTGTCTCATCAGCTCCTGTGATTCTGGATCCAAACACTGCAGAACCACGTCTCGTCCTGTCTGATGATCTGACCAGTGTGAGATTCAGCAGGAACAAACAACCTCTTCCTGATAATCCAGAGAGATTTAACATCTATCCCTGTGTTCTGGGTTCAGAGGGTTTTAACTCAGGAACACACTGCTGGGATGTGGAGGTTAAAGAGAGTTCAGCCTGGATTCTTGGAGTAACTACAGCATCAAACCAGAGGAAGGGATGGGGTTTCTTCAACGCTGATGTCTGGAGTGTGACGTATGGATGGTTTGGTTTTCATGTCAATCAGAAGCTTGATCATGTGAGAGTGAATCTGGACTATGACAGAGGAACAGTGTCATTCTCTGTTCCTGTAACTAACACACATCTACACACATTCACACACACCTTCACTCACACACTCTTTCCATTCTTCTGTAATTATAGTTCTGACTCTCTGAGGATCTTAGCGGTCAATAGTCAGTAATTGTTACTCCTGTAGGTCTGGATCTTCCTGCTTTCATCATGTTTCCAATATTTAATCCAGATCACATGAGTAAGAGTGCTGTTGATCTGAATATCAGTACGGTGGCTGTGATTGGGCCGTGATGATCACATGACTGATATCAGCACTACAGCAACACTCACACTCTCATATTTCATATCAACAGATCAATAAACAACAAGGTTATTTAATTAGAGTTTAGAAGAAGTTTACAAAGCACTTTACACAATAAGAACAATTTTTTAGACCATTGTAGGATAATGACTTAGGATAATGTAGGATAATTATTTTTAGTCAAGTTTGTCAATTTGCTAAATTTCACATAATTATATATTTTTTTCTAGAAACTGAACCTAATTCTACACAGTTTCAGTGAATTAGTAAATGAATAATTGTTTGTTTCAGTTTAAATGATCATGTGTTCACTAAAATACATGTAAATGATGAACACTTAGAAACTCTTGATTAGCAGCATTTATGGATCTAATTTTAAAAAACAAAAAGTCAAAGTTTCTGTGATTCACTGAAATCTGACAAAGACTGAGCTTCAGAACAGAATCTGATGATCTCTAGTTTTAAAAGTTTTGAACTACAGCATCATTCAGACACAGGCATTGAGAATCAGCGCATGAATCTCAACAATGACAATCAAAAGCTTCATGCCGCAGTGCATGCTGGGAGTTTTGTATGCTGGCACCCAGCATGCATTGCAGCATTAAGCTTTTGATTGTCACCATTTCTGATGTGTGAATGATGCAGTACCTCTGAATGTGTTATGTGATGATGTCATAATCATCATGATTGTGTGATTCGCTGATCTCATCCTGTGTTTATAAATCACAGAGTCTTTCTTTGGTGTAAAATAGTTCCTATCAGATCACATCTAACAATCATTACAGGTAGTAAGTTAGTTTCACGTCATCTGCTTACTGCTTAATTTAGTTCTTACAACATTGTGTGGAGCTGCTAGATGTTTATTAAGATTAAAAGTGCTTTATTTTGTTTAAAATCTGTATGAGGTGGTGAGAGGGTCTTTTACCCCACAGACACACGGAGCAAAACCAGCATGAGGCAGAAGACACACAGTAATGATACAAACACTTCAGCTAAAATAATGTTTTTAATAATGTCTAATTTAATACTTGTTTAAAACAGTCACTTTAGCAAAGTTTTTACTATTTTCTGTTTTTATTTTGATAAATAAAAGAATTCATTTTTGTTCAATAAACATACTGTTATTAAAATATGTTCATTTTAAAAATACAGAAACAAAATTATTTAAAAAAAGTAAAGATTCTGAAAGCATTGAAGAAGATCACATAATAATTGAACCTCTGGTGCTCCTTATTTGTGAATCACACTCATCGTCCTCACGGTCAAAAGTGACCGGACACCTGTAACCTAACCTTATTTTTTCAGTAAAATCATTCTAATTCATTTTTGTTTAATAATATTTTTTCTTTTTGCATTTTGAGAGGGTTTTGTGGTAATAATATTTATGCAGTAATTAATATCCATTTTCCCCATAGAAAATATTTATATTTTTTTCCAATTTATGCAGTATTTCAGGTTAAAGGACTTTAACTAGTCCTTTAAAATGCAATTTCTTGAAGGCAGATTAGCGCCATCTGTTGAGAGTATAGAAAGAAAGCATGTAATATCATGGTGTAACCACTAGTTGCCTGTATAGCTCTCTATAAAGCAGCTTGTGAATTGCCTAGTTGTTTTTAGACATAATTACATATTTTTAATAGGTGGAAGATTTGAATATATATAAGTACTTTTTGTCAAATTGTAGATATTTTTTTTGTTAGAAATAGTGATTTGAAGTGTTAGTTTGTTGATTAGTTGATTCCAGTCAAACCTGAATATTGTGTTAGAAAGAGAACACAAGGAAGCATTTTGTTGCCAATTTTTTTATTCAGAATTTAATAATAATTATTAAAAAAATGCAATTCATTCAGTCATAACGCTTTATGTAAACATTTTTCAATGAACACGACTACCCTAGTGAAAAAAGTATACTTTATTGTATTTTAAATATATTCCCTTTTTCTATAGTACATTGCAAATATACTAACAAAAAATGTACCATCTTTAAATATATAAAAGGTATATTTAAAAAAAAAAGTAAAAAAACTTTGTTCCCGTTTGTTTGCTGAGTGGCGTTGAATGGATTATACGTGGAGCGCTATTGGAGTGGATTTCGTATAAACGCAAAACAAAGGAAGGTGAACGTGAACGAGGATTAAAGGGATCCCGCTCGCTTTGCTCAAGTTTGCAACGTGGACACAGGACGGACAACACAAGGAAGCCCGGTGGGTGCTGTTTACTATGTTAAAGCTTCATGCAATGGAATTTGAAGTTTTGAATCAAATAGAGACATGCTGTGTTGCTGATTTGTGCTGGTTGTGTTGTTGTTCATGGATGGAAAGGAGAAATCGAACTCTGAAATGGCTACTGGTGTTGATGCTGGAAAGGTTGTTACTGAAAAGGATGCAAATGATGATTTTGCTGTTGATGGTGCTGTTGAAAATGAGTCACAAAAAAGAGTGAGAAAAATGACTGCAAAGGGGGTTGCTCTGCTCTTTGAAAACTTGCAAAAAACCAGAAAACAGAAGTTAAGTCAAGTAAACAAACTCAAACAAAAGGTGAATGATCTAATTTCTCTCAAAATCACAAGTGAAACTATATCAGATGTGGAAAAGCAGATGAAGAGGTTTTTAAAGTATTGCAAAGAGGCTGAAGAACTGCATAATTCAATTGTTGAAATGCCAATACCTCAGGATGAGTTTGACAAGCAAAACAAATGGTTCAATGCTAAAATGGCTGGAAATATGGGTTTTTCCAAAGATATCAGTGAATGGTTGTCTGATACTGGAAAATCATTGAATGTGGATAAACTTTGTGATGCTTCATCTACAACAAGCAGTGAAATAGGGCCTGATGATAGTATTTCAAATGTGTCCACAAAAAAATCCCATCACAGCAAAGCATCAAAAAGTTCAGCCACTACTTCAAGTACAACTTCTTCTGCACGGATAAAGGCTATGGCAGAAAAGGCTGCATTATTACAACATGCTGCTGCTATGGAGAAGAGACATACTTTGGAGGAGGAAGAAGAAAAACTTCACATTCAAAGTGAAAGACTCAAAAGACAAAAAGAACAACTCATAATGAATGCAAAAATAGCAGCCAACGATGCAAAATTGTCAGTTTTAAGAACTAGTGATGTTGGAAGCAGTAAAAAGGCAACGTCCAATGATTCAAAATGTAAAAATTCATGCTCATTGAATCACAGTTCACAAGTAGAGCTGCCTGGGAATTCTACTCATGTTGCAATGCATTGTCCAACCACACAACAAGCTGCAAGCATACAGGATTGTACAGCTGCTGTTCAAAATATTCCAGTCTCTTATTCTCAATCACAAATTCATTCTTCACAATCTCATCCTCAAACTGATAATGGACAAGATATGTTGTACAACATTATGCAGCAACAAGCAAACATAACTGCTCAGCTTATTCATCGGGGGGATGTGGCATCTTCTTTACCTCCTCGAGTAATTCCAATTTTCGATGGAGATCCATTACAGTTTGCTGCTTTTATCCAAGCTTTTGAACATGGAATTGAAAGAAAGACTACAAACGTACAGGATTGCTTGTATTATCTAGAACAGTACACTAGAGGACAACCAAGAGAACTGGTCAGAAGCTGCCAGCATATGCCAGCAGAACAAGGGTTCAGAAAGGCCAAGAATTTGTTGAAGGAACATTTTGGTCACGAGTTGAAAATCACTGCAGCCTACATGGAAAAGGCTTTGAACTGGCCTTCTATTAAACCTGATGACATCAGTGGTTTGCAAGCATATGCTTTGTTTCTGAGAGGGTATTGCAATGTGATGGTAAACTTGCAGTATATGGATGAGATTAATGTTTCATCAAACCTTAAGAACATCATGATGAAACTGCCATATCGACTCAGAGAGAAATGGAGAGTCAAAGCTTGTGAGTTACAAGAACGAAATGGCTGTAGGGTCAAGTTTACAGACATGGTGGATTTCATTGAACATCAGGTTAAGATTTTAACAGATCCTCTCTTTGGAGATATTAAAGATCTACAACCACACATATCCCACAAAGTTAAGTCTGTACCTTACAGTGGTAGAGGGCGAAGTTCAGCTACAGTGGCTATTGTCAATGCTGTTGAAGGTTTACAGCCTAAATTCTATCCATCACAGCATAGTTATTCATCTTGCTGCTATGCATGCAAAGAAAATCACGTTTTGGAAAAATGCCCACTGATTCAGACAATGACTCACAGACAAAAGATTGAATTTTTGAAGAATCATGGAATTTGCTTTGCCTGTCTGAAAACTGGACATCTTAGCAAAGATTGTACAAGCCGTCAGACTTGTTGTGTGTGTAGTCAGAAACATCCTACTATACTCCATATCTCATCTAAGAGTAAAACCTTTGAGGAGAAACAAGTGAGTAATGCTCTTGTTACTTTGCAGACCTATGCTCATACTGGGGCCGGAGAATCAGATTGTTCATTGTCCATTGTGCCCTATGCCGTCAAGACCCTATTGGGGTGGGTCATAAACGGTTTTGTAAAGGAAGCAGATGATGGACGGAAGATTGGCTTTCAATCAGTCACTGCAAATAGGATCTCTGTTTCCAGGCTAGAAGAGTTATTGGTTGCTCAGTACAATCATGATTTCAGTGAGAAAACTTCAGATGATGATTTCAAAATATCTAGAGAGGATCAAAGATTTATGGAGATAATGGATCAGTCAATTAGCATTGAAAATGGTCATTACTGTATTGACTTACCCTTCAGGAAGGATGATGTCATCATGCCTAATAATAGGTGCCTTGTTGAACAACGTCTAATGAACTTGAAAAGGAAGTTCACTAAGAACCAGGAGTTTCAAAAGGAATACACAGCTTTTCTCACTGATGTTATTGATAAGGGGTATGCTGAAGCAGTACCACAAGATCCGTTACTTCGGAATGATGGTAAAGTATGATTTTTTTTTTTTTAAGGTATCATATTTTCACAATACAACTTTTAACACACTTTAATATAATTGTACTTTAGTATATTTTCTAAAAATACATATTTAGTATAGTTTTTAAAAGTGTATTTGTTTGCACTTTATAAAAATATATTTGAGGTATATTTTAACTGTGCTGAAAATGATCATTGTAACAATGCACTGAAAGTATATTTAAAAAAATACATTATTTAATATCCTGAAGTTGTGGCGTATCTAAGGTTAGATTTGAGTATATTTTTTTAAGTTTACTTATTCATCCTTGGAATTCATTTTTATTACTTGTGCTTATTTATTTCAGTATGACTAATGCATTAAAAGCCCATTTAATATATGCAGTGTAGCCTATAATTTCCAAATATGAGTAAATATGTTTAATACGTTTACACTGGCAGAATCATTTTACAATCGAGCACACAAATCTATATTGAACAACACACCAGCAGCACAAGTAACATTACATTTGAAAAAATATGCTGAGTGTTTAAACTTATCGGAATTCAAATGTCTCTTCAACTTGGAAACTTCGAAGGACCACATGTCTTGCTATGCAGTGTGGAAGGAGAGGGAGATGCGTCGCAATACGGGGAATGAGGTATCAACACTTGTCAATGCAGATCAACTAAGGAAAAACCAGTATTATGTGTCCTTACTAATAGATGTTGTTGGGTTCTTGGTTGAAAACCAGTTGCCACTATGGGGGAAGGTTGACGCTTTTGATGACATGTCGGAGGGGGAGGTCTGTACTTTTTTTTCCCATGCTTTATTACACCATCCAAAAGGATCCTGAATTGGCCAATGTGGTGAAGACAATCCCTCGCAATGCCACTTACACCTGTCATGATATGCAAAATGAACTTATAGAAACACTCAGTAATGTGGTGACAGAGGCTATAGTGGAGGAAGTTGGTGACTCCTATTACACTTTGAAAGTTGATGGGATGCGTGACCCCACAGGATGTGAAAATATATCAATTGAGTCTTACGAAGTTATAGAGCATCTACTGTGCATCGCTACGGCTCAGAAAGGTGACGCACAGGCATTAACTGACACCGTTCTGACTGAGCTTAACAAGGTTGGCCTGGATAGCTCAAAAATTCTGAGTCAGAGCTGCGCTTATGTCAGGGAAACGTGGTGGTGTTCAGAAAATTCTACAGGACAGACTTGGACGTGAGATACCATATGTGCACTTCCTCAGGCATCAGTTGCATTTGGTTGTGGTTCATGCCATCTCTGCAGAGGCCGCACTTTTGGAGTTTTTTGAGGTGTGCGATTCCCTCTACAAGTTCTGCAGAAAGCCAACGGTTGTTATGCATTATAAAGGTGCGCATCTTAAATGTCTTCTGGTGCAAAGATGGACAGGGCATCTTGCCACTGTCTCAGTCGTTCTTAAGTCATTTAATGACATAAAATCGATTCTGACCGATGCTGACACTGTGCTGAACTATGGCGCAGAGACGAGAATGGAAGCTACAGGCCTGCTGCGCAAGGTATCTGAGCCAAGTTTCATGTTCCTTGCCAACTTAAAGGGATAGTTCACCCAAAAATAAAAAAAATGGTTGTTTATCTGCTTACCCCCAGTGCATCCAAGATGTAGGTGACGTTTCTTCAGTAGAACACAAATGATGATTTTTAACTCCAACCGCTGCCGTCTGTCAGTCAAATAATGTGAGTGAATGGGAACTCGAACAATAAGAGTCGAAAAAGCTTGCATAGACAAATCCAAATTAAACCCTGCGGCTTGTGACGGCACACTGATGTCCTAAGACACGAAACGATCAGTTTGTGTGAGAAACCGAACAGTATTTATATCATTTTTTACCTCTAAAACACCTCTATGTCCAACTGCGTTCAGCATTCGCTTAGTGAGATCTGATCGCGCTCTGACAACGGCAGTGATGTCTCGCACTCATTGAAGTATAAGCGCGAGACATCACTGCCGCTGTCAGAGCGCGATCAGACCTCATATTTTTGGGTGAACTATCCCTTTAACCCACAGAGTCCTTTCTCTATTGGACCCACCGAACAAGCCTCTCCAGAGAGAGGACACTGACTTGTTGACAGGTTTAAGTGTTGTGGCGAGTGCAACAGCATGTGTTAAAAAACTCTTTCTAGAGAGCACACGGATGGACGGTTACATTGTTACAGGGCCTACAGGAGGACACAGAGGTAATGATGATGGGGAAACTGAACTTTGAAGATTGTACTACATAATTCAACATAACTGATTCGGTGGTTGGGGAACTGGAGCGTAGATTCAGCGAGCGCAACTCATAACTGGCAAGTGCACTTGCAGAACTAAATCCAGAGGCCGATAACTTCCTTGATGTGAAAGCTGTGAAGCATATTCTCGACCTGTCACAATCGATTATGATTGATGCTGAGTTTGAAGTTTCTAAAGAGTTTTTAATGTCACAAAAGCAAGCAATGCAAGAGACTGGTCCATACAGCACATCATCTCAACGTACCAAAACCATCTGATTGCCATGCCCAGTGTGCTGACTGCTTTCAAACATGCATTAACATTTGCCGCATCCACAGCAATGTGTGAGAATTCATTCTCCACTCTGAAAAATATTTTTTTTCGGAACACAGACGCAAAATGCTACACGAGAGAAAGGCCAGGTTGGTGCAGCTTGCATTCGAGAAAGACTTGACACGCAAATGCACAAGCGAATGGAAGGACACAGTACTTAGACGGTTCAGCAGCAACACTCGTTGCCTGCAACTTTTCGGAGAGTAAGTCGTTTGTTCATTTCACTTATTAAAGCCAGCCCTGGCTTTGATGATAAGGCCTACTAAGCAGTAGGATTGTTGATGAATGTTTGCTGGGTCTACGTGTTTTATACTTGGCTGCCTGTAAGATATGCTTATGTCATTTCTGCCTGGTGCGTGGCTTGTCCAATTGGCTACTTGCTGCCCTAATGTGTGCCTCAGTTATGTCAGCGGTCCTGTCCTGTTACTTATATGTTGTCCAGGGGTGTTTTTGATGATGGTGGAGGCTGGTGTTGTCTAATGTTTATAACCAGTGGTAAGCCTACTTAATTGTTTTCTGGAAGTGCTTAAACTGTTGAGAGGTGGATGAACTATTTCTGACATGTCAGAGATGGGTAAACTGCATTTATTTGCATATAGCCACCACGACAGCCCTACGCTGTGTGTGACTGAGCTGGATCTCGAGTAGAGAGAGGGCATAACTTTACCCCACCCCTTTCTGCCTTTTAATGTGACTCCACTCCAAATGCTGTCTTCATTTTGTTTATTAAACGCAACATTTCATTTCAAAAGCATTTCTAAATTCAGTTCATATTCCCAAAAAAAATTAAATTTCAAGCCAAAATAACGAAATGGTTAAAAAAAATATCGCAAAAGTTTTGCGCAAATCTGTAATGGAAACAAGAATAAACGAAACGCGCAAATAATTAATAATTAATAATAATAATAATAATAATAAAACGTGTTTCTCTTTTTTATTGCATTTCTGCTGTGTTGGACTATGATGTCGCCACTGCATAAAAAAAAAATATTTCTCAAACGGCAGTGCCCCCCCGCCGATGACCAGTAGCCCCTCCATTGTCAGGCTTTTCGATTTACAGCAAAGTAAGCTGATTCCCAGCAAAAAATGCGATAGCATCATAATATAAAAAAGTAATATGTAACAATAAAGTTTACAATAGCTTCATAAATTAATTAAAAAACATAAAAAAGCAACATACAACCATTGCACATTCTTTGCTCTACATTCTCAAAAAGTAGAAGTGTTGTTATTTTGTGTAATTAATTTAGAGAAGGCACACCGCCATCATACTCTGACAAAGGTGACTTGAACACACCTACTGTCGTACACACGACTTCCCACCTCGTAAATACAAACTTCCCAGGAGGACTTGAACGCACCAAAAGAGATGAACATGCTGTCTGACCTTCTATCTCTGGTATATTCTGTTAACAGATGCTGTTCTTCATGAGTTTCTGCGGTCACTGCCTCTGTGTAAGTGGCCATCAGACACAATAATGAGAAGCTCATCAGAAAATGAAAGTGAAACACTTTCTTCAGCTCATACTCATTGATCCCGTTCACTGCCATTATAAAGCTCAGATGTGCCATGATATTTATTAATATAACTCAGATTGTGTTCATCAGAAAGAAGAAAGTCACCTAGGATGGCTTGAGGGTGAGTAAAGCTTGGGCTAATTTTCATTTCAAAGTGAACTAATCCTTTAATCACATTTATTTATCCTCAGACGCAGTAGTGAGTCTCTTCTGTGGATCATCTGATGGTCACTGATCCTCTCACGACCATTTCACAGATTTAAACTGATGTAAATGATCCATCAGGGACGTTTGGTGATTGATCTCTATCTACTCTGTAAGGAGGAACCAGAAGAGGAAACAATCAGTGTTCAGTGGAACAAACTGCAAATTATAGTTGATATATATCAATGACTTGAATGTTTTCTGAGTAAAAAGAAGTTACATTAAATTCCTGTAATCATAATAATTACCGAATTTACATTATCTTGCAGAGATACTTCTCAAACATTATTTATTTTAAATATAATACATTTAAAACATGATTGACGTTCATATGTTTGTCTGTGTTGGTGTGACTGCAAAAGGACCTGTGACTCCTATTGAGTCACTGTAAAGGAGAAACACATGCTAATAAGTGTACGGCGTATGGAATAAACCACAGCGAGCAAATACAAATCTTAAACTTCCACTAGTTAAAGCCATTTGTCCTCTAGTTTAAACATGTTTGTAGGGCTCTTAGTAAATCACTGAAAGTAAAGTGAATGTAAAGTAGTGTGACGTGTTTCTAGTAAAAGTAAAAACACTCTAGAGACAGAGACGTTTCTCATATGAACGGCTGGACGGCTATGTGCTAAAGCGTTTTCCTACAATCTGACCAAGTCTATTTTCAAACTGAAATGACTGACTACTGACACAGTTAATAAAGCAGGTGTTGCTGAATAAAGCTTTACATTTTGTTCTCTCACAAAACCTTTGTTGCAATAAAGCTTAATGATAATTTCCTATCACAGATATTTAAAAGGTTTGTTCACCTATCAGAGGTGAATGAAGATCTTTAATATCACAGTGATGTTTCCTCACCTCAGGTCACAGTTTGAGTCTCGTAGCATGTCACAGAGCTGCTGTGAATCTCTTATCATATTCTGTCTCAGATCAAGCTCTTTTAAAAACTGCAGTGCTTTTGAGTTAGTCAAAGACCGAGTTAAAGAAGAAACATCTGTAAAGCCACAGTGCTGTAGACTAGACACAAACAGAGGAAAAGAGATGATCTTACAAACAAATTATTATGGGAAGAATGAATTTTACAAAAATATAATGTGAGACTCTTTATGAGATATTTAGTATAAAGTGTTTATTTTAAACTGATACAGACAGGGCTTAGGCTAAGCCAGGATTAGGCCTTATTTCAGTTAGGGTATTTAAGTAGCTTTAATAAACATACCCTAGAAAAAACATTTTTGGTGTGTATCTTGAGACAAAACAATGACAATGACATATTTTAAGCTATATCAGTACAAGTTGCTTTCAGTTAAAACAGTTCAAACATGCATTTTAGTCTAGGACTAGTTTAAGCCATGTCTGTTAAACCTGGAAAGTGATTTTCATCATTTTGATTCTTGTATGTGAATGTTACTGACCTCAATTTCTCCAATTTACAGTGTGGATCCTTCAGTATGTCACTTAGGTGCTTCATTCCTGTGTTTTTTATTATATTCCTGCTCAAGTCCAGCTCTCTCAGGTGTGATGGGTTTGATTTCAGAGCTGAAGTCAGGATGAGACTCTGTTTCTCTGTAATACTGCATCTGCTCAGACTGAAGACAAAGAGAAAATGACTTAAATCCATGTTCAGTTCATGTGTGAGTTAAATGAATCATGAATGAATGCCATACAGTCACTAATACATCAGCAAAATCATGGAAACTTCACGATATGAACAAACCAAGACAGAAGCATTTGAGGACACTAGTTACAATCCAAGTCTGGATCCGTCCTCACTCCACAAATAAGTGAATTTATCACTGTAGATTAATAAATAGGATCAATATAGAAACAATATAAAAGTATACATTTAAATGGACAGATTTCACATTTTCAACATGAGAAAATCTTGTATCACACATGTACACAGGGTTGGGGAGTGACAAAATACATATTTAAAATACAAAATTTGAGTAACTGTATTTCGTTACAGTTACATTTTAAATAGATGGTAATGAAATTACAGTTACATTCAAAAAGTGTTTTAGATTACCAAAGGGATTACTTTGAATTTTTATGTCGTTTATTTCATTTAATAGGCTATTAACGTAAGCTGTTTGCGGATTTTTAACCAACGAGCCAATGTTGATGATTCTCTGACTCTGTCTGTTTAAACAAAAAACGTGTGCTGCCTGTTCAGTGTTCAGATATTAAAACCTGCAGAGTGCAGACATGAGATCACACGTAACAAATGGACGGTAAAATAGCGCAGTAAAGATAGTTTGCGGTTTGATATTCAGATTGTTTTTGGCTATAAATATGCAGTGCGCTGTCATAGACATGCAAATAATACTGAATATCATTCTCCATGATTTGTGAATTAAGGTGACGCTGTCTTTTGGGCCGAAATCATTTTTTTTTTCAGAGCGACTCTTAAGTTTATAATGGCTATAGCTCCAAATGTTGGACACTCAGAGGAATGAAACTGGTGTCATCTTCATTAGCTTGATCTGTGAATTTTTTCACAGCAAAGCTCTTGTCCGTAAGTCCGCCAGTAAGGAATGTGAAAGAAAGGCGTTCTTCATGTTTAACGTCTATTACCAATAAACACGCAGATTGCTGAAATAAAAGAACATTGTTTTAGGTCGAGCTTGATTTGTGAAAACTTTCACAATAGCATTTTATCGAGTGGCCGTGTTTCTCTTTGCTCTGTCCCCCGTTGTTTTGTATAATATGGTCTTGCGGTTGCTGTTTCAATGAATATATATATATATAAGGTCACTAATATCACTATTTTGGATCTGTAAAAACTTTTACAGTTCAGTACGGATCAGCTAAGTTAATCTGTGAAGACTTTCACAGGTCAGTTTTGGATAGCTGACCCTTCCCTGGGTCAGTAACATCACTATTCTGATCTGTGAAAACTTTCACAGTTCAGTACAGGTCAGCTGACCCTTCCCAGGGTCACTAACATCACTATTCTGATCTGTGAAAACTTTCACAGTTCAGTACAGGTCAGCTGACCCTTCCCAGGGTCACTAACATCACTATTCTGATCTGTGAAAACTCTCACAGTTCAGTATGGGTCAGCTGACCCTTCCCTGGGTCATGTACATCACTTTCCTGATCTGTGAAAATTTTCACAGTTCAGTACGGTTCAGCTAACGGTTACCTGGGTCACTAACTTTGCTATTCTGATCTGTGAAAACTTTCAAAGATCAGTTTTGGTTAGCTGACCCTTCCCAGGGTCAGTAACATCGCTATTCTGATCTGTGAAAACTTTCACAGGTCAGTACGGGTGAGCTGACCCATCCCTGGGTCATGTACATCACTTTTCTGATCTGCGGAAACTTTCACAGTTCAGTACGGGTCAGCTGACCCTTCCCAGGCACGCGCTGAACATGGACACAAAGAGGAGAACAGACGCGCCAGTAGAGAAAATACTGTACCAGCACAAGCTCACTGCTCACAAAATATAGGAAGAATAATATAAATATTAAATTGGGGTTGGTATGAATGTATCTCTGAAGGGAACTGTCTTCAGAAAGGTTTTTATGGCTTTTCTTCTTATCTCCAGCGCAGCGCTGCTTTGTATATAGTGGTAACCATGGAAACGCTACATCACTGCTGTTCCATAAGCGCCACCTACTGTCAAAGTGAATTTACATTTCATGCAGGTGTTATATGTAGCATAATTTCACAAAGCTAAAGTTAGACCAGGCTGTTTTTGCTGTTAATCTTGAAATTATACAATCATTTAAATGAAAAACAACTGATCATGCTCATGTTCATAACATCTTTGTTGGGATTGTGATAAAAATCCAGTGTTTGCCACTAATATCAAAGAGCTACACATTTTTTTAACAAATAAACAAAAAATAAATTTGCTTTAAAAAAAATCTGCAACCAGTATCACAATCAGCCAATTTGCTTCTGTTGGCCATGAAAAATCAAAATAGGTGCATCACTAATAAGAATAAAAAAAAAATTCAATAAAGGATTATTTAAAAAAAAAATCCAATAGTTTTTTTTTTTTTTTTGCTGTTTGTTGTTTATATGGTTAATATTAATGCAGCTATCAGTGCACTAAGGTTAAATATTAATATAAACATATTTATACTAGGGATAGTTCACACAAAATGATCATATTTTTTTTCCAAACCTGTAAAATGTGGTGGTGGAGAGATGCAAAACACTGTTGAGAAACCGCAGGTGAGACAGCTTTGAATATAGGCCTTCTCTCGAGATTATTGGGTAGATAATTAAATGAAATGTTCTTTATAGGCATTCTAATTGTTTCAAACAAAGTTTGTTAAACAATTTAAACCACTGTGTCATCTCAACTCTATACACCTAAAACAACCTATATTATTAACAATATTTTATTGTTATTTAATATTTTGTAATCCTTCTGATGCACATCTTTACAAATATAAAAATATAATTTAGGAATGATATATCAATAGTAATTATATATGGACGTGATGTTAAAAGAAACAAATATTTTCTTAATATTTTCTTGTTTATCAAGATATTGACATTCTTTACCAACACATAGGTTATGTCTAACAAACTGCAGATATATATTTTGTAACTGATGTTAAAAATAGAATTTAGTGGAAAACCAAATACTGGTGGTTAGAGGTCATTTTTAATTACAGGTTGTAAACTTAAAACAGAACATCAAGTCAATATGGTCCTTTGTGTTGTTAAGTATTTCAAAGTATTCCAAAGTATTTAGATTAAGTTACTAAACTTGAGTAATGTAACAAAATATGTTACAGATTACTTTTTAAAGCATGTATTTTGTAATCTGTAGTGAAATACATTCTAAAAGTAACCTTGCCATCCCTGCATGTACATGTATCACAAAGTTTCAAATGCTTTAAAGTTTAATGCTCTTTCTACTGATACACATAACAAGCCATTAACTAATAGTATTTCTGAATCTTCAGATGGAGAAACAGCAGAAAGTGCAGCACTATAAATGATGTGACTTGAGTCCAGTTGTCTTAAACTAAACACTGAACTTTAATCTCACTGTAACTACTGTACAATATAATGATACTAACTCTAGTTTCTCCAGCTTGCATTGTGGGTTCATCAGTAGATCACTGAGGTTTTTCACTCCTGAGTCTCCTAGTGTATTGCTGCTCAGGTTCAGCTCTCTCAGGTGTGATGGGTTTGATTTCAGAGCTGAAGATAGAGCAGAACAACCTTTATCTCTCATTTCACAGTCACTTAACCTAAATTATCAGGGAGAGAGAGAGAGAGCAGAAAATAAGAGAATTAGAATTTTTACACTGCTTTATTAACACACTCTTTTACAATTTTAACTTTTTAAAATTAAAAATCCTTTACAAATCCTTTAAAAAATTGAAATTATATATATATATATATATATATATATATATATATATATATATATATATATATATATATATATATATAATATACACACACACACACACACTACCAGTCAAAAGTTTGGAAACATTACTATTTTTCATGTTTTTGAAAAGTTCAAAAGATTGGAATCAGTGATGTATATTGTTACAAAATATTTATATTTTAAATAAATGCTGATATTTTTTTTTTTTTTTTTACTTTTTATTCATCAAAGAATCCTGAAAAAGGAAACACATTCCTTTACCACAGTGGGATCAAAATGTGCAACATGTTTGTTTGTGGCTATAGCCCAACTCTACACTGGATATCTGCAGTCCGTTTCTCTATGGGAGGTTTATAGGGACCTCCAGCATCCCTTAGGGGAAAAGTATGCCCCAAAAAGATGTCTATTTTGATTCCTTTACTTTCTTTAGGGAGGAGTAGTGAAACACTTTCACACATGTTACATAAATTGCTTTCTTGGATGCTTCTTCAAACATTATTAGTTGTGGAGTTCTCAAATTAAGAATTGAGTTCTCCTCTGGTTGTTCTTCAATGGCTGCAGAAATCTTGGTAACACTTTACTTGAAGGGGTGTGCATAAGACTGACATGACACCTTCATAATCTTGACATGACACGTGTCATGAATATGAAGGAGGTTTTATGCATGTTTATGACAACTGTCATTAAATGTCATTCGCTCAATTATGTCATTTTTAATGCAAAGATGACATTGTTTGAGATGTCTTTGTTATGACAACTTGACATAAACCAACATCATAACCTGTCATAAACATGACATAGCAGATTAATTATCAAACTTAAAAAAAACTACTTAGCTTTATGGGTTAACATTACATTACATTATTTTGGTAACACTTCAGTATAGGGAACACATATATAAACGATTAACTATGACTTTTCCCTCAATAAACTCTTAATTTACTGCTTATTATAGTTAATTGTTAGGTTTAGGTATTGGGTAGGATTAAGAATGTAGAATAAGATCATGCAGAATAAGGCATTAATATGTGCTTTATAAGTACTAATAAATAGCCAATATTTTAGCCATATGAATGCTAATAGTAATAAGCAACTAGTTAAAAGACCCTAAAATAAAGTGTTACCATTATTTTATAATGCTGTGTTCACACCAAACGCGAATAGAGCGTCTGGCGCGAATGATTTCAATGTTAAGTCAATGTAAAGACGCGTTTACGCGCGTCTGGAGGTCTCGCGGCGCGAATGAGGCGTTTAGCGCGGCGCGGAAGACGCGAATTCGCCTCATTCGCGCGTCTAGTTCGCGCGAATGACGCGAATTGAGCGTTTCGCGCGATACGCGCGTTACGCGCGAATGGTGCTTTTTGTGCATTTAGCATTTGACGCGAATTCGCGTCTGACGCCCGAGTTGAAAAATTTGAACTTTGGCGTAAATTCGCGCCGCGTTAACCAATCAGGAGCCTGCTTGCTGCTGTGGCGGCAGGCCCGCCCGGAGTCACTCATTCAAAATGGAGGAACGACTGATATTATCAGTGAGCAGTCACCCAGAGATTTATGACACAAGTTCATACTTCAGACAGGAATAAAAAGGACCTCGCTTGGAAGAGTGTCGGTGAGGAGATTGGGCTACCTGGTAAGTTGTAAATACACAATTCACTTTTGAGTCACGTACACGTTTATCGACCCGCAGCCTTCCCGCGACGCTGACCTCTACGCCGCTGTTCTGCTCTCCAGAGCAAATACAAAGCGGTACGTTAGCTCTCTCGATGAACGCACGATCAACATCAGCCATCTTGTAAACAGACAACCGCCTAGCACTTGCCCCTCCCACAAGAAGCGGATTTCGCCTCGGACGCGCGTCAATTTCGCTTCAAACGCTTGTTTTTTACGCGCGTCTATTTCGCTCTAGACGCGCGAATGCATTCAAAATGTTCAAGCGGCAAACTAGACGCGGTAGACGCGAATTTGACGCTCTATTCGCGTTTGGTGTGAACACAGCATAACAGTGTCATCTTTTTTACGAAATTTGAAATTGTCTATTATCTGACCTTCCGTTGGAGGAAACTTAAAAAAAAAAAAAAAAAAACATGAAATGAAAAATAGTCATGATGCTGTTATAAAATTATTTGTCAGAGTATTGTCAAATAATGACATTTTAATGACAAGTTCAATTTGTACCACTGTACTTGAGCTCAAGATACATATTCATGACACTATTATAATGGCCTCATGACAGCCAATGTCAAAACCAACCACATGACAGTTTAATGTAATGTTAACCCATAAAGCTAAATAATGTCAAGTTGTCATGACAAAGACACTGACAGGTTATGATGTATTGGTTTATGTCAAGTTTTCATAACTCGGACATCTCAAACAATGTCATCTTTGCATTAAAAATGACATAATTGAGCGAATGACACTTAATGACAGTTGTCATAAACATTCATAAAACCTCTTTATATTCATGACATGTGTCATGTCATGATTATGAAGGTGTCATGTCAGTCTTATGCACACCCCTTCAAGTAAAGTGTTACCGAAATCTTTAACTCTGGAAATTCATAATTCTCATCATCATTCTGTAGAGTCATCTCATTAGCTTCTTAAAACTATCTAAATGCAGAAGTAAAAAAAAATAATAAAAAATTCTATTTAGTATTGTTTTCATGAACCTTACAGACTTAATGCTTATCAGACAACACATCTCCTCAGGACTTTTCCAGTTGTTGCCATTTCTCAAATCAGACACTTTAGCACAGTAAGCTTTTGCCATTACAGATCTTAAGCTCTTCAGACTTAGTTCCTTGACTTCTACCAGAGGATTACTAAAGAGAGGTTCATGTCGTATCCAGTTTCCGGGATCTGAAACCTCTCTCCACTTTAATAATAGATTTCCATACTTTTAAGACTGAATGTTAAAAAGAAGAGGTACCACTCAAATCCAAATCCATCAGCCGTAATAAAAACAACTTTCAACTAATTTTAAAACATCCACTTTTTGCAGTAAAGCACAAGCTGTATCAGTCCACATGGATTCTGCAGAATACAACAGTCTTTGCACCGCTTGGATTCTGAAGGTCATAATTCAACTCTGTATATCCATTAGTTTATGTCCACCTTCTTTGACTGGCAAAAAAGCACAGCAGCCTTTGTCCAGTGGTATCCAGACCAAACAAAAAATCAATTAAACTCTTCTGAATTTTACAAACAACATCATTTGGTGGGTTTATAACAATAATTTTATGCCAGATCATAGAGGCAACTAAGTTGTTGGCAACCAGGGACCTCCCCCTGTATGATAGTTTAGGTAACACCCACTTCCATCTGGACAATTTTCCGCACACTTTTTCCATCATACATTCCCAGTTCTTTTCCTTATATCTTTCCTTCCCTTGATATACCCCTATAAACTTCAGCCCTTCATTTCCCCATTTAACTTCACTTGGGAGTACTGGAGGAGGCTTCTCCTGCCAATTCCCCACAATGAACCCTTTACTTTTATTCCAGTTGACCCTTCCAGATGAGGCCTTTTCATATATATTTGGGGAATGCCTCTGTCCCATCCTGCACCGTATGTGTGGTATTTGAGGGTTTGGTTAGGAACCTGATCATGTTGTTCTACCTAAACCTGTCACCCTGTCTCCACCTGCGCTACTCCTTCCCTCAATGTCTGCAGTTACCACTGAGCGTTCGGTTTCGCTGAGCCCCCTTGTCAACTTCACATGAGTCGGACATCGCGTCACCGTCGCCACGGACCTGCGGGCCGTCTGTTGCTCTCCAGGTCTCCACCCCTACGGCTCCGACCAGCTTCACCCTCCCTCAGGCTCTGCCTCTGCCCTGGGTCGCTCCAGCTTCACCTCAGCTCTCCGGATTCCTGCATCCATCTCGGGGTTCGTCGTTGTGGCTCCGTCGCGGCCGTCTGGGTCTTGTGCATCACTCCTCTCCATCTGCATCTTGGGCTCCACCTCTTTCGTCTCCGTAGCCCTTGCTCATCCCCAAGGTGGCGCTGAACACTTCACCACCATGGCTCCTCCATCCAGTGCTGCTGCCGTGGTCCACCATCCTGGCTGTGGCCTAGATCACCAAATGGCACTTCCTGCTCAAGGCTCCTCCCTGGCTCCAACCACCATCACCAACCTGGATTCTTCTGTTCCACCTCATCCCGGTCAGCCGTCCACCTCCAGAGCCACCTCCTGTACCTTCTTCCCATTTTGCCATCTCCTCATCCTCCATGCCTCCTTTTCTCTACGGCACAAGGACTCGCCTTCCGGGAGGGGGCGTTCTGTCACAGTTCTGTTAGTTTGGACTTTGTGTGTCTCCCCACCTTCTGAGTTAGTCATTTGTTGCCTTGGTTACTCATTACGTTCAGCTGTGCTCTTATCTCCCTCGTTATCACATGTACTTAAGTTTAGTTCAGTTTGTGTTGCATTGTTTTGGTCTTGTCTATGTTGCATGTGGTGTTCCTTTTCCTGTCTTCATTGTACCTGTAAATTATCTAGTAAAGAGTCCATTTGAACTTAAAGGGGACCTATTATGCCCCCTTTTACAAGATGTAAAATAAGTCTTTGGTGTCCCCAGAGTGTGTATGTGAATTATAGCATGTTAAAATTGCCACTTTTAGTGGTTGAGCAAAAACGTGCCGTTTTAGTCTGTGCCCTTTAATTGCAAATGAGCAGCTGTGCTCTGCCTAAGAGGGTGGAGCTTCAAGAGCTCATTCTCTGGTGTCAGGATTCAGTCAGGACATACTATATTGACAGAAACTGTGAATATATGCTTCATGGAGATAGAAAAGGTATAATTTAGTTTAATTATGGTTATAACTTATATTGTCATCTTGTTTTTATTCACTATATTAGTAGCCTGTTAGTAGCCTGTTTACCGATGAGTTTTATGATGTTTATTGTACTTCACTCAAAATATGAAGCATCCATTTTCACTGTAAGAGCTTAATAAAACACTGTAGTGTGCATTAAAATATTATCTATAAACTCTCTCTCTCTCCCTTGGATTATCATCAACATACACAGCAAAGAACACAGAAACACTCGTTACAACTAACAGTAAACAAATATATAAAGACCTTATGCCTTTTCGGGTGGTCCTTAATAAACTGGTAAACTTTATATCTGTAAATCAACTCTGATGAACTGTAATAAAGTGATCTCAGCTTCATTACTGCCATATCCAGTATCACTCTGGAGACTGTAAGCTGGATCATGAACAGTTTGTACTGATCTATCCTTGAGTAACTATTTTTTAGCACAACCTCTGTTTTGTATTGTCCCTTTGTACTGACATTCGTTCACAAAGCAGTCCGGTGTGAAATGATTCATGCAGACATAAACGAATTTCGGTAGAGTTGAGGGAGCATTTTCTTCTAAAACAAAATTAATCCACCTCGTCTTCAGCAGCTCAGATTTAGGCAGTAAATGGAGAGAGCTATGTGGATTAATCCATCCAGCTACAGAACACCTAAAACGCTTGGGAGATGTTTTCATCAGTGCAGCAATGGTGGACTCTCTGTGAACTCGCTCAGGGCAGTTCTATGTTAAAACGGCAGTGTCTGTCAACATTTGTGGGCGGGGCCTGTTGCTAATGTGACATCACACTGCCAGGAACCTGCAAATGGCTTGTTCTGAGACACTGCTTATGATTTATGGGGATTAAAAAAAGGAGTGGTTGGATTTTTATCATTATAGGGTGGTTGGGTACACACACTTTATGTCCAAACACCATGCAAAAGTGAATTTTGCATAATAGGTCCCCTTTAATCCATCTTCATCATGTTATCCACACTGCCTGCACTGTGTGACAAGCACATGCTTTAAAGCTTGATTTTTACAACCTAGTGGAATCATTTTTATTCCGCTAGCAAGTTTTCCAAACTTAAGTAATTCTTGTTCAATTTCACAGTTAGGTATGAACGGTGGCATATTAGAAATAGTAACATTGGTTGAAAGCAAAACCAGTGGTGAAATAACACAGAAAATGCCACTTACCCACACTCTGCTCTCAATCAACTGACCGATCAAACTTTGCTCCTTCAAGAAGATCACAACAGCCTTGTTCATAGGCGAGGCAGAAACCATGTTTTCAAATCCAATTTGTTCACCCACCACAACAAGTACATCTTTAACAGATGCATCAGCAACAGACACGCATCTGACTCAATGACAGACCAAAAGAGAGGAGCCCCACCCACTCAGGTGAGCCTCCAAAAAAGAAAATAAATAACAGAAACCAACTAACCAAAAAAATAAAAGCGAAAATCAGTTGCTCTTCTCACTTGTGATTCGTGAAATGCTCATGCACCCCACACTCTCGACATACAACACACATTCGAGAGCAGAAAATAAGAAAGAAGAAAATAAAATAACTCTTTATTCCGTAAAGTCACATCATCTTCATGAGTAAATAAAACAGAGGAAGAGAGATCATCTTCATTTCAGGTGAAGGTGAAGAATTTTACAAAAATATAATATGAATTCAGGCTCTTCATCAGGATTCGTACAGATACTGTAAAATGAAATTCAAGGACTTTCAAGGACTTTTCAAGCACTACTTTTTGGTTTTCAAGGATTACCATCAGAGATCTCACTTATTTTCTTCATTATGATATTCTCTGATTTAGATATCTGCACCTGATCATAACATTACAATTGTTCAAATTATCAGTGTAAAACATGATGATATGGTATCATATTATACTGAAGTAGGCTGCTTATAAATGAACATTTATTTAAAATAAAAGTTCTTCTTTGAACTTCTTTGAACTAAGGAAATTACATTTCCTTAATAGCCTAAACACAGCCTTTACTCCCTTCAAACTTAAATTGTCACTGTTTCATTACATCATTGTTGGAAAACAGTCTTATCAGAATAATGTCTGTTATTTAAGCTTGTGTATATTTTTAGTTAAAGCCATTAAGTTATAAAGAAATATCTCATGTAGGGTTATTCATTTGTGTTGTATATCATGACCACTAGGAGATGCTCACATGTTTTCCTTGACTGGTTTTCCATGAAGAGAAATACGTTCAGTTGAAAACTAAAGTAAACGAGTGACGCACGTTCGTTGCGTTTTGCTGTGAAATGAGAGTCATTGATTTATCTCTCATCCACCTGCAATTAATTGGAATGTTATTTTTTATTACTTTCTACCTGACCCGCGGATTATCCGCAGAATACACGGATATAACCTCAATCCGCGCATTACTATTGAACAGTTCAAGAATACACACAGACCGGGAACCTGCAACAGAACCGCGTCGGTGGAAAAGGTGTATCTGAGCATGTGACTGCCAGTCTGAGTTTTGTTGACAGACAGAGGCGGCACGAATTTTGAAGGAGGTGGCCTCGTAATTATCTATGCAGGACAAACCATAGCTTATGGCATCGTTGTCAAAGAGTACCTAGCTGGTGAAGTGGACTTACTTATTGCAGAGTTAACGAAAGTTATCATGAGTATTGTAATGTTTATAACAGATGTCTCAACAAATCTCAGTAGACCCAACCGGGAAGATTTTAAAACGAGTGGTCCATTCATAAATACTGGAAATACAAACCGGAAGACGGAAGACAGAAGACAACAAGTGCAGCGCTGAGAAGAGGCAGGGCTACATAAGGTCTGTATCAGACGGGCTGCAGCATTAATTTTGCGTTAAAAGTTTTAATGTTTTTTGAAAAAATTAAACACTGATTTCATATATACATCGTCTTTCAATAATTCAAGCACAAGTACCTTTTCAGGAATATCAATATTTTAAGGTTTTCCAGGCCTTACATTTCAAAAAGTCAAATTCAAGTACTTCAAGCACTTTAACCACCTTGTGCGAACCCTGCTTCATGAGATATTAAGTATAAAGTGTTTTAGTTTAAACTGTTGAAGTGATTTAAAGCATTTTGATTCTAGTATGTGAATGTTACTGACTTCAATTTCTCCAGTTTACAGTGTGAATTCTTCAGTATGTCACATAAGTGCTTCACTCCTGTGTTTTCTATTATATTGCAGTTCAGGTTCAGCTCTCTCAGGTGTGATGGGTTTGATTTCAGAGCTGAAGTCAGGATGAGACACTGTTCCTCTGTAATACTGCATCTATACAGGCTGAAGAGAGAAAGATAAAATGACTCAAATCCATATTCAGTTCATGTGTGAGTTAAAAGAATCATTAATAAATGCCATACAGTCACTAATACACCAGCAAAATCATGAAAACTTCATGATATGAACAAAGCAAGACAGAAGCATTTGAGGACACTGGTTACAATCCATGTCTGGATCCGTCCTCACTCCACAAATAAGTGAATTTATCACTCTAAATTAATAAATAGGATCAATACAGAAAAAATAGAAGTAGTTAACCTCTAAATACACATTTTGCTCAATAAATTACGAATTAATGAAAAGTACCATTAGTCCAGTATAACTGTAACTCTGTCAGAATTATCTACTGTCATTTGTTACGCTGTTTTAGGGCTGGGCGATGTATCGAATGCTTTTGTCACGCGCATTTCTTCAGTAAAGCCGGTTCCCTGATTGCCGCTAAATCGCCATCACCTGCTTTCAAATGAAGCGGCATTTAATAGACAGAGCCGTAGATCACTGATAAGACACGCAATATCGCGTTCAATATCGATATGTATCGCCGTCGATATTGAACGCGATATTGCGTGTCTTATCGGCAGCCTATGACGTCATCATAGCGCGTACCCGGAAGTATAAAAGAGCGCCTAAAGAAACAGTCAGTATCTTCTCGTCTTTCAGGACTGTTCTGTCTATGCCATTGTTTTCAACACCGGTAAGGAATTACTCTATATATGCCTTACAAACGTTCAGGAGAGTGCGTTCATCCGTGTCCCAGGTTTTTGACACTTGATATACACGTTTTTGGCATTTTTTCTGTCTGGAGAGGAGCGCACATAGACAGTGCTTGAGGGCGCCGTCTGTGTGTTTGTCTGTTGTTCACTGTGAGCGTCTCCCTATCGGGATGCTCTGTTCTCGTTTGGCACTCTTCCGAGGGAAGAGGTGTCTGCATCTTTGCCTGGTGATTCTAGCCCCATGTGTGCTGCTGTGAGGCAGCTGCCGTGAGAGCGCGTTAAGAAAGGGGCCGCACGCGGATGGCTCGACGAATGGTTCGTTTCTGTCCATGAATGCTGCAGCTCCCATAGACTTTCCATTCCTTCATGACCTCCGCGTTTGAGATTGGGCGGGCATGGAAAACCCCCTAGCCATTCAGATTTGGATCTGAGCCCAGACAGACAGAAGGAGGAAGAAGCGAGAGTGAGATGGGTGATCGATTATAAACACCGTTGCGTTTGTAATCGATCCTCCAGCTATTTAAAGTGCGATTTATATCTACCCTCTCCTCTTCTACATCATATATATATATATATATATATATATATATATATATATATATATATATATATATATATATATATATATACATGTGTGTGTATATACATACACTACCATTCAAAAGTTTGGGATCAGTAAGATTTTTAATGTTTTTAAAAGAAGTTTCGTCTGCTCACCAAGGCTGCATTTATTTAATTAAAAATACAGTAAAAACAGTAATATTGTGAAATATTATTACAATTTAAAATAACTTTTCTATTTGAAAACATTTTAAAATGTAATTTATTCTTGTGTTGGCAAAGCTGAATTTTCAGCATCATTACTCCAGTCTTCAGTGTCACATGATCCTTCAGAAATCATTCTAATATGCTGATTTGCTGCTCAAGAAACATTTATTGTGTACAATTGTACAAAATATTTGAGTACAATATTTTTTTTCAGGATTCTTTGATGAATAGAAAGTTAAAAAGAATAGCATTTATTTGAAATATAATCTTTTGTAACATTATAAATGTCTTTACTGTCACTTTTGAATGATTTAATGCATCCCTGTTGAATAAAAGTATTCATTTCTTTAATTTCTTTTCAAAAAAATTATATAAAATTCGGGGGCGCTAGTGCGCATGTGTAGGATGTAGACGTGTTTAGCTTGTGCTCTCCACCCCAACTTATGCAAAATCACCGAACACCACAATAAAGTTCTAAGAGTTGATATTTTTTGCTCGCTCGCCTATCTCATCTGCTGAACTTCGCTAATTTGAAATGTCGCGGCAAAGAAACCCTCCTGGGAAGTCCAAGACCATCGATGGATACATTGGCAGTGCTAATGCTAGCGGGGCTAGTGCTAACGACAGCCGCTCCAGCGAGCCTTCTGCTAAACCTCCCGCTACCACGTCAGATATCACGTCCATAGACAAAACTCACATGTACGCGATTTGCAAGGAAGTGTGCAAAGACATGTCAGAGACGATTCTGGAGAGGCTTGATGAACGTTTTGATGCCTTTGACATCAAGTTTCAGTCTGTGCTCTCCATGCAAACTGACCTACAAAACCGCATGGTCAGTCAAGAGCAAACAACCAGTGCACTTGAAGAACGTGTGGAAGTGCTTGAGACTAAATGTGAAGATTTAGCAAAGTATGCCAGCCAACTTCAAGCCAAACTGCTAGATTTAGAAGCACGGTCCCGCAGACACAACATCAAAATTGTTGGTATAAAAGAAGATTCAGAAGAAGGGAGACCAACTGATTTTGTTTCCAAACTTATTCCTGAACTGCTAGGTAAACAGCACTTTCCACATCCAGTTAAAGTTGATCGTGCACATCGCTCCCTACAGCCCAAATCAGCGGCAGGCGGCAAGCCGCACACCATCATGGCTCGCATTCATCATTTTCAGGTGAAGGAGCAGATTCTACGCCTTAGCAGGACACAATCAATGGAGTACAAGGGAAACAAAGTTCTGATCTTCCCTGATTATACTAGTGAAGTGATGGGTCAGCGCCGTGCCTTCCGAGACGTGATGAAAGCCCTGAGAGACGGAGGAGTTAAACATCACCTGTGCTACCCGGCCAGGCTTCATGTTTACTGGGATGAGCAAAAGAATACTCCGGAGGTTTTCAGTGATCCAGCGGCAGCTGAGGCGGCTCGTTCATTGAGGGAATGCAGCGCTTTGGCAGATGGTTAAAAAGTGTGAAGGCCAATATACATATATATGTTTTTTTAAAATTTATTCAAGGTGAGCGTGTTTGTTTATTTTTTTTGTGCCAAAGACGCCACACTGTTGACCCTTCTTTGTATTGCGTGTCAATAAGTGACTGCTCAGATATATAACAATTACTAATTCACCTGGGCGCATGACAATTTCTTTTAAAGGCGTATTTCACTTTGTTTTTTCAAGTGTGTTACCAGTTTTCAACTTCCAAACTTATTTACGTTGTAGTGGAGGGCGTTACCCGGTTCGACCTACTATTTGTCCAGCAGCTCCTGTTTTGAACAAGTGGGGAAGGTACGCGTCAGGTTCGGGGGACACGGATATGTGGGAGGGAGGGTGGTTGTGGGACTGTATTTGTGTTCATGTTTGGCTCAGATGCACGTTTTATTCACTTGCATTCGGTATTGCAACGGCATTTGTATTTTTTCACATTTTTTCATAATGACTCAAATACAAGGTAAAATGCATGTAGGAGGCAGAGATTTACAACTGATTTCATGGAACGTGAAAGGGCTTGGTAGTCTAGTCAAAATGGGGAAAGTTTTTAAACACCTGAAATCTCTCTCTGCGGATATAATTTTTTTGCAAGAGACCCATATCAAAACAGCTATGCAACATAGGTTGAAATGTAATTGGGTATCCCAGATATATCAATCGCCATTTACCTCGCATGCCCGTGGTGTGGCAATATTGTTTCGAAAAAATATCCCATTCCAAGTTACCTCTGTCAACAATGACCCTCTTGGTAGATACTTATTGGTTTCTGGTACGATAAACTCGTTCTCATTAACTCTGCTTAATATATATGGTCCGAACACAGACGAGACAAATTTTTTCAGGAAGGTTTTTGATCGGCTTCCAGACGACAGTGACTCAAACATTATAATAGCCGGGGGTTTTAATTGCTATCTGGATCCTTTCTTAGATAGATCATCTACGCGACCAGCACCTGAAATTGCATCTGTAAAGCTTTTAAACAACCTTTTGAAAACTAGGAATCTGGTAGATATTTGGAGGATTCAGCATCCTACAAGCAAAGAATATTCATTCTATTCAAATGTTCACAAATCCTACAGTAGGACTGATTATTTTTTGAGTAGTTCTAATCTTATTTCTCAAATCACCGATTCCAAATACCATAATATTGTGATTTCTGATCACAGCCCTTTAGCAATATCATTAAATATTTCCCTTCCAAACAGACGTATTCTTGGCGTTTTAACCCAAACATTCTAAGCGATGACAACTTTGTCAAGTATACGACCTCCAAATTGAAAGATTTTATAGAATTGAATGATAATGGTGAAGTGTCTGACATTAAAAGTCGTTTTGCGTGGTGATATAATTTCCTACACCTCAGCCATTAAAAAGGAGAGGGAGAAGAGACTACTTGAAATTAACAACGCTCTTCCTATTTTGGAAAGAACTTACCAAAACTCTAAATCACCGGATCACTACAAAGAGATATTGAAGCTTAAATATGAATACAATGATATTATGAGTGGCCAAGTTAAGAACTTACTTTTGAAATTGAAGCGGAAACACTTTGAGCTCCGGGATAAACTGGTTATCACAACAGCTTAAAAGTGCCCAGGCTTCAAGAGCAATTCGTAGTATTAAATCTAAAACAGGCATTCTTTTAACCAATCCTTCTGATATAAATCATCGTTTTAGTGACGCTGACGACGTAATATTGTATTTGCACAATGCTGAAAAATCGGTTCCCCCTCTTATAGAGTTGATCAAGTCTTTTGGTAAAATATCAGGGTACACGATCAACTGGTCAAAAAGTGAGTTCGTGCCTCTTTCCAATATTTATTCACCAGGTTTTCTACAAAGTATCCCATTCAAAGTAATTAATGATCATTTCACCTACCTTGGTTTGACTATACCTAAGGATCCAAAACTGATATTTAAATTAAATTTTGCAGAATTTATTTCAAAATTAAAACAAAATATTGAACATTGGAAAATTCTTCCCTTATCAATGATCGGATGCATAAACTCAATTAAAATGATCTCCCTTCCTAAATTTTTATACTTATGTCAAAATCTCCCCATCTATCTCACCGCAGCCTTTTTCAAGGACTTGGACTCAATTGTCCTGTCCTATATTTGGAATGGCAAAAATGCCAGAATTTCGAAAGCACACTTGCAGAAGTCTAGGTCAGAGACCTAGTTAAATAGTTGAACACTATTATTGGGCTGCCAATGTAAGGGCATTAATGTTCTGGCAGCAAGGATCCTTGGATAATCAGACGTTTGCAACCCCTTTGTGGCTTAAGATGGAGGCCAACTCTGTGAATAACTCTTCATTGCCAGCTATGTTATTTTCCATGTTTAAAAAGCCAGAGTCCTATAAGAATTCATGCTTTGTGGTAAAACAGTCAGTAAGAATTTTAAACCAGGTTAGGTGCTTTCTAAAATTACCAAATACATCGGTACAAACACCTATATGCTTTAACCATAGTTTTCTGCCTCCCTGGCATGACATAGCATATCATGATTGGAGAAGGAAGGGCTTGGTCTCTCTTAATAATCTGTACATTGATGGTAAATTTGCATCATTCAACCAACTTAAAGAAAAATATAATCTTTCTAATTCCCACTTCTTTCGATATTTGCAGGTTAGACATTACACCCAATCAAAAATTGAAGATTTTCAAAATCTACCCCTGGAGCATGAAATTTATGTCATTTGTAAGAGCCCTCCTTTCTCCAAGCATCTCATTTCGAGAGCTGTACGTCTATTTGATGACTGTGTTGCCGCACACACTGTGAGAACTAGGGATGCTTGGAAAGAAGAGTTAGGTGTGGAACTATCTGAATCTATGTGGAACGCCTGTTTGTCTAACATTCATTCCTGCTCTATAAACAGTGGACACCAATTAATTCAATTTAAGATTGTCCATCGCTTACATTATTCCAAATAAATTCCTGCTCTCGGTTCCTCAGTCCCGCTTAAAGACCAAGGGTGACCGAGCTTTTGCAGTTGCGACTCCTAGGTTGTGGAATGCGCTTCCAGTTGGCGTGAGGTCTTCACCCACATTGAACACTTTTAAATCTAGCCTAAATACTAATTTATTTTCTTTAGCTTATGATGTCGCCTGAATTATATAAGGCATTTTAGTGATTTATGGTCTATCTTGCATGTTTTTATTTTATCTTATGTATTAGTTTTATTATCTTTTATCTCTTGTGCAAAATTGTACAGCACTTTGGTTCAACACACATTGTTTTTAAATGTGCTTTATAAATAAACGTGAACTTGAACTTGAAATCAATAAATGAGATTTAAACAAGAAGCTATATAACATGATTAGATTTCAGTCAATGAATGAATCCAAACAGTTCCTCATCTGTCTAATAAAACATATAATATATTACATATAATATGTTTTATTAGACAAATGAGGAATATAATGCATCTTTGGTGTTTCCTGGTTTCTACAAAATAAAACCAGAAATCGAGGGTAACGCTGGTATGATGTCATTGATAGGCGACGCACGGACACAGCCTGTGTCCTGGTTAAAATTGCTTATTTTTCTGGATTGAAACATTCTTGGAATCATTTGGGATAATGTAAGTACACAAAATATATAGCATTGTTCTAGTGGTTTTTGGATATTTTAATATCCAAAGTTCTTTTAATCCTATTGTGCCTTTAACTGGTTGCAGATGTCAGATTTATTGACTCAGGCAGAGAAAAGCTATCAAACATTGTTTATTTAATCAACAGTCAGTGTAATGGTTGAAGGGATAGATCAAATTGTTGGAAGGTTTGCAATGAAATTTCATGCTCTCTTGTAAAAGTATTTTTTAGTATTTTTAAAATACAAAAATACAGTAGTTTATTTTGATACATGGTGTGGCAGCTGTATTTTGTAGTTATATTTTGATACACTTAAAATGAAGGTATTTGGTATTTTATTTTAAAATACATTTTGATGTATTTTTGCCCAACCCTGCCCATAGTGATTATTTCTGTCGGCCCGCTTTTTCGGTTTGATAGTGAAAGGATAATTTAGGCTTAAAAGAATCCTAGATTCTATCCTTTTTCATGTAAAAAAAGGGAGTATTAGGGATCTTCAGACTTGTAGCCGCAGGAATATGAGATGGGTCTATTTTATGTTTTTAAAATAAGACCTTGTTTTCCTGTATAGTTTTTCTGAGCATGTAGTTTATCAGGAGGCTGGCCCATCTTGAGCTGAGGCTCTGAGACAGGGCCAGAGGTCCAGTATGGCCACTCAGGGACCTCCTGGACTCGAGGAGGAAGAAGTAGGTTTGGAGGAGGTGATCGATCACATACACCAGTAGAATCTGTGATCGATTCCCTCTCGTTGCGAGTGCAACTTTGCATTTGCCCTCGCCCCTTCTTCTTCTGCCTCCTGTGTTTTTTGGGTTGCATTTTACATGCTCAGGTGCTTCTTTAACAGTTTAACAGTTAGCTTTAACAGCTGGGCCTTTGATAATATTTTTTCTAAAGGCCGCCTTCTGGCTTGATAGTGAAAGTGCTTTTAGGCTTAAAAGAACTTTTGATTTCATCCTTCATCATGTATGAAAATAAGGAGGAGAAATCTTCATTCTACGAGCCGCAGGAAGGTAAGCTAGGTCTATATTTTTGTTTATAAAAAAAGTGTAGACCTTGTTTTTCCTGTATAGCTTTCCTGAGCATGTAGTCAGTAAAGTTAGAAGGGGTTCTTTTGGGCAAAATAACTGTATCATTAGGTTGGCTAGTTTTCAAAACATGCAGGCCGCTTTATGTCCGCTATTTTGTAGCCTCCTATGATAGAGTATCTTCTCAGCTAATACTGTTAGTTTGGTTTGAGTTAGCACTCGTCACTTCAGTTATTTGTGTGCAGGTCGGCTTTAATCAGCCACCTGGCACTATTGGCTTGTAGTGCTTCATTTTCTCCTCATATCTGAGAGGATTTAAAGTGAATCCCAGGCTTTGCTTGGCCCAGTAGGCCATAGCTAGCGGCTAGGCTAGAGCCAGGTTAGGTGTTTGTCTATTACATCACCCTGATTATCACTATCCCTTGTAAGGTTGTATAGTTCCTATTTCTTGCCTCCTCCTGAGGGAGTTGTTAGGCCGTATGCCCATTTCCCCTTAGTTATTATGTAGGTGCTATGGCTGAAGGTAACAGCTAAGGTTATAGGCTGTTATTAGCCTTCCTGGTGCTGTTTTTCCCAGGTGGTAGGCCCTTATCTTTGAGGAGATAAGTTATGCAGTGTTGCTAGGCCCCACTTTCTAGAACTTTGTCATGCCTTATAATGGCTTCCTGTGAGCCCCTTGAATTATATTCAAGTTTGAGCATACAGTGCCAGTGTTTTAGCCTCCATTCTCGAGGGTTCAGCACAAATCTACAGATCTGTCTTGTGAAAGCATTTATCCTGTTTGGATGGCATGTATTACAAAGCATTTATTTTTGCTTTGGGTTTTAAGCCTTGGCCCTACATACTTATATATATGTGAGCTTACTCTAGTGCTGCCACAGGTTAGCACCTGTTTCTATGATAGCAGGCTGTGATTAGCCTCTATCTAAGAATATGGTGTTTTTGTTTACTCCCCGGCTAGGGTTTGTGTTTCACTGAGTGCATCACCTGTTGGATTGCACACTCAGGTTGAGTGTAGAGAGTTTTATTCTGGTTAGAACTAGAGATGATCTCTGTTAGCTCCCAGTCGATCATGACCACAGCAGCTGTTTTACATATACTGTTAAGATTGTTGGCTCTTTTATTGTTAGCCTCCTTCTAAGTTTCTAAGTTTTATTGTTAGCCTCCTTGTATCTCGGGCGCTGTTGGTATACGATCGCAAGTTTGCTCACGTATCTTAGCACTGCCTCAGGCTTATGCTCATGTTTGTTTGAGGTGGTAGGCCTTGTAGGCCTCCCTTAGACCATGTTAGCATATTTATTGTACCATGTAATTTTTGGTACATTGCCTGTTGGAATGTGTAGGCTTGGCTCAGGTTGTTGTAGCTAGTTACCCACAATTAGTTTGTTGGGTCTAGAGCTGGTCCCTTTGAGCTTGGTCCCTATTTATGACCACTGGCTGGCGCCACATGTTGCTAAAAGTAGTAGGCCTTGCCAGGCCTCCTTTTCAGTTTTTCATGCTGGCACAGTTGGGTTGGTTTCTATATGACTCATCACCATGGTTGAGTCATGATTGCTACTAGCTGACGCCACGTGTTTACAAGTCGTAGGCCTTTTTTAGGCCTCCTGTGTATCATGTTGGAGTTCGGCTGTGTACTCCTCTCGCTTTGAGAGTAAAAGGTGCTTCTACTGAGTACGGTTTCTGAGTGGCTTGCCTCTCAGGGTGAGTTCTTGTGTTAAACCGTTCTGTTGTTCGGTTTTTATGCATTTACTTCCTTGAGCATGGTCTCCATTAGCTCTAGTTGAGCTAAGTAGTTTATTTTTTTTTTTAAGTTGGTTCTATTTTGCTCCTAGAACTTTAGTGGCCGCTAGCTGGTGCCACGTGTGACAAGTAGGCCCTCTGGAACATGCTGGCATGTACCATTTACACTTCTTTACTAAGGAGAGTAAAGGGAATTTTATGTCACTGGCTGGCCAGGGCTCTGGGTGACTTATTAATAATAATTTGCAGTCGGTTATTTGTCCCGCCTGGAGCTTGATAACACTGCCACGAGCTGATGCCACATGTCTGCTGAGGTTACATGCCCCACATGGCCTTTAGTGCGTGACGGTGTACATTGTACTCCTCTTGCTTTAAAGAGTAAAAAGGTTCTTTTACTGAGTACACTGCTCGTTGGATTGTGTTGGATGGACTGTTTTGTGGGCACTCACTGTTACTTAATTACATGGTTGCGCCCAGCATGTTATGTTTCAGGTGAGTGGCCTTCTAGGCCACCCTGGAATACCACCATGTGATTTGAGTTTTCTGGTGTGATATTTAGTTCTTTATCCAGAACTTTAGTTATTTCGATGCCCCTTTCCGGCCTCCATGACAATGAGCCTACAGTATGGTCTATCTGTTAGGTTGAGCTTCGTACTTCCCTTTGGGTTGTCTGTGTAATTGTGCTTAGCTCCCTAAGCTGGTCATTGGTCGTAGACTTCTATGAAGTCTCCCATTGAGATCAGCCCCAGGATGGTTTGTGCTCCCCTGTATCAGGGTTTTCTAGCGCACAGCCTCCTCAGTGCATTAGTCAGACAATGAGTAGATCCTAGAATGAGCGAATTATACTCCCCTCAATACGAGGGTTTATAGCACTCAGCTGAGTTCTGCTCTCCAGGATGCCCATCTCTGCATGTGGTTTGAGTTGCTTACTGTTCATTTTCAGTCGCTCTTACCTGCCTCTCTTCTCTGAAGAATGCGTTATGGAGATTCTGTGTAAACAGACAGGGTTGGCCCAGACTAAGTTTGTCCTTCGCCAGTTTGGCCTCCCTGGTGGCGCTGAGGGTGACTTTGTTCCCCTCTAGTGACTGGCCGGGGTTCCTTTTCGGTTTCCTGGCCACGGTTCCCCATAGCGGTAAATGCAGAGTCTCGTTCCCTGTTCTCAGGGAACCATGGTTACATACGTAACCTGAGACGTTTGCTTTAACAAGACAGCCAAACAGCCAACTTTGCTTTTCCAAAAAAAAAAAAAAAAAAATTGATGATAAATCTCTCTCATTTTTCGTTTATACTTGGTCCATAAATAAATAATTTAGGCATAAAAACTTCTAATATTGGACATCACCCAAGAGGTTTTGCTTTGTAATAATATATTTTGGCCACTAGAGGTCCCCATTGGACTCTCATGTCTAAACTTAAGCCTTTATTAATCAGTGCTATAGTTTTCACGTCTCTGTGCTGTGTATTTAAGCTGTGCTCTGTTCTCTGTATCTTCACTTTGGTTATTGTTGTCTGCTAGTGATGCAAAGTCCGATTAATTTCTATGAACCGGTTCTTTTCGGACAGTTCGGCTCAATGAACTGGCTCAAAAAGCCAATTCATAGGTTCCTGACATCATCATGCTCTGATGTCACTATGCAATTCTTTTCTAACAACTCAATGTCATAACAATAAAATGTTCAAATAAAGTTATTTGTGTCAACACATATTGAAACATTGAAATAAATGTAATTTGTGTGAAAGCACATTGCTGATTATTGCCTTTCATTCACTTAAAGGTCCTCTAAGCGATGTCGCACGTTTTTAGGCCAAAACATTTTTTGTCACATACAGCAAACATCTCCTCACTATCCGCTAGCTGCCTGTCCCCTGATCACACTGTAAAAAAATGCGGTCTCTGTAGTCGCCACAAGCTCCAAAAATGGCAACAAAAACAAACTGGTGCAGCCTGGACCACGAATCATAATAAACACGCTCCAGCCAATAACGACAAGAATGATTTTAAATGCGCATTCATGACTGTTTCAGGAAGCACGGATGGGAGGGGAGAAGGAGGCAGAGGGAGGGTCTAGCTAGCCTCTGTTTTGTTTGACAACACTTCGAACGTCAACAGGAAGTTACTCCGCTCAGGATCGCTTAGAGAACCTTAAATAGAGTTTGTGGTCACAGTTCCATTGGATCGTGGATCCTTTATGTATACTACTCCTTTACGGATACTACTGACCACTATTGATTAACCTACATCTTGGATAAGATTCGCAACTACAACACACATTTATGCACAAACACAGATATGTTCTACATGTCTAAAGTACAGAAAGAATAAGCTAATTGATTTCACTTAACAACTTAAAATTTAATATGCATGTATAATAAACCATAGTAAAATTTATTTACATCTCTTGAAAAAAAGGTTTTTGCAGGTTTTAATAAAATGTTATTTAATAACAGTAGTCATAATAAGCATCTTTCCAGTACGTGCCTCAGGCTTGCATGGTATTGTCAACTCACTCGTCAGACTCCTCGGTAATCCAATGAGTCAAACTTCCGACACTTGGTTGAAACGGCTCAATGAGTTCTTTTTGAGTTGGACGTAGAACTCAATGAGTTCTACTTCGGCTTGTGCGTCGTGCATCATTAACCCAGAACTAAAGTTAAATTCAGTTAGATTAGTGAACCAGCTCATTCGGTTACCTCCTATGAACCGGTATCAACTGGCTCAAAAGAACGTTTCGTTCAAGAACCGAACATCACTATTGTCTTGTAGTGATTTTTACTTTGTCCATCCAAGGACGCGAAGTAAAATAGGGATTGGTACTCACGTCACCGCTGACGTTGTGATTTTGGATCACATGTCTCTTAAGGTGTGGTTATGAGTACATCAGATAACCACTTTCCCCCCCTTTCCCTAGTTCAGGGCACCAGTCAGGGTCTTTCACTCCCTACAGGGGCTTTCATTCATTTAGAATTAATGTAAAGTGGTTAGCTGATTTATCTGAAAGATTGGTGAAATTGCTAACTTGTAGAGCCTTTTCTGTATTATCAGCACAAGGAAGACACAAGTGTAATAAAATAAATTTTATTAACAAAAAGATAAACAAGAATAACTAACACAACTACTAAATGAATACCATGAATGATAAAGGAATAAAGTGCATAAGATACATAGAATACAAGTGATTAAGTTGAGTGTGGCTATGGAAGAGTTATGTTATCTTAGGGAAAGATAAACTGTTTCTCTGAAAATAATAAGGTGGAGAACCTTATTATGCACCAAACAAATAAACGAGAGATTATTTGTTATTAACTAACATCAGCTATATTACATCTAATGGAAATTAGGAAATTATATACTGATAAAATACAACAATGCCAAGGTCTCTGGAAAGAGGTTTGGTTAAGTGATATTTATGTTCCACTTGGTCGAGTCCGATGACGGTGACGTCTTCCACTGGTTGTGCCGGGTGACAATGCAGTGGGGAGAGGAGCCAGAATCTGTTTCAACAGTCTTGAACACAAAGCTCTGTGGGATGCTGATCTCCTAGAGCACCAAAGGGTCCTAAAATCTGGAACACGCAGACGAGGCCCTGGCGTAGGTGCAGAAGGTCCTTAACAATCTGGAACACGCAGATGAAGGTACCTTGAAGTGAAGGTTTGCTCTCCTGAGCTTAACCTTGTTGCGGATGTCGTCACTGTTTCGCTGGATGGAAACTTTGAACGTAGTGTTGGTTAACGTCTCTTTCCTCAAAAGCTGGAGGCTTAGAACATGGTCGTCTCTGTTGTTGTCTCTTCTGGATGGACCAGAGGCTCAGAACGGTATATCTGTTAATGTCTCACTCCTTACAGAGTTAAGACCCAGAACCGTGTATCTGTTGTGTCTCAGCTTCGCAAGCCGGGACTCAGAACAATATCTGTTATGTCTCACCCGATGGGAGACTCAGAACGCTATATCTGTTACGTCTTCCCCCTTTCAAGGGCAGACTCAGAACAAGGAGTGTCTGTTGAAAGGGTACCTATATCCCTTTCCGATGAGGAGGAGATTGCATTTTGGCGCTTCTCCATTCGAGTGCTGTGATTGGCTGCTGGCATCAGAGGGGACACGCACAGTGTGGCCCACCCTTCTCTCCCCTGTGGAACTCATTTGCATAAAGCACAAAGTTGGAAGTCTTTACAGTGTCTTTAAAGTTTACCAATGCATTTCTCACTTTCCAAACCACCACCAGAATACCTTTGGCAATATTCTAAACAAATAGAGACTAAACATGATGGAAAAAGATTGAACTGTCATTCAATTGTACATTAACAGCTGAATTTGTATCAGATGTTGCACTACAAATAGCTGTCACTGAGAATACTTATTTCTGTGAATAAGTATGAAATGTATGTGTAGTTTGCATCAGTTCTAAGGTTTTCAAACATAGTTTTGAATGGATTTGGATGGATCTTTGTGATCTCTCTTTGTTTCACCCATTGCTGCTAAGGTGCCGAGGAATTTTTATGGCAGTCTCTGGCCAACTTTAGGAAGTAGTGACTAGATGGGTGAAGGGTAATAACTGCCTGTGGACCAATGAGAAGTCTTGTCCTTCCCAGGCTTGGTACAAGAGGTCTTCTTCTTACCCTCTGAGAGAGGTCTGGATGTTGTCCTTCCATCTTTATCTGATGGCGTTGGACAGTTTGTTTGTGTTAGGCCACCAAGATCCAATCAAAATGTAGCAAACCTTTGTCCACTGTTACGGAGAGAGAGGGGCCCGGCCGTAAACTGGGCCCTGGAATTCACTACAGTCTGCTTAGCCAATTGCTGCCATAGGTTTTCTCTTGCTCTAAGAAGAGCAAGAGAAATTAATTAATTAATCCATTAATGTATTCACAGACATTAATGGATTTCTCATAGATGTTGACTTTAGAACATCCAAATCAATATTCGGGGGTTCAATTATCAAAGGTTCTTCTAATAGCCACTGACTCTACACACCATTTAAATCTCTAGAAACTTTTAACACGCTCACAGCATTGACTTATAAAATGGTGACAGCCCAGTGAGATCCAGCTTATTAATGTCCAGTAAGAACAGTTGACGATCTTATCCCATTTTACCTGCTCTTCTCAGGAGGGCACAGGCTACTCCAAACCAGTTCACTTCTTCCCCATAAAGGAGTTTCTCTCTGAAGTCTGAAAGCTTTGATTCTAGATCTAATGTCGATCATTCCTTGACCTCCCTCCACCCTGGCCTGAGCAGATGGTGATTTGGTGATTTGGTGATTTTAGCCAGTGATGCCCTGACCAAAAAAAAAATCCACTAGTTGTTTTTGAATTTCCAGTACCAGTTCTTCTGGAGGTTCTAATATCATCATCTTGTACCACAAAGCAGCAGCAATGAGGTTATTACAGACCAGGGGCCGTATTCACAAAACTTACCACTAAAAGTTCTCCTAAATGGCAGTAAAAGTTCTTAGTTAAGAGTTTTCTCTTAAAACCTATGAAACCTTTCTCTTAAATAATGTTTTTAAAACACAAATGCTGTCATATCCATATAAAGGTTTTTAAAAATGTTAGTTAAGTGTCACTAATTAAAAAAGTATATGTTCAGCTAATTGTCAGCCTCTTACATGTCTGTGTCTTGAGAGAATGTAGAATTAAAGCAAAAAAATGATGTTTTATAAACAAAGTTTAGGAGGAGAACGTTCAAACGGTCTATCTAATCAGCTCGAGTGGAGGTATATATACAGACGAGAGCCGAATTACCTAGTTACCTCAACAGTTTTCTGCATCCCTCCGCCACCCCGTTCCTCACTCTTGGCTGGGGATACGAGGGAGAACTCTGGGTTTGGGCTAAATTCCAAGCTTGGAGCCCTTGATCCCCTTGGACACCAGGCCAAATACACTTATTATATTTTTTTACTCTATTCGATCATTTGTAAGAGTGAACTTGTGAAAACAACTGCCACAGGTAATTGGACATTATTTATTAAAGTGTTTTATCGTAGATCCAAGTTATAAATAAAACACAAGGCCCGCGGGCCGAATACGGCCCACAAAGGTGTCCAATCCGGCCCGGGTGATGATTTGAACAATAATTAAAAAACAGTTATGCATGGTCCACTGGCCATAAATCTGAACGGTTATTAGTTTTATTTTGACCAATATCTATTCTGGACTTGCAAACAAACTGCTTTGCAATCATTTCCCAAACTGTCGTTTGTGTGGAAATATTACGAAGTCTGAAAACAGGACGTTAACACAGCCACATGCTGAATACAGACACAAAGAGAACACGTGCCAGCAGAGCAAATACTGTAATTGGACAAGCTCGCTGTTTGTGAAATATAGGAAGAAAAATAAATATTGAATTGGGTTTTACATGAATGTAACTTGGAAGGGAACTGTCTTCAGAAAAGTTTCGATATTTATTGACCAATCCCTAATCCCTAAAGTCACAGCGTCTGATTATCACACAATTGTTATTTCTGACCACGCACCACTTAGTGTTAATATCAAATTTGTGGGCCAGCCGTGTTTTTCCTCACCCTGGAGGTTCAATTCTTTGTTGTTGTCAGATGAGGCATTTAATGTTTTTACCTTGTCCGCAATAGATGAATATATAGTCTTTAATAAGAGTGATGCCGTCTCATCTTCATTGTTGTGGGAATCTCTTAAAGCATATATGCGTGGACAAATTATTTCGTATTCTGTCCATTCCAATAAAGATCGCAAAGCTAAGCTTCAAGATCTGACTACAAACATTTATGATTTAGACAAGCAAATGGCTGCCAATCCAACCCCCAGCATTCAAAAGAAACGACTTGAGCTACAGACTGAATTTGACTTGCTTTCAACAACTGAGGCTGAGTGTCTCCTGTTGCGTTCTCACGCAGTTTATTATGAACATGGTGATAAACCAAGTAGGCTCTTGGCTCACCAGTTAAAGCACCAGGCTGCTTCCCGTTTGATACCTCAAATCAAAGATACGGCTGGCAATATGGTTTCTGAGCCTAAAGAAATAAATAATGTATTTAAAACTTATTATTCATTTCTGTATAAGTCTGAATCGGTAGCTGATACATCTGATTTGGTTTCTTTTCTCAAAGATTTGGCAGTGCCTACCATTGACCCCACCATAGCTGAACAATTAGATGCGCCTCTGAAATTGGAAGAGGTTACGCAGGCTATTAAAGCTTTGCATAATGGTAAGGCACCAGGTCCAGCCGGGTTCCCTGTTGAATTTTTCAAGAAATTTATAGACCGTCTTGCCCCACTTCTTCTTTTAGTATACAATGAATCTTTAGAACGTGGCTCTTTGCCTCCCACTCTTTCTCAGGCAGTCAACACGCTTCTCTTAAAGAAAGATAAAGATCCTACATCTTGTGCTTCATATAGACCTATATCTCTTCTCAATGTGGATGTAAAAATCTTGGCCAAGGTATTGGCGAGACGCCTTGAAAAAATCCTTCCTTCTATTATTTCAGAGGAACAGAATGGCTTCATTAAAGGACGACAGTTATTTTTTAACATTCGCACACTTTTGAATGTCATTCTGTCTAATCACTCTTTAACTAGTCCAGAAGTAGTCATCTCACTTGATGCCGAGAAAGCTTTCGATCGTGTGGAATGGGTTTATCTTTTTGCCGTCTTATAAATTTGGCTCTGGAGATCGATTCATTTCATGGATTCGATTGCTGTACAATTCTCCTCAGGCTAGCGTCCACACAAATGAGATTTCTTCCGACTATTTTACTTTGTCACGTGGCACCAGACAGGGCTGCCCCCTGTCTCCCTTACTTTTTGCTTTGGCCATTGAACCCTTGTCGTTAGCTTTGCAATCACTCACTTCATTTCACGGAGTATCCCGCTATAATATTGGTCTAAAATTGTCACTGTATGCAGATGATCTCCTTCTATATGTTTCTGATCCTTTGGCGAGTATTCCACCAATTTTATCTTTGTTGAAGAGATTTGGCTCTTTCTCAGGTTATAAAGTTAACTTACTTAAAAGTGAATGCTATCCTATAAATTCTCTGGCTCTTACACTGAAACAGTCTGACATTCCTTTCAAGTTCAGTCCTTCAGGTTTCAAATATTTAGGAGTCAACGTGACCCGGACTCTGCCTTCCTTATATTCGGCTAATTTCTCCCCATTGCTTAGTCAGATCAAGTCGGATTTTCAAAGGTGGGGTTCCCTCCCTTTGTCTCTAATTGGTCGTATTAACGCCATTAAAATGAACATTTTGCCTCGACTACTTTTTCTGTTTCAGTGTATTCCTGTATTTTTGCCCAAAACATTTTTTAAAACACTGGACCAACTTATTACCTCTTTTTTGTGGGGAGGTAAAAATCCCAGAGTGAGGAAATCACTTTTGCAGAGATTTACGTTTAGTGGCGGTCTGGCTTTACCTAATTTTTTGTTGTATTATTGGTCGGCTCACATTCACAAATTGACTTACTGGCTTCAATCACAAGAACTGCTATGGTGTAGGCTTGAGAACCAGTCCTGTATTTCCTCTTCTTTAAATGCTTTACTGACATCTTCCCTCCCGATTAACCCATCTTTTTTCACAAAGAATCCTGTGGTTCAGTCCAGTATTAAAATCTGGTCGCAATTCAGAAATAATTACAAGTTTGTTTCAGCCTCAATCACAATGCCTATAACAAAAAAATCACTTATTTCCCCCTGGCCTGACTGATGCTGCCTATATACAGTGGGAAAACTGTGGCATTAAAAGTTTTAAAGACCTGTATAAAGATCGCCTTTTCTCAAGTTTTTCCACTTTGTCCTCTGAAATGAATCTCCCAGCTGCTCATTTATTTCGTTACTTTCAGGTTCGGCACTGTGCTTCGTCTCTCTTCCCTTCCCATCCTTCACTTCCTAATACTCAACTTTGGGAAGAGATGCTGTCTCTTAAGCCCAAGAAGAAATCTATTATATCAATAATATATAAACAATTAATGGATTTAGACACCTATTCAATAACTAAAATTCAGAGGTCTTGGGAACAGGAGCTAGGAATAACTTTTTCAGATCAGCAATGGGAAAAGGCATTATCATGTATTCGCTCCAGCACATCCTGTGCAAGGTTGCAACTAATTCAGTTTAAGGTATTATACAGGGTTCATTATTCAAGGTCTCGTTTATCCGAAATTTATCCACAGATAACCGATCAATGTGAGCGGTGTCACGGTACCCCATGTAATCTTGGTCACATGTTTTTCTCCTGCCCTAAACTTCACAACTTCTGGAGCCAGTATTCCACAATTCTCTCCAAAGTTCTTAGAATTCAGGTTTAAATAGATCCCTTCTTAACTGTATTTGGACTTCCGGTTAACTCTGTGTTAACTGACCCTGCTCAAGCTGATAAATTGGCATTTACTTCACTTGTGGCTAGACGGTGCATTTTACTTCTCTGGAAAGCCTCTAAAGTACCCTCAATTTCTGTGTGGCTCCAGAATGTGATGTCATTGCTTAAATTGGAAAAGATAAAGTTTTCATCCAGGGGTAATTCTGAAAAATTTCACCATAAATGGGGCTCTTTCATGGATTATTTTAGATCTCTACCATGTGATTGATTCTACCCCCCCCCCTCCCCTTTCTTTTTTTTTTGTTGTTGTTGTTGTTGTTGTTTTGTTTGTTTTTTACTGTTTTAGTGTGATAAAAAAAATAAAATAAGGAGAATACCTGTAAACTGTTTGTACATGACTGCTTGTGATACTTCCTCAATAAAAAAAAAAAAAAAAAAAAAAGAAAAAAGAAAAGTTTCGATATCCGTTTAAGTAGCCTAATTTATAAGCGCCGTGCTGCTTTGTATACAGCGGTAACTAAGGAAACGCTATATCGCTGCAGTTCCACAAGCGCCACCTACTGACAGAGTAAATTTGCATTTTCATTCAGTCAGTCTGCTATTTTTTTGTGCAGGGGTCTTATGTAGCATAATTTCAGAAAGCTATAAAGTCAGACCATGCTGGTTTTTTTCTGTAAATCTTAAAAATTATACAATCTAATTTAAATCAAAAACAACTGCTCATGCTCAAAATGCAGTGGTGCCTGTATACCAAATGGCTGCACATATTTTTTGTTTAAGGCCAGTTTGGCCTGGTATAAAACAAATAAACAACAAATAAAAAATTTAAAAAAATACATAAAAGAAAAAATTGGCAACCGATATCAAATTTGCTCCAGAAAAATTGGAATTGGCCATTAAAAAAAAAAAAAAAAAAATCAAAAATCAATAATAAAAAATATTAAATAAAACATTTTAAAAATCTAATAAAGTCTTTTCGCAGTAAAAACAAATGCAGTTTTCAAAGAGCAGTGTGTTTTTTTTCTGTAGTTTGTATGGTTAATATTAAAGTAACTGTCAGCTCAATAAGAAGAAGAAAAAGAAATAAATAAAATTGGCCCGCACATGGTTGCATTTTTTCCCATCCGGCCCTCAATCTAAAATGTTTGTTTGTTTTGCCCTCATAGTTCACTTACAAGGTTTGTACTGTAAATATGCTTGACTATTAAAGGTGGGATATTTTTTCCTATTGAAAGAGTGATCTGACATAACAGCTCACTATCAGCAGTTATTTTATCTGTTTCGTAACATTTCTTACAGATTTCTGCTCGTTGTAAATCAGATACAGATAAATTAGCACAGTACCAGTATGAGTGATTGGTTGTGTGAATTAGTCATACCGTCTCACTATTAATTGTGAAGCTGTGGGTTGTAAATAGTTCCTTCAAAAGTAAAAAAAATATATGTTATAATAAGTTGAGTTTCTAAGCTACTTTAGTGATAAATCACAGGACAGCGCTGACAACTAGTTTCTGCAATCCTCTCTGTGCGCGCGATCTTCATGTTTTGTGCAGCTATTGTTTGTATGAATGTTCGTGCCACAATGCAGCTGCACGAGCACGGTAGCTCGATATAATAATGCACATCCGATCGTCTAATCGCTTGAATGTCTAAACTGGCAAACAGTAATACACATAAAACTGACAAAGTTTAGTGAAGACGCCGTCTCTGTATTGACTCTGCGTTCACCTGCGTATTGACTGGACAGGGCGTAGTCACGTGGCAGCACGCGTGCTAGTATGTTTTAAAGTGGGAAGTATTAACAGGATTAAAAAAAACTAATAACCGACATGGGAAAATTACGTCGGTTAGAGGTTCTGAATTTCAGTTCCGATTAATTTTCGATTAATCGTCCAGCCCTACTTCCATAATATAAGATCCATAATAACTGTTCATGATCCATATCATCATGATATTTTAGTGATATTTGTAAATTGTCTTTCTAAATGTTTCGTTAGCATGTTGCTAGTGTACTGTTAAATGTGGTTAAAGTTACCATTGTTTCATACTGTATTCACAGAGACCAGAGAATAAAATGAAAATAACAACATGGTCGTTATTTTAATTTTTAACCCGAAAATGCATGTAGTCTGTATAATTCATAAATGAATCTTCATTCTTTTTAAATCTCTCCAACAGTGTGTAACGTTAGGTTTAGCCCCGTTAGCCGTGCAGCATATTATCAAACTCATTAGCCATGTTTCCACTGTCAGGCCTAAAGCGGGCGTGCTAGTGCGTGCCAGGGCTAGTCGCGTTTCCACTGTCACTTCCGGGGCTTGATCGTGCCTCGTCAGGGCTTCCTCGGGGCCAACGGCCCGGGTTTTTCGGCCCGCCAAATACCTTGGTCCAAAGCGGGCCAGCTCGAGCTTGAGAGAGTGGTTATGAGCAAAGGCGGAGTTTATTTGTGTCTGGAGACCTATGGTGGAGATGGAGGCGCCGATGATTACATGTAGGTTACCAGCTAACATCAGCATTAACACCTATTTGCCACTTGTTTTCAACCTGATGTCACCTGTTGGAGTTTGGGTTCCTTGCCGCTGTCACCTTTGGCTTGCTTAGTTGGGGACACTTGACATTTGACTTGACATTTGATATTCAACAGTATTCTTGACATATATTCAACAGTGCTTTGATCTGCCTGCATTGACACTATTCTTGAAGATTATGTACCAGTTATCAATGTAAAGCTGCTTTGATACAATCTGCATTGTAAAAAGCGCTATATAAATAAAGGTGACTTGACTTGACAAAGCACTAAATGGTTTAGCTCTCTAGTAACTGAGCAAGCTCTTAACACATTATAGTCCTTCACATCTATTGCAATCTCAAAATTCTGGCCAGCAGACAATACCTAGAATATCAAAATCAACCGCAGGCAATCCTATTTGTCACCTAAACTCTGGAACAATCTTCCTAGCATTGTTCGGGAAGCAGACACACTCTGTCAGTTTAAATCTAGACTAAAAACGCATCTCTTTAAACTGGCATACACAACACATTATCAATTTATATTCTCACATCCGTTAAAGGATTGTTAGGCAGCAAAAATTAGGTCAGGCGAAACCAGGAACACTTCCTATAACACCAGATGTACTCGTGGCATCTACGTTAATATTAGTCTCTGTTTATCCCAAGGTTTACAGTAGTCAGCCAGATCTGGGCTGTATCCAGATCAGATGAAGGACCTGTGCCTAGACACGACCATAACACATCATCATTGTATGCGAACTGAACTGAGCTGGATGATGACATCACTGTTTTCTCCAATGCTGATATATAGATAAATTAACCTAATGAATAACTATTGATTTTTACAATGGAATGAATCAATACTGAATTTACTTAAGCTAGACAATGACACCATTTTCTTCTAGAGCTGCTGTGCAGTCAAAATGATTTGCCAGTTATCACTGTAAAGCTGCTTTGACACAATTTGCACTGTAAAAAGTGCTATATAAATAAAGGTGACTTGACTTGACATCATGGCACAAGCTGATTGGTCTCTGCTGATCCTGCAGCCAATGAGATTGCTTACTCAACATTTAAGTAGACTGGTTCAGTGTTAGCTGTAGGCTCCTCCTGCTCCTACTAGATCTGCTACATGTTTTATAAATGTCCATTTATGCATATCTTACATGCTCACAGCAGCGTATCTGTGCATTTATTAGCAGTAGCAAGTCCATTCTTGCTCTGCAGCAGCAGCAACAATCAACATCAACAGCAGAATAGCAGATTTAGTCCACCAAGTTCAAAAACATTAGCACTGCTAAAACCTATTTCGCCAGTTGTCATGATTGAAATATATTTAAAAGTAAAAAATATCTAAAAAATCTCTTCTGTTGTAACAAAACTTACCTCAGTATCTCCAATTTACACTTTATATACATCAGTCCAGTGCAGAGCAGCTTCACTCCTGAATCCTGCAGTTTATTATTGTTCATGTTCAGCTCTTTCAGATTAGTATCTGATCCAAGAACTGTAGCCAGAGCTGAACAGCTTTTGTCTGTTAAGTTACAATCATTTAGCCTACAAGACAAAAAAATTATATCACAGAATTAGATGGAACATTGTTATATACACAAATAAATATATTTTCCATTAACAATCATCATATTTTAATGACAGACATTTTTTATATCTTATTTTTGATTAAATGACAAATTTGCTAGATAAAATGAAGCATGCTTTAATAAAAATATTTTTGTTAAGATTTATAGCTTAAATGATAATGAGTATGAGCATTTGTCTTGAGTTGGAGATTCTGGGGCTTTGATGATTTCAGCATTGTTAATATATGTAAAATGTCTAATAAAATATAATTGAATACATAATGAAATAAAAAATATGTAACGTACTGTGTCACTATTTAAGCTCACTGTTCAGTTTTGTTAAGAATAAACCACTAATTTATCTGCCATACATTTGCTGCATACAAGTATAGGCTACAGCAGATTTAAACATGGATAAATGCAGATGTTTCATCATCTACAAGTAAGGATAAATCTTCAGTAATGCCTAGTAGGGCTGGGCGATATAGCAAAAATAAATAAATAAATAAAAAATAGTTTTTTTCAGAACGATTGACCGATTCACAATTTTTTTTTTTTTACTGTTTAACTACAATATGATTTAAGTAACATTCTCTTTATTAATTATTCTTTCAGCCTGTCACCATCATGCAAACATTAAATATCAAACAGGTTTACAGGCTTTTGTATTCCATTGCGCTATTTGTCCTATTGTTTTTATGTTTGGTGGACATCTTTAGGTGTTGCACTTGTGTCTCACGTCTTTTGCAGCATCTCACCTATGAAATAGCATTCTAAGAATGGATTTTCTTCTCCTAATACGGTTATCATTGCTGTATTGTCAACATGTCTAATTGTAACGCTTGCTAACATTTTCATTCAAAATCACGATTTCTCGTTTAAAAAAAAATAAAAATCGAGGAAAAACATTAAATTCGAATTAATCAAAATTAATTAAGCCCTAATGCCTAGTGGTAGTCTCCATGCGTGGGAGCGGTGAACAAGCAGCTACCACTCTGTGTTATTGAAATGAAGCTTTACATTATTTAGCTTATTTTAGCTTTACAAATTATTTTACCGGAATAAACTTCAAGTCAGGCTGGATATCTGTTTGAAACTTCTCTTCAGCCTTATATCCAGTGCTTAGTAAACGCTAAACAACAACTTTTGCATTAGGTGAGTCACAAAGACTTTAGGTTATAAGGTCTAATTGTCATGTGCCAGAGTCATCGCTCGCTCAGACCTGGTTCCACAAGTGCAGAGGTGTTAAGCACCCTCAAATTAAAGCAAGAGCACTGTTGTGGAAATTTTAATTTTTCATATGATTTTTACCTGTATTCTTGTGAAATATGATGCGTATGGAACATGGTATGATGTTGGGTTAAGTGGTAATGTTCAACATAGTGTTAACATAGATGTTAGAAATAGAAAGAGCAAGATATGGTATGGGGAAATGCAAGATGTATGTAAAAACATGTCTGTGCTAATAATGTGTGGAAAGTTACAGCCACTAAGAGATGTTCCTAATATGGTGAAAGGACAGAGGCTTCGGCCTTGGAGGTTAGAGATATAAAAGTGAGGGGAAGCTTTCGTTCTTTGTCTTACACTCTGCAGCTCCTTGTGTTTCTGTATGACCTGTCTGACATTTCTTGCAAGAAATGAAACCTTTAAAGACAATTGTACGTGTTTGTCTCCTGTGCAGTAGAGTCAGGGTTGATGTTGATTTTTTGCCACAACAAGCACCCTCACTTGAAGCTGTATTAACAGGATATTGGCGGAATGGATTTGGCAAACGGTCCAGTGCGTATTTTTGTTTGAGCTCTTGAGAATGTCAAATTTTTATATTTAAAATGTGCTATTGCAGTGTTGAGCAATGTAGCCAACCACAGACATATATTTTGATTTCCTGAACGCAATGGGCAATCAGAGGTGTTTAAGTTAGTCAGAATCCACTCACTGCTTAAAATGGCAGAGTTTCTGTTCAGTGCTGAGTTATGCAAGTTTGTGAATCCTCACTACACTAATCACCCCACCCAGCTACAGCTCATTACCAGGACTATAAAGGACTGTCACACACACCACCTCACCACGAAGTCTTGTTAACACCGTTGCAATTCTGAGCGTTATTATCCTGTCTGCCTGTCTGATACCGTTCCTGCCTGTTACCTGTTTTACGATCCTTTGCTGCCTACCTCTGACCTGTGCCTTGTATACCAACCTGTGAGTGATATCTGCCTGTCCTGATCTTTGCCTGTTTCCTGACTACGACTCTGCCTGTCCCTTGCTGTTCCTGTTTGCCCCTGTTCGACCCAGCCTGTATGACTATGCTCACTTTAAATAAAAGCTTGCAAATGGATAGTCCCGTTTTGTTACAGAAGACTTCGCCGCCACCACGATCCACATTTTCTGCAGGTCATTGGAGACCATTTGCACAGTATGGACGTTACGCAATGGATATTGTGGAGTTCGCAGGGCACACGATCGTTAGAGGAATATGTAAAGGAATATTTGGACATTGCTTAACTCTCTGATCTGCCTGACTGTCCACTGATTGACTTTTTTTGTGATGGCGTCAACCAACCTCTCCAGAATAAATTAAGATGAGAGGGATCGCGTTCATCACTTAGCAGCTTTATGGACTATGCGTTGTTGTCTGTTGGTTCTCTGTTTACTGTGGGGGTCGCGGAGGAATGCGATACCATGGTGAATCACGTAATGGCCGCCGCGCCAAGGAACACGCACAAAATGGCAGCTACCATCACAACAACAACAGTTCATGTCTCCACTGATCTCCACGCATCTGCCGATCTTCCAGAGCCACGTCACGCTGACTACAGCATGAGCGGCTGGCATTCCTAAGCATCCGCCGGCCGCTTCACTCCCAAATCAGCTGGCCGCTTCGCTCTCAAGCCCGGTGGCCACTTCGCACTCAAGCCAGCCGGACGCTTCACTCTCAAGCCCGCCGGTCGCTTCGCTCTCAAGTCCGGTGGCCACTTCGCACTCAAGCCAGCCGGACGCTTCGCTCTCCAGCCCGCCGGACGCTTCGCTCTCAAGCCCCGCCGGACGCTTCGTACGTGAGCTCGCCGGTTGCAACGCACTCAAATTCACCGGTTGCAACGCACTCAAATTCACCGGTTGCAACGCACTCAAATTCGCCGGTTGCAACGCACTCAAATTCGCCGGTTACAACGCATTCAAGTTCGCCGGTTGTAACGCACTCAAGCGCCCTGGACGCGATGGACAAGATGGCTGCTTTGCCAGTGCCCACGGGCAAGATGGCCACCCCTTCGGTGCTTAAGGATGTAGGGGGCATTCCAACCTTTAAGTCCGCTCCAAAACCCGCTCCAACCGGAGAACCCTCGCCTCATCCTCAGAAGAGGAGGAGGAGGAAGATGGCTTCTTCCATTCTTCAAGGCTCAGAAGCCTTTCAAGAGCCCGCTGTGGGTCTGGAGACCACTCCAGAGGTCTCTCCTGCTCCGCCCAAGCGTCGTGCTCTGCCAGCACCACCCAAGCGTCTTGCCCTGCCTGCGCCGCCCAGGCTCCTTGCCCTGCCGGCGCCACCTGAGCTCCTGGCCCTGCCAGCGTCACCTGAGCTCCTTGCCCTGCCGGCGCCACCCAAGCTCCTTGCCCTGCCAGCGCCATCCAATCTTCTTGCCCTGCCAGCGCCGCCCAAGCTCCTTGCCCTGCTTAACCTGCCTAACCTGCCGTGGCTGCCTGAGCCACCTGACCTGCCGTGGCTGCCCAAGCCACCTGACCTGCCGTGTCTGCCCAAGCCACCTGACCCGCCGTGGATTCCTGGCACTACTGACCTGCCCTGGCTGCCCGCGGCACCTGACCCGCCATGGCTACCTGTGGCACCTGACCCTCCATGGCAGCCCAAGTTCCTGGACCTGCATTGGGGACCCCGTTCCTGTCTGCATGCAGGTCTCCAATGCACCCACTCCCCCTCCCTAGCTGTTCCTTTTATGCCGCGAGGACGCGCCTTCCGGGAGGGGGGCGTTATGTTATGATCACCGTCTGTTGCTGTCACTTCCCGGACTACATTCCCCATCATCCTCTCTACCAGTCACATTAACACTAATCACCACACCCAGCTGCAGCTCATTACCAGGACTATAAAGGACTTTCACACACACCACCTCACCGCAAAGTCTTGTTTCCACAGTGTGCAATTCTGAGCATTATTTCCCTGTCTTCCTGTTTGTTACTGTTCTTGCCTGATCCCCATTTACGACCCATAGCTGCCTGCCTCGATCATTTGCCTGTACCCTGACTACGACTCTGCCTGTTCCTTACTGTTCCTGTTCGACCCTGCCTGTACGACCACGCTCACTTTCAAATAAAGCTTGCAAATGGATCTCTGCCTGAGTCCCATTTCGTTACAGTATGCATGATGTAAAGAGATTTACTGTGCAGCGAAGGCAGCTTCATTGATCAGCGGCCACGTACATGTTGCAAACTTGTAATTTACTCTCAAAATTGAAATTGTAGGGTCTGCACAGTCTCAAGGATGAGCAGGTCCCACCATAAACTGTGTTTAAGTCTCAATTCACGGAGACTTTGGTTTTTTATGACTATTTCGATAAGTCCCAAACCTCTTCTCTGCGACTTCAAAGGAGATGCAAACACCACGGATTGGGTTTCTAGGAGACAGGCCCGAATTCCAAACAGTCATAAAAAGGAAAATACACGCACACACCCACAGACACACACACACATACAAAAGACCTACATAAAGACTATATGCACAAATATTATACCTGCAAATATGAATGTATCTGCCATTGTAGTGCTTGTTGCATGTATGTGTTACTAGTGTAGAATCGTAGAATTGACTATAGTAGGTTAGTTTTCATGTTAAACGATAGTAGTAGAGTATAAAGTGTATCCAATGATATATCTGTATATGATGAGCGACACCTGTCGAGTTTGATCTCTCCGTAAAGCTGTGAGTCCGAGGTATTCACTCATGTAGGACCAACCAAGCCAGGCGCATTGAAACTCTGCCGCACCCCGACTTGAACCATAAGCAAGTATTATAATTTCTCTAAAAATTTTTTAAATACTGGGTTTCCTTGCTGGTTCTTCAAGGTTAACTGTTGGAATTGGCCATTCTTTGATCATCTCTCTTTCTGACTTTTACTTTCACTCTGTATGTATCTGTATCTACTTGTGTACATTTATCCGTATAACCTTTGTATTACTCGTTCCGTATATTAAACACATCATATCCATGCTTTTTGTTCACTTGCTCATTCAACAACAACCAAGTCACTTTAACGTTTTGATTCTAATATCCTTGCTTTACGTTTGGATGCTATCATAGGAATTTATCCTCGTGGCCAGAGGATAACATTTCCGTCGTAATAGTCGTGGATAACTTACTGGTTTGCTGGACGGACCGATAGTTTTCTACATAATTATTAAACCAGAACTAATCATATATGTGACTGATTATAATTCATTGTAATTAATTCACCATATATGGTTAATTCCCCCTTGGGTCGGTATGTGCATAATAATTATTCATAAAACTTTATGAATTATTGTATTCATATTCCACCCATAAATTGATTAATAACTGATTAATCGCTACAAAATGATTGACATTACAGGTGCAACAGATGGTAGTTGATCCGTGATCTGTATGAACCATGCCCCACAGTTTGGAATGCATGGGATTCGCGGATTAATTGCATTTAGCAATTATATAGTGAAAGGTTATTATTTGCACGTGTTTGTGAGTCTGAACAATTTAAAACACTCAAACGTTTTTAAACAATTCAAATGCAAGAAGAGGCAAAATTCACAATTGCGCATTTTCTGAGCGCACACACTCAAAGCATGCACGCTCACAGAGAGGCCTTTCAGATGGCATGAGAACACATAATAGAGTGCTATTTCGTGACTCATTGAGCTTGAATGGACACATACACACAAAATGGTCTCAAAATCCCTGTCTCAACAAGTATACAGTCGGTTATAAAGTCTTAAGTGAACCTAATCATTTGAGATAACTTGAGAAAAAATTGGATGCGTTTCATCATATTAGTTCTGTGCATTTTTGACAGCAGCCTAAAAATAACTATGAAAAAAAAAAAGTACAGTATGTACCTCTTCTAGGTCAAAATGGACCAGAATGCAGAGTTAAATATTTTCAAATATATTTGAATAAATTCTTGCAGGAACATTTATGCAAATATGAGCACACACAATCAAATTTAGCATATGTGAATCAAAATTTATAGCAAAATAGTCACTAACTGTCAAACAACAAAAGCAACTAACAATGATTGATCTACAGTGCATACGGAAAGTATTCACAGTGCTTCACTTTTTCCACATTTTGTTATGTTACAGCTTTATTCCAAAATTATTCCAGCATTATTTTCCTAAAAATTCTATAAACAATACCCATAATGACAATGTGCAAAGTTTGTTTGAAATCTTTGCAAACTGAATAAAAAAAAATAAAAATAAAAAAAATAAAAATAAATAAACAAACAAACAAACAAACAAAAAAATCACATGCTTAAGTATTCACAGCCTTTGCTCAATACTTTGCTGAAGCACCTTTGGCACCAATTACAGCCTTGAAGTCTTTTTGAGTATGATGCTACAAGCTTGGCACACCTATTTTAGGGCAGTTTCTCCCATTCTTCTTTGCAGGACCTCTCAAGCTCAATCCCGTTGGATGGAGAGCCTCTGTGCACAGCTAGGGCAACTGGGTGACCGTGAGACAGCCTAGTTGTGGGATAAAACACCACTCTTCCCTTCCGATTAGAACATCAAACAGGTTCTCCCCACTGATATACCCACTGAGAAACCTGTTGAAAGTGCCCTAGTTATTGGCAATTCTATTACACAGAATGTGAAAATAGAGACACCAGCTACCATAGTCACATGTTTGCCAGGAGCCAGAGCACCTGACATCAAAGCAAATTTAAAAGTGCTGGCTAATGCTAATCGTAAATACTCTAAGATTATTATTCACGTCGGCACTAATGATGTTCGACTTCACCAGTCGGAGATCGCTAAAATTAACATTAAAGAGGTGTGTTAACTCGCAATTATGATGTCAGACACTGCAATTTGTTCTGGCCCCCTTCCTGTTCGTCAGAGTGATGAGATACTTAGACTATCATCACTTAATGGCTGGCTGTCTAAGTGGTGTCCACAGAATAATATAGGGTTCATAGACAATTGGAAAAGTTTTTGGGCCAGACCTGATGAAAAGAGATTGTATCCTTCCTGGGATGGTGCCGCTCTTCTTTCAAGTAATATGGCACATAGTCATAGAGCTGAAACATGACAAACTGAGGCCCAGGTCAGGAAGCAGACAGACTGGCTAAATCGACCATCTGCTAGCTGTCTCACATCGCAGAAGTTAGAAAAATCCCAACACATAGAGACTCTTTCACCTAGATATCATCACATAGAGACTGGTCTGTACCCCGAAATGGTAAATACAAAAAACTCCCAAACTCATTTAAGGATAAAAATGTAATTGATGTTCAACAAATAAAAACAGATATAATACTGATGAACAAATGATAAAGCTTGGGTTGCTGAATATTAGATCCCTTTCTTCAAAAGCATGTATTGTAAATGATATCACAGACAATAATCTAGATGTGCTGTTTTTGACAGAAACCTGGCTAAAACCAGACAAATACATTACTTTAAATGAGTCTAGCCCTCTAGGTTACTATTATTCGCACAAGCCGCGTTGGAAAGGCAAAGGGGGAGATGTTGCTGTAATTTATAGTCTTCAGTTTTACTCAAAAGTCTTTCAAATATAATTCCTTTGTTTTATCTATTTATTGTGAGGTGTTTACAGTTTTGTTTTTTTGTTTTGTTTTCCCCCATTAAATTCTTAATTTTTTTTAATACACTGTAACCTCCTGGGTTTCTCTGTGTGTGTAGCTAAAGCAGTTGTATGTGAACATCTCTTGTTTGAAAAGCAGCAGGGGTTCATCTGTCTGTCTTCTTTCTCATGTGGCTGCTCTCACTCCACTCAAGCACTATTTGTTTTTTGTTTTGTTTTTTTAATCAATGCTGCTTTTGTATGATTTCTGAGTCCATTTCTGAGTCCTGATGGTGCTTTATGTAACATTATGTAATGTAAGTGACAAATCCCATTTGACATATGTTCTGGCTACTGTATACAGGCCACCATACAGACTTTATAAAAGAATTTGTTGATTTACAGACATTCTAAACTCTATTGGAGTTAGACACATGTCAGGGTCCACTCATTGTCGTAATCCTACTTTAGATGTAATATTGTCACATGGAATCGATATTGATGCCGTTGAAATTCTGCAGCAGAGCGATGACATCTCAGATCATTATCTAGTCTTGTGTATACTACATTTAGAAAAGAGGGTGCAAAACTGCCTCCCCACCACAAATATGGTAGAACTATCCTTCTACCACTAAAGATTGCTTTATAAATAATCTTCCTGATCAGTTTCATCTCCTTAGCATACCAGATGGCTTAGAAGAACTCAGTGTTGCAATAGAAACTACTGACTCTCTCTTTTCCAATACACTCAGTTGCTCCATTGCACTTAAAGGGGTGATGAACTGAGAAATCAAATTTTCCTTGAGCTTTTGACATATAAGAGGTAATCATACTTTAAGAATATCCTGTAAGTTTTGAAGCTAAAAAACTTCCTTGTTAGTCCAATAAAAGCTTTTATTGACACCAGACCCATCAAACAGCAGGATTTACAAAGTGGTGATCTATGATGTCAAAGGACAGCAAGCACCGCCTCTGCAGAAGAAGATCAATGCCTACTTCATCACTGTTTAGCCCCGCCCACCGATTCACACATGATATGCAATAGAATAGCTACCAAGCAATGAACATGCCGTTGAGGATTACAAATTATTGTGCAGTGCCTGGACTCAAAAGTAACGCAACAAAATGTAAGTAACTGTGTTAATTCTAATGCCTGATCTGTTATGTAATGATTGATGTACAGTCAGATGCTCTTTGTCTGTGTGTCAGTAAATCAAACCCGTGACTAAACGTCAACTTGCGTTTTTTCTCTTAGTAGGATGAAAATAATCTGTTATTTAACGGTGATTAAATTATATAAAGAAAGCTCCCTTTGCAATCGTTGGAGCAGCGCACACTGAAGTTGTCAATCAAACAGCGCAAGTTTATCAGTGACTGACGTGCAAAACTCCCATTTTATTTAACAAATCTTTTAGTTATATCGCGTTTGCACTGTTAATGAAGATGAAAGCATTTGTTAGTGTACAGAAATTTAGTTGCAAAGACGAGATCACTGCTTTCATGCGCTCAACATGTCTGTGATCGGCTACACAGTGTTCATCTCTGCAACCTTTCATGCCACAACCTAAATTTAATGCAACACTTTTCACGATTACTTAACCTTGAGAGCTGTAATAGTAAAAACGTGCTAAAATGGAGAGTAATACTAAGTTATTTCATATGCAAAGATGTCAGTCAATCACAGCAGTGGGCGTTTACACTGAAGTCTCACAGCAGACATGCCCCTTAAAACAGAGCATTCAAATCAGAGGGATAAAATCAGGGTAGGAAAAATGCCTTTTATTTATAAATTATGACAATTTTGGATGTAAAAAGCATACTAACATTATAAGTGCACCCCAAGAAGCATTATAAAACCAACGCAGTTCATGACCCCTTTAAAGAAGATTAAGGAAATTAGTCCAAAGCCGTCGTACAATGGGCACACTCAGGCCCTTAAGAGAGCAGCCAGAAAAATGGAGCGCAGCTGGAAGAAAACAAAACTAGAAGATTTTTGTATTTCATGGAAAAAACACATTTTTACATACAGACATGCTTTGTTGTAATTATTTGTTTGCTTTATGTATTAGTTTAGTTTGGGGCTTTATGTTTTGCAGGCCTGTTTGTTATGTTGAAGGTTTATTAAATTTTGCGTAACTTATTTAGTTTTTATTCACTTTTCCTTAGTAGTGCTTTCAGTGTTAATTACTATGATTTGTAAACTTAATTTTTGTTAATGAATATTTTTGATTTACTTTCATTCTCGTTGCCTCCCTTGAGCTACTTATTTTTCAAATCTCTTCAAAAACCCTAGGTATTTATTTGATATAGTGGCTAAAAGAACAAGAAATTAAGCTTCAACTTCTGATGTTTCCAAACAGCACAGCAGTAATGACTTTATGAACTTCTTTACTTGCAAGATTGATAATATTAGAGGGAAAATTATAACCATGCAACCATCTACTACAGTACAGACAGTGCATTGTAGTATCCCTGAGGAAAAATTCCATTCATTCGCTGCCATAGGAGAGGAAGAATTGTCTAAACTTGTTAAATCATCAAAATCAACATGTATGTTAGACCCTATACCAACTAAGCTATTGAAAAAAATGCCTCCAGAGGTCCTCTTCTTAATGTCGTTAATTCATCTTTATCAGGAGATGTACCAAAAACGTTTAAGCTGGCTATTATTAAACCTCTTATTAAAAAAAACAACTTGATCCTAGAGAATTAGTCAATTACAGGCCGATCTCGAATCTACCTTTTCTGTCAAAAATACTAGAAAAGGCAGTATCACAACAACTATGTTAATTTTTTAGACAGAAATGGTATCAGCGAGGATTTCCAGTCAGGATTTAGACCGTACCATAGTACATTGACACCATTGTATGCAAACTGAACTGAGCTAGACAATGACATCACTGTTTTCTCTAGTGCTGATATATAGATAAATTAACCTAATGAATAACTATTGATTTTTACAAGGGAATGAATCAATACTGAGTTTACTTATGCTGGACAATGACACCAATTTCTTTAAGAGCTGCTGTGCAGCCAAAATTATTTACCAGCTATCACTGTAAAGCTGCTTGACACAATCTGTATTGTAAAAGGCGTTATATAAATAAAGCTGAGTTGACTGACTATGCATGCAGTGCAATTACAATTATATTAATATTTATATTATGACATTTCTGTACCTGAATACTAGGCTACTTTTAGACCTAACTTTTTGTAACTGTTCTACAGTATTTTTCTGTTTTAATTTGTATATTCTTATTTTTACTCTGTTCATTTATCTGTAATAATGTTTGAGCTTTATTAGTTAAGAGTTTTTGCTGTGGTATCAAAGTACTTAAATTGTTCTTTAAGTAATAAATGCTTTAAGTAATAGCAAAGTTACATTTTTCTTTAAAAAAAAAATTATTATATAAAAGTATTTTATTTATTTGTTTTGCTGATCCAAAAAATGATCTGATCTGTGACTCGAAAACCGTAATATGATCTGAACTGTTAGTTTTGTGATCCGTTGTACCGCTAATTGACATTAAACCGGGCCTGGGCTTCGTAACTCATTATCTGCATTTTCTGTTTATTGCTAGATTTTTCAATAAAGACTTTGTTAACAATCTCTGTTTCTAAGTCCTCATTAACCAACGCAACACAAGTAGTCGGGTCAATTAAAATTCTAGCAGTGGGCCACGCAAACCTATGTGTTTGGTTGTGTGAGCCATGAGCTGGAAGGGGTTGGGAACCACTGATCTATGTATTGCATTGCATTATGTTTTGCCCCCCAAAATTAAAACTAAAGAACAAACTATTATGAAATTAAGCATTTAAAATATAGTTTTATTGGGAGACACAGAGTAATAACTGATAATATGTAGTTTAAGTAGTCTGTTATACCCTGGATGAGATCAAAACATGACAAAACATATTAATGGACTTACAAAGCTCTTCTGGAGGTTTTGATGACTGCCAATAATCTAATGAGACACTCGTCTGATTTCTTGAATTTCTGAAGCTCAAACTCCTCCAGCTCTTCCTTTGATGTCAACAACACAAAGACCAAAGCAGACCACTGGACAGGTGAAAGGTCACCAGACGAGAGACTTCCTTTGCTGAAGTGGGTCTGAATCTTCTTCACCAGAGTTTGGTCATTCAGTTCATTCAGACAGTAGAACAGATTGATGGATCTCTCTGCAGGCAGATTATCTTCTAATTTCTGTTTGATGTACTGAACTATTTCCTTGTTGCTCTGGTCACTGATGTCTTGCTGTGTTAACAGACCCCGTAAGAGTCGTCGATTGGACTGGAGCGACAGACCGAGGAAGAAGCGAAGGAAAAGGTCCAGGTGTCCATTATCACTCTTGAGCGCCTTGTCCACTGCAGTCTTGAGAAAATCAATCATGGTTTCATTTTTGTTTTCCTGTTCTGTAGACTCATGATCAAACACGTTTGTCTTGTTGATGTCTAGAAACAGATGTGCATAAAGGGCTGCAATAAACTCTTGAATGCTCAAGTGAACAAAGCAGTACATGGTACCAAGAATGAAACCTGATTCCTCCTTAAAGATCTGGGTACACATGCCTGAGTACACTGATGCCTTATAGACGTCAATACCACAGGCTTCCAGGTCTGTGTCATAGAAGATTACTTTGTTTCTTTCCAGCTGATGAAATGCCAGTTTCCCCAGTGAAAGGATGGCGTCTTTATCCCAGGAAACATCTGGTGCATATTCTCCATCATACTTTCGGTGGCTCTGCTGGATCTGAAAGCGGATAAAGTGTGTGTACATTTGTGTCAGAGTCTTGGGAGTGTCTTCAGTATTTGATTCCTGTGGTGTTTTAGAGATCTCATCAGCCTGATTGTTTTTCACATCATTATTGCTTTTCTCCTCCAGAATGTTTTGGAGAACAGTGGCTGAAATCCAGCAGAAGACTGGGATGTGGCACATGATAAAGAGACTCCTTGATTTTTTAACATGATCAATGATTGTGTTGGCCTGATTCTGATCTGTGAATCTTTTCTTGAAGTACTCTTCCTTTTGTGCATCACTGAATCCTCGGATCTCTGTCAGCCGGTCGATACAGTCAGGAGGAATCTTACTGGCAGCTGCTGGTCTGGTGGTGATCCAGATGAGAGCAGAAGGAAGCAGATTTCCCTTAATGAGGTTTGTTAGGAGAACATCCAGAGAGGCTGGTGACGATACATCATGCCACTTCTCATTACAATCAAACTTTAGAGGAAGGCGACATTCGTCCAATCCATCAAGGATAAACAGGACTTTGAAATTATTCCTTCTTGAAAGGTTCAGACCTTTTGTCTCTGGGAAAAATTGAGCTATAAGGTCCATCAAACTTAGTATTTCTTTCTCCTTTAAGTTCATCTCTCTGAATGGAAGAGGAAATATGAAGCTGATATCTTGATTTTCTTTTCCTTCAGCCCAGTCCAGAACAAACTTTTGCACAGAGACTGATTTTCCGATGCCAGCGACTCCTTTTGTCAGCACAGTTCGGATCTCCTTGTCTTGTTCAGGTGCTTCGAACAATTGTGTGCACTTAACCTGTATCTCTTGAGATTCATGATGCCTGGAAGCAACTTCAATCTGTCTTACCTCATGTTCAGTATTGACCTGTTCACTGCCACCCTGAGTGATATAGAGATCTGTGTAGATGTTATTCAGAAGTGTGGAGTCACCTTGCTTCGCAATTCCTTCAAACACACATTGATACTTCTTCTTTAGACCACATTTAAGCTGATGAATGAAGAACAGCTCATCTAAACACAGGAACAAAAAATAGATAGTTTTAGTCTTAATTTTCTCTCCCACATTTATAAGTGTCAATCTGACAGAGGATCATGAGTCTCTGACCTTCTAGAGCATCAGCAGCTTCATCCTGCTTCATCTCTCTCAGGTAATGTAGTGTGAGATCAAGAGCTGCTGCTTTGGTACTGCATCTATTCTCATTAAAGTCCTTCACAAAGTATTGTGTGTTCTGTTTTTGTAATATTTTCTTAAACTTTTCCAGCTCATTCTTCAGAAATGTGATTATTTTGCTCTCAAGATCCTACAAATTAAGAAAAATAAGATACAGAAAAAATTTAACCAGATCCTCATCCATATTTGTTCAAAATGATTTATTTAGATATTAAAAATATTTGTGAAAGAAATCAGTTAAAAAACAAACATGTTAATTTGCTGTCATGTTTAACACAAAATGTACAAAAACAAATTTTTTTCTTACATTTTGATTATTATTTATGGGTTCTTAAAATTTCTATTCTAGTATATGTGCAAGAAATATTGTTCAGTAACCTATTTTTTGTTTTAAAAATAAACATTTATGAAAATGTGTTTTCCTACCTGGAAGATCTCTAGGAGATTGTCTTTGAAACTCTCATGCTTCCTGTAAGTCTGAATGTCTGAGTCTAATGTCTCCCATTGAAGCCTGTTATGCAAAAAATAAAATACTGCATTTCAGGCAAAATATTATTATTGGTTTTTAATGGAGAAAAAGAAAACATGACCTTTTAAAAGTTTACACTGTTAAAGTGTTGAATCTATTTAAGTATATATAGTGAATTCTGCATTAACAATTGGTATTGTAATATGTTGTGCAGTAGTTCCCTTTCAAAAGGGAACTCGCTCTATGTTTGAAACGCTATGGGGAACGTCAGACGTGACCCGATGTCTGAAAGCCAACTATCCAACAACTCCAATCCCTATTGGCCTGGCGACAGCCTATGATGTAATATGGCGCGAACCGGAAGTATAAAGGAGCGCCTGGAGAAACAGTCAGTATCTCTTCGTCTTTCAGGTCTGTTCTGTCTGATTGTGACTATGTCGACTCCGGGAAGGGATTCTATAATATGCCTTACAAACGTTCGAGAGAGTGTGTTCATCCGTGTCCCAGCTTTTGACACTTGATATACACATTTCTGGGCGTTTTCTGTCTGGAGAGGAGCGCGCATAGACAGTGCTTGAAGGCGCTGTCTGTGTGTTTGTCTGCTGTTTACTGTTGTTCTCGTTCGGCAATTTTCTCGAGGGAAGAGGTGTCTGCATCTGTGCCTGATGATTCTGGCCCTGTTTGTGCTGAGGCAAAACGGCGGCTGCAATCATAGGGCTCGCAGGTGAGCTCGTCGGGAAGTTTAAGAAAGGGGCCGACCCGGGGCTGAGAAGGGTGAGCTGTGGGATGACTATGACATCCGTGTTTGACGTCATCGCGTCCAGCAGTGAACGCTCCTCTGGCTGCTGTGTATGCAGAGCTGCTGGTGTTTTTGGGACACGCTTTTCTGCCGGCTGCAGCTGCCGTGGGAGCACGTTAAGAAAGGGGCCGTGCGTGGACGGCTCGACGAGTGGTTCCTTTCTGTTTGTGAGTGCTGCAGCTCCCATAAACTTTCCATTCCTCCCTGATCTCCGCGTTTGAGATCGGGAGGGCAGGGAAAAATCCCTAGCTGTTCAGATTTATATCTGAGCCCAGACAGATAGAAGGAGGAAGAAGCGAGAGTGAGATGGGTGATAGATTGTAAACACCGTTGCGTTTGTAATCGATCCCCCAGCTACATAAGGGTGATTTATATCTACCCTCTCCTCTTTCTTTCTTTATATATATATACACTGCGTTCCAAATTATTATGCAATTGACATATCAGTAAGATTTCTGTACAATAAACATTCAGATTTTAGTTTTTCTAAGAAAATGTTTGTTTGTTTATTTATCCATGTCTTTTTAGATAACTGGTATCAATCTCAGACAAAATAATTTGCCAGATCTATGGAAACCCTACTTAGAGGTTGTTCCACATTATTAAGCAAGTCACAGTTCTCATGCAATATGGGGAGGAAGAAAGATCTTTCTGAAGATGAAAAGCATGAAATGGTGCAATGTTGTGCAAAAGGCATGAAAACAACTTATGTTGTGTGAAAACTGAATGGAGATTATCGAATTATCATAAGATTTGTGAGTGATTTAGAGCACAGCAGAACTCGGTCAGATAAAGGCTTATTGAGGAAAGTTCCTGTCAAAAAAATGTATTGTATTAAAAGGGCAGCTATAGAAAAAAAAGTGTTGAGCAGCAAACAGGTATTTGAAGCTTCTGGTGTCTCTGGAGTCTCAAGAAGCTCTCCATGCAGGCTGGCAGTTGTGTGTAAAGATGCATTTTAGACACCACTAACCAAACCTAACAAAGAGAAACATTTACAGTGGGTGTAGAAATACATTTTCTAACAGTTTTATTGCTGTGGTGTTTTTTTGCAGCATGGGATAGTGCATAGTGCATTGTACAATAGTGCATTGTATTATGCACTATCCTCCTTTTTATACCATAGCTGAAAATGGACAGTTATGAACTCCACATATCTTGCAAAAGTCATTTTAATACCCTCCATCTCACTTCCCAATATTCCAGCCCAAATCATCACCCACCAGCTCATTGCTGACGTCGCAGTCTTGTTGGAACGTGGTGGCCATTCACCAACCATCCAGAAATCCATCCATTTAGACCAGGGGTACTCAACAGGCGGCCCGCGGGCCGCATCCGGCCCGTCAGCATTAAATTTGTGGCCCGCATCATGCTATAGTTAATGTATTTTTATTATAATTTGCGTCCAAAAATAGCGTGAATATTACTTCGTTTTTTTACACGTACACTACTAGGGTAGGCGTACAGTGCGCGTGACGCTGTAATCATCAGCAGAGAACGCATATAGTGTACGCGCGCAGCACAGTTTTTCTAACCGCAAAGAACAATATAAACTGAAGGCACTTTGCATGCGCGCATTGAATAGTTTTTGCACTCATTTAGTTTGCTCGTTTGAGGGGATTAAAAGATACCAGCAACTCTAATTTGAAACAAGTACAAAGACATTGTATTGTAACTATTTGAGCGAAAAAGACTAGACAAGCATGAATCTCTCTAGTGCGCATGTGTCGAGCACTTGTGTTCGTGAACGCCATCAAAGGCTCGAGGCTGTGCGCGCAAGTAAAAACCGAAGTAACCTTATTTTTCCATGATGAAATGCAGTTGACATTCCTCAAACTTTGCAGTGTCTAAGTTGCCGAGCATCATGAAAAACAAACCTTTTATTCTTAATGTCAATGTGTTATAAACAGAAAGCAAGCAGCGCTCCCATTACAGATCTGTCATCACATCGAGCTCACAGAGAATATCTTATTTATCATGTTTACAACGTTGGTTATAGTTAGATAATTCATGAGATTGTGATTGAACATTAAAAAAAAAAAAGATTTTTTGATTCTGACCAAATTAAAAGGTAGGTAATAATAATACAAATAATAAAACGTTTATTCTCTGAGTATAAATAGGTGCTATAAAAAGTGTTAAAAAGGTGCAATGGAGTATAATGGAGTATAAAAAGACTATAAAAAAGTGCAATGTTTTCGTGTTACGGACAAACTCTCATCAGCCAGTGAACAACAGCCATACCTTAAATTTCTTGTGAAAACAATGCAGACATTTCAATGAATAAGGATTTCTTTTCATCAGTTCTTGTTTTTCTTTATGCATTTGTACATTAAGAATACAGCAAGACAGGTTATTAATCATTTTTTTAAATGCCATTTATCATGTTAAGTGACACTTTAAAAAGGACACCATACTATTAAGGCTTAGCTAGATAATAAACTGCACTTTTAGTAAATAAACAGTAAAACTACAAATAATGTCTTAAGTAGGCCTAAATAAATGTCTTACGATCCAAGTTATAATTTGTGGCCCTTCGCGTTTCATTTGGTTAAAATGCGGCCCTCTTGGCCTCTGAACTTGAGTACCCCTGATTTAGACCATCCATTGTAGTACGGCATTAGTCAGTGAATAAAACTATTTAAAAATGAATCTTCATGTATTTCTAAACCCACTGTAAATGTTTCTCTTTGTGAGGTTTGGTTTGGAGTGGCTGAAATGCATCTTTACGCACAACTGCCAGCCTGCATGGAGAGCTTCTTGAGACAAATACCTGTTTGCTGCTTAACACTGGCTTTTTTATAGCTGCCCTTTTAATACAATTAATTTTTTTGACAGGAACTTTCATTAATAAGCCTTTATCTGACCGAGTTCTGCTGTGCTCTAAATCACTCACAAATCTTATGATAATTCGATAATCTCCGTTCAGTTTTCACACAATATTAGTTGTTTTCATGCCTTTTGCACAACATTGCACCATTTCATGCTTTTCACCTTCAGAAAGATCTTTCTTCCTCCCCATATTGCATGAGAACTGTGACTTGCTTAATAATGTGGAACAACCTCTAAGTAGGGTTTCCATAGATCTGGCAAATTATTTTGTCTGAGATTGATACCAGTTATCTAAAAAGACATGGATAAATAAACAAACATTTTCTTAGAAAAACTAAAATCTGAATGTTTATTGTACAGAAATCTTACTGATTTGTCTCTTGCATAATAATTTGGAACGCATTATATTATATATATATATATATATATGTGTGTGTGTGTGTGTGTGTGTGTGTGTGTGTGTATGTGTGTGTGTGTGTATAATATTTATATGCATGTATATATATTTTGTAGAAAAGTAAGGGGTTTTTGGTAGGTTGGCTAGAATTATATATTGTGCAGGCCACAAAATGGCCGCCTCTTAGCCACCTGTTGTTTAGAGTAGCTTCTCATCTGGGGCCTGTACCATGAAGCCGGTTTAGCTGGCTAGCCAGGTAAGTTTCAGATTAGTTTGCGGCAATCCTGGGTTTTAGGTACCATTAAAGTAACTTGACTTTTAGCAGTGTTCATCGCCATGGTAACTTACGCTCCACGTCTAACCTGCTCCGGGGCAGGTTATGTTTTGGGTTAGAGATCTGAAACTGAAATTGGACCAATCAGATGTGAGCAAACTGACACTGACACACCTAACGCAATAAAGTCACTCCCCCAGTTTCTCTTCCTCCAAATTAAAGGTCATTATATAGTAAAAACAAATATTTAATGATGAAATTGTCTGGTTTTAATGATAATATAATTTATATATGATTTGTATAATTATCTATATTTTTATTAATCCATTACACACACGCAAGTTTAGTGTAACAGTAGTTATTAAGCACTTATAGTTTCAATGAATATTAATATATATATATATATATATATATATATATATATATATATATATATATATATATATATATATATATCATATGTAATATAGGCCTAAATAAGGTGTAAATATACTCTTTAAAAATTACTATGTGTGATCTTGTATGTTTAAGTCTCTATCGCTATATGTTATCAACTATATAAACTAACTTCACAACTTTCACTTGCACTGATAGAGAAAGATCATTTCTTTTATTTGTCCTCTTTCACAGACAAGTATTTTCCATTAGTGTAAATGCATTTAAATTCTTCATTTTCAGCGAAAGAGTTTTGAATCACGCTGGCTCTCTCGCGAGAAGTGAATCACAGTTTGTCTCTGTTGCAAGGCATGTGATTGGCTGTTTGCCACTGATGTCACGCATTCATGTGCACATGCTCCACAGACTCAGGATCAAAGCCTGAGTTGACAGAGAAAGTTGATGATCAGCATCATGGTACCAACACAGCCGGATTGGAGTGGTTTGGTTTTGTCAATTTGAAACTAATCCTCTAACCCTGAGTTTGTTCAACTATCATCATGGTACAGGCCCCTGCTGTTTCTAGAGTAGTTTGAGTTAGGTCAGCCTTAATCGGCCGCCTGACATTGTTTGCTTGTGAGCTTCACTTTCTTTCTCTTATACATGAGATTTGGAGGTGAAGCCCAGGTTTCACTAGGCTTGTGGCCCTGTAAGAAGGCCCGTAGATTAGCGGCCAGACTAGAGCTAGGTTAGGTGTGTTATATGTTAACCCTATGTATACTATCCCTTGTCAGGTGGTATAGTTCCTAGTTCTGGCCTCCTCCTGAGGGAGTTGTTAGGCTGTATGCCCATTGTCCCCTTGTTTATGTTGGTGCAATTGGTGAGGTTAACAGCTAGGTTGTAGACTTGGTTTTTAGACTTCCTGATGCTGTTTTTCTCAGGTAGTAGGCCCTTACCTTTGCGTAGATAAGTTATGCAGGTGTATGCTAGGCTCCACTTTCTAGAACTTTTCATGCTATGGAAAATGTTTTTTCTTGATTTTCTTAATCAAGTTTGAGTTGACGCTGCTAGCTTTTAGTCTTCATCCTCTAGGGCTTAGTTCAGATTTGAGAATCTGTGTGAAAAAAAATGTTTATCCTCATTTGGAAACAGCATGTATGACAAAGCATTACGTTTCCTTTGAGTTCTAGACTTTTGCCCTACATTTTTATGTGAGCTTACTTATGCTGCCACAGGTTAGCACTTGTTCTCATAGTAGCAGGTTCTTTGATGTTAGCCTCTATTGGAGAGATTGGTGACTATTATATTCCCCAGTTGAGGTTTATTTGTGCATCACCTGTTGAATTGCATACTCAGGGTAGTATAGAACCACTTTATGAGAAAAGCTGGTTTCTATTAGCTCCTTTTTGTGATCTTGTTAACATTTATATTTATATTGCATATAACTTTGAATGTAGGCTCTTATGGTTAATTAGCCTCCTAGTTAGCAACTGTATTTCTAACAAGTGCTGTTAGCTGGTCATAGTTTGCTCACATAGTTTACACTGCCACAGGCTTTTTGCTACATGTCCGTTTGAGGTAATAGGTCTGTGACGAGCAGGGCGGGCAAGAGCCGTGAGGGAACGGCGCGAGGCCGGTGACGCGAGTGATAATGAGCATCACCTGCGAGGCGCGCCGGCCTCAAGTCTCTCACGGAGGAGCTCCGGAGGCATAAAAGGAGGAGCGACATCAGTGAAGGACAAGAGAGGACCAGGCCTGGACTTTATTTTATGTTTGATTATGTGAAAGCATTACTTTCGTTTTGTTCTTTGTTTATTTTGAATTAAACTTTTGTTGAACGTTCGCCGGTTCCCGCCTCCTTCCCATATTTACAAACTACGTTACATTGGTGCCGAAACCCAGGAGGAAGGAGGGACATGCTGTCGGAGAGCCCTCGCTGCTGAGGGGGATCGCGGTGCTGCGGAGTTCGGGCAGCGCGGGAGTGGGAAGACCGCAAGAGGCTGCCCGAGGCGGTGGTGCTGGAGCCTAGTGAAAGGTGGGACGGAGACCCGGATGCCATGCTCCTGGGACGAGGTGGGGTGGCTGCCGTCCAGGAGGGAGCGGAGGAGTCGCCGCCGTCTGCCGTGGGCCGGAGCCTGATGCCGTCTGCCATGAAGGGGAGGAGCAGGGGACGGGGGACTCGCTGCCGGCTGCCCTCAGCCGGAGGAGCCATCGCCGGCCGCCAGGAGGCGGTCGAGGATCGGGCCATCCACCAAGCGTCCAGTGCCATCGCATGTGGCACCGCGAGGAAAAGCCTCTCGGCAGGCTGAGGACCAAGCGGCAGTGTGTCGGGGAACCGGACCAAGCATTTTTTTCTCTCTCTTTTTCCTCTCTCCCCTTTCTCGTCCTGTCGCTCCCCTTGCTTCCGTCTCCTTTCTCTCGTCTCGTCTGTCCTTACCCCCAGGTGCTGCGGCCGCCGAGACAGGCCCCAGAGGGCCTGCGAGGGGCGATGGGGGTATGTGACGAGCAGGGTGGGCGAGAGCCGTGAGGGAACAGCGTGAGGCCGGTGACGCGAGTGATAATGAGCATCACCTGCGAGGCGCGCCGGCCTCGAGTCTCTCATGGAGGAGCTCCGGAGGCATAAAAGGAGGAGCGACATCAGTGAAGGATGAGAGAGGACCAGGCCTGGACTTTATTTTATGTTTTATTATGTTTGTGTGGCCGGCAGACCCTCGCGGACGTCTGCCGGCCACACAAACATAATTACTTTCGTTTTGTTCTTTGTTTATTTTGAATTAAACTTTTGTTGAACGTTCGCCGGTTCCCGCCTCCTTCTTCCCATATTTACGAACTACGTTACAAGGTCATATAGACCTCCCTTAGACCATGTTGGGATTGTTTGGTTCCCTTTAGTCACACATGATTTAGGGTTCATTGCCTGTTGGAATGTGTAGCCTAGCTCAGGTTGCAGTTAGCTTCCCACAGCTATTGTTGAGTTAGAGCTGGTTCCCTGTAGCTTGGTTCCCTTTATTTCACGAGCTGAAGCTACGTGTCATTGGAACGGTAGGCCCCGACAGGCCTCCTTTCTAGTTCACATGTTGGCACAGTTTGTGTTTTACTCTGCAAACAGGCTGAACACCACTTGTTGCTGAGATTGTAGGCCTCCTTTTTAGCTGACTTGTTGGCAGGATGCCTGGGAATCCAAGAACCCATACTACCATCGGCCACACCCCACCTCTGTTGAGTAGGCCTTAAGCAGGCCTCTCGTGGAGTATGGCATAATATGCATTCGTTCTCTGAGTATTTTGCGTGAAAGGTTTTCCACTAAATGCATTGCCTGCTGGTTGGTATGGTCTTGGACTGGCTGATGCCATGTGCCTACTAGGGTAGGCCCTAATAATGCCTCCTTTTAGTTTACATGTTGGCACAGTTTGTGTTTATATGGACAAACGGGCTGAACGCCACTTGTTGCTGAGATTGTAAGCCCCATAAGGCCTCCTTTTTAGCTGACATCCTGGCAGGATGCTTGTGAATCCATTACCACTATTGGCCACGCCCCACCTCTGTTGAGTAGGCCTTAAGCAGGCCTCTCGTGGAGTATGTGGCGTAATATGCATTTCTTTTTAGAAACTAAATCCTTGAATGCATGGCCTGATGGTTGGTATGGTTGTGGTCACCACTTGCTGATGCCACGTGTTTACTAAGGTAGGCCCTAGGGGCCTCCCATGTACCATGTTGGAGTTCAGTTATGTACTCCTCTCGCTTTGAGAGTAAAAAGGTGCCTTTTCCAAGTACTCTGCTGAGTAGCTGACCTCTCAGGGGTGAGTTTTTGTGGTAAAACCTTACTGAGGTTTGATTTTAACTACATCAGCCTCCTTGAGTCTGGGTGGATTGTCATGTGGGCACTTTACAGTTTAACTACTGTCATTGAGTCATATGTCCTGCTCCTAGCAAGACAGGTGTCTTCATAGGCCACCACTGAATGTCCTTCTAATATGATGAAATGTTTTTGCGTATGCGAGCCATGCTCCATATAAAGGTATTATCATGATGTAGGCCCCTTTCTGGCCTCCATGATTATGTGCCCAAAGTATGGTCTACCTGTTAGATTGAGCTTTGTACTTCCCTGCTAGGGTTGTCTGTGTAATAGTGCTTAGCTCCCTAAGCTGATTATGGGTTGCAGGCCTCCATGAGGCCTCCTCCTGAGGTTCAGCCCTAGGCTGGTTTGTGCTCCCCTGTATCAGGGTTTCTAGCACACAACCTCCTAAGTGCAAATAATCAAGCGCTGAGTAGATCCTAGGATGAGCGGATTATACTCCCCTCAATACGAGGGTTTATAGCACTCTGCTAGTTCTGCTGTCCAGGATGTCTCTACGTGGCCACTAGACTTACGCCATATGTCTTAGAGGTTGCTAGGCCCTATGGGCCGCCTTTTTGAACATACATACTGAACATACCTCCTATGGTTCGGTTATTTATCGTTCTTGGTGCCTAAACACTGCCACGAGCTGATGCCACGTGTCTGTTAAGGTTATAGGCCCATCTAAGGCCTTCCTAAATACATGTTGGCGTACGTTGTACTCCTCTTGCTTTAAAGAGTAAAAAGGTGCTTTTACTGAGTACACTGCTCGTTAGGATTGTGTTAGGTGGATTGTCATGCGGGCACTTTTGCAGCCTCTTAATGCTGCCATTGAAGTTGTCTGTCTGCCCCCAGCAAGACAGGTGTTCAGGGTAGCTCCTCCAGGCCACTTTCTGAATATACTTCTGTTTCACATTTAGCAACTAAAATGCTGTAGGCCCCTCTTCGGCCTCCATGATTATGTGCCCATTGCATGGTCTACCTGTTAGGTGAGCTTTGTACTTCCCTATTAGGGTTATGTTTGTAATAGGATACGTGGGTCTAAGTTGCTTCTGCCTTTATGCAGTCACTCTTACCTGCTCTTTACTATGAAGAATGCATTATGGAGATTCTATACTCAGACAGGGTTGGCCAAGACTAAGTTTGTCCTATGACAGACCAGGTCGGCCTCCCTGGTGGCATTGGGGGTGACTTTGTTCCCCTCTAGTGACTGGCCGAGGTTCCTTTTGGTTCTCTGGCCACATTCCCTTGAAGGGACCACTTTCTCTTCTGAAATGTTGGTTCCAGATGCCTTTAGCAGCCTTGGTAGGCCTTCTGCGGAAGGCCTTCTGTAGGCTCAGCTTGGACAGTTGGCCATAGGGAATGCTGTCACTGACAGCCTGGTGTGACACGAGGGTGAGTTGCTAAGCGTTTCCTTCGAAACTGCTCGACATTTGTCAGCCATATTATTTGGCATGCACTCTCCTTAAGCATGGCGGCGTGGGTATATCGTTCCCCATAGGGTTTCAAACGCAGAGCAAGTTCCCTTTCGAAAGGAAGAGAACCAGGGAATGAGACTCTGCATTTTCTTGCCATGCTTTGGGCTGCCTGCCAGCAGAACAGTCCCTCAAGACGATGGATACTGACTGTTTCTCCAGGTGCTCCTTTATACTTCCGTGTTGCGCCATATTACGTCATAGGCTGTCGCCGGCCAATAGGGATTGGATTTGTTGGATAGTTGGCTTTCAGACATCGGGTCACGTGACGTTCCCCATAGCATTTTAAACACAGAGTCTCGTTCCCTGGTTCTCAGGGAACTATGGTTACATACGTAACCTGAGACATTATGTCAGCACACTAAAATAAATGGGTATTACAAGTAGGGCTGGGCAAAAAAATAGATTTTCGATTAATCGTTTTTTTTTTTTTTTTTTTTTTTTTTTAAAATGTGGTCGATTCGATATCGATTCTCAAAATCCATGAATCGAATTTTTCTAGATTTATTTCCTCAAACATTGAACATAATATCTGATTGATGTTAATCTTATTACTAGGTCTTCTCCACTAGATGTCAACATCTTATTTACCTTGAAATTAAGTGAAAGAGAACTGCAGTTGTGTTTTTTTAATGTTAATCAAACTACAAAAGACAAATAGAAAATCACTGCCTGCTCTTCACTGAATAATTTCAATCCCTTTGCTGATGCTCCCTTTAGGTTTTTATAGCACTGCTTTTTGTAAATTGGAATGATATTTGAATGATAAAGTTTCATGATAAATGAAAATATTCTTGGCTGAAAATATTCAGTCTGTCTCTAAATATTCAGTATATATGAAAATATTCAGTCTATTCACACAGCAGGGCTCAACACTAAGGATTTTTCTGCTGACCCGGTCGGGCCAGTGGTTCAAATTTTTACTTGCCCTGACAAAATTTTCACTGGCCCCACAATAAAAAATAATATTTTTTTTTGTAAATGTAAAAAAAAAATTAAATATTGTTAGACAAGTAAACAGTAAGTAATAAAATAGGACCAAATAATCATATTACAAGTAATATAAATACAACAGAATAAACAAATGAAATAAACAGTGCTTTTCAGGTCATATAGGCTTAAACTGGAGATTTTCAGGTACAGAAATTGTAATCTAATGTATAACTATATAACTATAGTTTAAACTTTATTAAAGTTAATCAGTCAAGAGCAGTTACAGATGCATATTTGGAAATGTTAAAAATATAAAACGTTAAATAATGTTTTGTTGAATAATTATAAAATGAAAAGATACTTTAAATGTGAACATAAACCCACCAGGAGGTGGCAGCAAGTCCCTGTTAATGAGCAAGTCATTGAGATTCAACCGATTCAAACGGATATTCATTCAGGAAGTTCAGAGACGCAAAACAATGCTGTGGACTTTGTTTGGAACTATTTTCATTGGCAAGTGATTTTGTGTCTAAAACGTAAGTCACTTTATATAAAGTGCTTGTTTATTGAACTGTACATTGTATAAAATCAATATCACATATGTAATCATGCTTATATTTGGATAAAAATGGCACTCTTCGTGTAATATTGGTTAACTATATTAAATTATATAATTACAAAAGTAATACAGGGTCCTTATCTTGAATTCTGGGGGCATTCTAAATGCATTTTAATAGACTAATGTTAAATCACGCAGTGAAAGCGTACTCTAAATATGCACGTGCAGTAGTCTAATCTACTAGACTACGTCACGTAGTATATGCGTGCCGTGCACTCAAATGGGTTTGGTTTTTGTAAAGTGAGGGACACACTCTATAAATGTCAGTGAGTTAAATCAACAAATACAATATTATAGACGATATATAACACACCTCATACAGCACTGGCCCGATCAGGCAAGTGACAGTTCCGTCTACTGTCCCGAGCGTCGTTCACACTGGCCCATCGGGCAGTCCTTATTGTCGAGCCCTGCACAGTCTATGTGTGTTCAACAATAAGAAACACATGAAATACCTTTTGTTAGTTGATGGTTTTCTCTCACTGAATTTTGGTCCTTGACCTTTTGAACAGTCACTCTTCAGAGACACAGAGCTGAACACATCCGAGTCTGATCTTTCACTAATGACACAAAGAGCAGAAAGATAAAACACTTTACAGGAGATACTTAGGTCTCATTTGAAAGGGTTTAATGTTGCAAATAGTAATTAAATGCAGTATAGACACACTTTTGTCCATCTATGACTGAAGATGGATGGAAGGACATAATTCATGTTTGAGTTGTAAGATCTATTTTCCATGGTGAATTTATGTGTTACGATAGGACCAGGCAGGAGACAGAAGATAGATAAAACAGGTTTGTTTATTGGACACAAGCAGAGTATATGATGCAGACAGGTGAGTAGCAGATGCACTTAGGTGATGTACGAGTGATATGGAGAATGACACAGTCCTTTGTAGTTGCAGAGTGACAATGGAGAATGATACTTGCTGAATGGAGCTGATGACTTCAGACAACACTTCACGCCAGACGAGAATCGTAGGAAGGAGCTTAGGAAACCCGGAGAACAGGTAAGTAGTCAGAAGAGTCCTTGAGGTAAGCATACAGGTAAGTCCTTTGATGCAAACGAGACCGGACAATGTGGCTGAGTGTGAGTGTGTCTTAAATAGTGCTGGTGATGAGTGCGCTGATGAGGTGCAGGTGACGGTGATCAGTACTCAGGGGAAGGTGTGCGCTGTGATTGGACGCTGCTGGAACCTGGCGTGTTTGTTACATTATGCCTCCTTGTTATTATATTACTGGAAAGATGCTCCAGACTGAGTTCATAAAGAGGAAAGCGGACTAGCAGACACTGTGTTCTCTGAATTATTGTTTTATTTAATTTCCATAACATTTATCTTATCTTTATCTTAAAGGTTAATGCAATGCTGTAACACAAAACACATGAAATTCCTTTCAGTAGCCGATGGCACACCAAAATTAAATGGGTACAAGAAATACATTAAATACCTTTTGTTAGTTGATGGTTTTCTCTCACTGAATTTTGGTCCTTCTCCTTTTGACCGATCACTCTTCACAGACACAGAGATGGACACATGAGAGTCTGATCTTTCACTAATGACACAAAGAGCAGAAAGATAAAACACTTTATTACAGGAATACTTCAGGTTTCATGTTTAACTAAGCCCAGTTTAACAAACCAAGGCTGCATCCGAAACCGCATACTCACTTGAGTAGGTACTTAATTTGAATAGTACTTACTTAACGAGCGCTAAAAGAGTAGATACTATATAGCCTGATCTTGTTAAGTATGAATGAGATCCGGAAATCATCCGCCATGTTGACGTTATCATGTGACCTACAACGTTATCACAAGCGCAATAACTTAAAAGATTTGAGCGACAGGTTTAATTCATCTATCTGTAAATATCTTGATATTAAACTTGCTCATTTTGTGGTCTTGAAGAAACAGCTGCCCATTAATTTTGTGATTGTAGTATAACCAATACATTTGGGGTTAATTGAGTAGGTTTTTTTTTTTTAACCCTACTAATGTGACCAACAGTTTTACCCTTAAAGATATTTTTTTATAATGAAAACCCAAAATCATGATTCGTATTAATTTCTTTATTTTATATACAAACATTTTCATCCACAAGCAAAAGTGGCTTAAATCTCCCGTTTTCCTTGTTGAATTTAACTGGCGTTTCATCCCTCAAATTAAAAAGCTTTATGATCAATTATTCAGATATTTAACCTTCACTGTGCACAGTTTAGTGCACAACTGTCACTGTGCTTTTTTTCTGTGTATATAATCTCATAATATGATGTACACAAACCCATGCTATTTGATCCTGATCTTGTAGTTCTGCAATAATAATAATAAAAAGATATGAGTGACAGGTGCAATAAAACCTCATAGCACCAGTAACACGACAAACCCTACCTAGAACGGTTTTCCTCAGCGTCAGGCAGCTGCTCAAAGATCTCACCTTTGGAGAAGACTGATGATTTTATACTCAGAAAAAAATTTAAGTATTACTACTAAAGATAAGATGCATTGCTACACCCCAACACTTACACAAAAAACTTATGATAAATGCTGACCAATACTTAATTATAGTACTTTTTTTTTTTTTTTTACTGAAACTGATGTATTAGTAAAACAAGCAATATGTAATTTGTTTTGTCATATGACATAGCTGTGCATGAACACACACTAGACAAATACAGCCAAGGTGAATAAACCTCAATTTGCAGTCAAGATCAATAAATTTATTTACTAACAACAATAGAAAACATAAATGAGTAAAAGAATGAATAAAAGTAACCATCACAATAAATAAATACATATACAAGTCAACAACACATGAAACAAGGCTTTATGCAAACTTATTGTTCTTACAATCACCTATTTACAGTCCTACTGCCATATCAACACAGCTCTGCCCATTCTGCAGCATTATTTTGATGAAGCAGCTGACCACCGTGAACACCTTTGCCTGTCTTTGCCATCCATCATGTCCTTCACTGCTGCTCTTCTCAATGAGGACATTGTTGATCCAGAGGATGAGGAAGACCATGACGATGATGATGATGATGGACCTGTAAGAATTGAAAATATCTAAAGATATTTTAAAATGAACAAAGACATTTGCTTTACTGTTTCAACCCCCTCTCTCTTGCTACAAGGGCCATTTGGAAGGCACAAAGGTGTTGATAGTGATCAAGCCCTGTAGGCCAAGATGTGTGTACATTGGGGGTCAACAAATGGTCACACCTTTAGTACAGTGGGGGGAAGTTTTAATCTTCTGATTGGTCAGTTTGAATGTCTCACATTTGGGTTTTAGTCACATGGTCAAGGAAGGGATAAAAGAAGATTGTAACTGTTGCTCTGGTCTCTTTTTTATGCTCTCCTTTCTTGGATTCTTGGCTTTTCTTGGGCACTCTCTGACCCTCTCTCTGGCCTTCTCTCTCTCTCTCTCTCTCTCTCTCTCTCTCTCACACTCTTTCTCTTTCAGGCTGCAGTGGGTGGTAATAGACAAGAAATGTACAGTTTTCTAACATCTTACTGATAAAGTTTCTTTAGTCGCTCGGCAAACCTTACAGCCTGAACCCCCTGTAGGAGTTCCACCCTTACCGCTGTGTCTGCTCCGAACATTTGTGTGCTCTCCATCAGCATGATTAAAATGTTTTACAATTCATGTCAGCATTCTGTTTCTTGCCATATTTCATGTAATATTTTTCATCAATTACATGATAATTTCTGTTGTAGTTTCATTACTTTTGTGGTGTAGTGGGCTAAACCACTGAACTGGTCAGCAGAAGGTTGCTGGTTCGATCTCTGCAGCATCTCCTCCAGTGTGTCCATGATCAAGATACTTTACTTCAGGTTACTCCATAGGAATCATCCCTGTAATAAGAGCACTGTATGTGACTTTGGATAACAGCATCTGCCAAAAACATAACTGTAAACAAATGTAAATGTGATTTTTGTAAATCCTTTTTTGTTAGTGTCTCGGGTACAAACACTCATACTCATATATGGTTAAGAATTCATGTAAATCCACTTTGGAGACGAACATGTGGTTCTTGAAGCTCCCATGTTAGCTGTACATAATAAAACGTGTTTTTACAGCAAAATCACAACTATACTATACAGCCTAGCATCTTTACACCTTCAAAACTTCAACAGTTTACTCTACAGTAGTTCAACAAATGCGATTTTAACACAAGGAACCGTGTTTTTGGTTTTCAACTCACATTTGAAAGCATCCGCGCCACTTTTCTGCTCCGTGTTCGATTATGACGTATCCTCTCCCGTGGCCTCCTGGGATAGAAGAGTGTCCATCGGATGCACACTTCAGAATCTGGGCGGAAGCAGTAGGCCATCCAGGAACTTCTCGACCACTCATTTATGATTACTAAGGTTTTCAGACATACTACTCGTTTCACGTACTGTTTTCTCTTACTATATTAGTAGGTAAGTAGGCATATTCGGACACACTTTAAGTAGACGCACATCCAAATCTCGCGAGAAATAGACATCATCCAGGTAATTCTCGCCTACTCTTTTATGATTCGGACATACTTATTAATTCGGACATACTTATTGAACTGTGACATTGTCTATAAAGCCCCGTTTGACAGGTATATTTGACTAGTTCTAATTAAAGTTTCCACATTGTTTACATTCACTATCCACTAAACGAGCACCTTTAAACTATAATGCAATACACTTTAATCAGAGTTTGTACAGAAATATATGGTACATTAAACATTTAACTATGATAAAAATTCCTGTAAATTACAAACCCGATTCCAAAAAAGTTGGGACACTGTACAAATTGTGAATAAAAACAGAATGCAATGATGTGGAAGTTTCAAATTTCAATATTTTATTCAGAATACAACATAGATGACATATCAAATGTTTAAACTGAGAAAATGTATAATTTTAAGGGAAAAAATAAGTTGATTTTAAATTTCATGGCATCAACACATCTCAAAAAAGTTGGGACAAGGCCATGTTTACCACTGTGTGGCATCCCCTCTTCTTTTTATAACAGTCTGCAAACGTCTGGGGACTGAGGAGACAAGTTGCTCAAGTTTAGGAATAGGAATGTTGTCCCATTCTTGTCTAATACAGGCTTCTAGTTGCTCAACTGACTTAGGTCTTCTTTGTCGCATCTTCCTCTTTATGATGCGCCAAATGTTTTCTATGGGTGAAAGATCTGGACTGCAGGCTGGCCATTTCAGTACCCGGATCCTTCTTCTACGCAGCCATGATGTTATAATTGATGCAGTATGTGGTCTGGCATTGTCATGTTGGAAAATGCAAGGTCTTCCCTGAAAGAGACGACGTCTGGATGGGAGCATATGTTGTCTAGAACTTGGATATACCTTTCAGCATTGCTGGTGCCTTTCCAGATGTGTAAGCTGCCCATGCCACACGCACTCATGCAACCCCATACCATCAGAGATGCAGGCTTCTGAACTGAGCACTGATAACAACTTGGGTTGTCCTTGTCCTCTTTAGTCCGGATGACATGGCGTCCCAGTTTTCCAAAAAGAACTTCAAATTTTGATTCGTCTGACCACAGAACAGTTTTCCACTTTGCCACAGTCCATTTTAAATGAGCCTTGGCCCAGAGAAAACGCCTGCGCTTCTGGATCATGTTTAGATATGGCTTCTTTTTTGACCTATAGAGTTTTAGCCGGCAACGGCGAATGGCACGGTGGATTGTGTTCACCGACAATGTTTTCTGGAAGTATTCCTGAGCCCATGTTGTGATTTCCATTACAGTAGCATTCCTGTATGTGATGCGGTGCCGTCTAAGGGCCAGAAGATCACGGAGATCCAGTATGGTTTTCCGGCCTTGACCCTTATGCACAGAGATTGTTCCAGATTCTCTGAATCTTTGGATGATATTATGCACTCTAGATGAACTTTTTTGGAATGTGTAGCTCTCATGAAGTCCAAAATGAGCCAATATTTGGCATGACATTTCAAAATGTCTCACTTTCAACATTTGATATGTTATCTATATAAGTTTATGAGATTTGTAAATTATTGCATTCCTTTTTTATTCACAATTTGTACAGTGTCCCAACTTTTTTGGAATCGGGTTTGTAAATATAAAACCAGTTTCAAGACATTTTTATCCTGCCACAATCTAAAAACATTCATAGGAAGTTCTGAATTGTTTTGCACAACATTAGACATGTCAATGGTGAGAGAAACACTCCTTGTTGATCAGGCTCTTCTTTACAGGACAAACCTGAAACCCATAGTGTTTAAAATGATTGTGTGAAAACAGACGCAGTCTTACCTCTGCTTCTCTGAGAGACTCATCTTAGAGAGAGAGTCCTTTCCTCGCTCCTCTGACATTACTGCAGATAAACTGACACTGAAAACAGCTCAGCTCTGGATTCTCTGTGTCACTGAAGACCATCAGATGCTCAGCATGACCTGGACATGACAATGATTCACTGAGATTAATATCAGGATACTAATATACAGGATACTAATATGCTACAACTATGTTAAATATAGGGCTGCATGATTTATTGCGATAAAATCGCACGCGATATGGCAAAGGCTGCGATTATTTAACGCACAGCTTGTCAGAGCTTTATGGCTCTGTGACCAGTAGTAAATGCTTCTCCGTCTGAAAGCCAGAGGGCAAGTTTAAGCGACAATCGCGGTCAAGTTCAATGTTATTTTCGTATCATGTTATATATTGTGCAGCCCTAGTTAAATATTAATGTTATTAATACGGTTTTATTTATGCCTTCAAAGTGACCATAAACTGTCATTCAATTTTTCATTGGTTTTGGTGAGAAACAGCCACACTGGATGTTCTTTTAAACATTTTCAACACTAGTTCACATTACTCTCTAACTCTAATTCATTAGTATGGAACATGAAGATGTTTATGTTGCTTTATTGTGGTGTCCATTGAAGTGGACATGTAAAAATGTTCTAATTTAACATTAATATTATAGAAGCTCTGAGAGGCAAAGCATTTTTTTTTCTTGCTTTCTAATGATCACGACTTAATTCTCTCATGGCAGGGCTCTATGCTAACATTTTTCTTTAGGAGCACTTGTGCTCCTAATGAAAAAAAATTAGGAGCAAAGTCAAACATTTAGGAGCACTTTCTGATCAATAAAAGACTTTAACTTTCTCATTACAGGGCAATATTTTCCCCTTAAATTTCCAAGGGCATTTTTACATTTATTAGAGCATTTTTTCTAAACTTATTAAATGTATGCATCATATTTAATCAATTTCTTAAATTAAAATAGAAAATTTGTTTTTAAATGTTAAACAATAATTTCAGTTAGAACAATAACACCCAATGAGACTGTTACCAATCAAAAGAAATCATCAAAAAGTCCAACTTTGCACTGCAGAAGTGACACAGAAGCTCCACCTGAAGTGGTATTATTTAGACGCATTTACATAGACTGCTTCATGCAGCTCATTGGTAAATACAATTTTTTGAATTCAGAAATATGCAAAAAAATAAACTTTAAGAGTTGGATATTTAAGTAAAAACAGTCTATGTAAAGTGTAAATATGAAAATAAAACCGCCAGTAGGTGGCGATAAATCTTAATGTGTGAGTCATTCCTTCAGTCATTCAAAACGCAGATTCATTCAAGATCACCGTTGCTTGGAGATGCTCAACAGTTCTGGTGTGGCTTTGTTTAAAACCATTTTCACGAAATGGAGCTAAAACACAGTATTGTGGCTAAAATGTTAAGTGACTTAATATCAGCTTGTTTATTGGACTTCAATAAGATCAGTAAGTACCACATTTGGAATCATGCAAATACTCGGAGAAACAGTTGCGATAGACGGTGCTACTGGTGTTCAGCAGCTGCACCGGTTATATCGCTTGCCAACCGTGACTGCGGCACCGCCCCCAACATCATTTTGATTTTTGTTTTTATAGTAATAATAATCATTTAGTTCAGTTAGAGAATAGACACTACAGTTAAAACGGAACGCGTCTGCTCAATTCAGTGAGGCTAATGAGAGTCGCAGCACAGGTCAGCAGCAGGAGTCAAAATATTAGAGATGGGCCTAAAATTAGATAAAACTTTTGGATCCAAATTTGGACTTTTTAAAAGAAGTTTAACAATTGCATGCTTCAAACAGTCAGGTACAATTCCTGATTCTAGGCATTTATTAATAAAAACCAGAAAGACAGGACCAACTACATCAAAAACCTCTTTAAAAAGACGAGGAGACATGATGTCACAGGGAGACCCACATGGTTTTAGCTGATTAACAATCTCATGTAGAAAAGAAAAAGAAACAGAACTGAACTGGCTAAAGGTAGCACTGGGATTTGAACGAACAGCAGGATCATAAGTAGCAGGCCTGATGTTTTGCCTAATTTTCTTGATCTTCTCTACAAAAAAAATATTACAAAAACTCTCACACATATCAACTGTTTCAAAAAGGTAGTTAGAAACAGGTGGATTCACAATCGCATTTATATTATTGAAGAGCATTCACTTCACCCATTTCGCCTAACTTTTCCGAGTGACAAGATGATGGATGAAGATTTGATTGCAAAGTGAAATATAAATGCGCATATTTAAGCGAGTTTGTCATTGTAATGTTTTGTTGTTGTGTTTTTTTTATTAAGAATAATAACGAACCCACCCACCATTCATGCAATTGCCGCTACTTCAAAAGTGAAAGTATGCACACTGGCTTTCATAATGGTATGTGTTTTTTTTATTTTTTATTAATTTTGAGGCATTTTTGCCCCGAGCCCCCGTTAATTTCTGACCTTGCTTATGAAAATCCAAATGTAGTATTTACAGTTAATTTGGCTGAAACATCTGCAGCATGAGATGGTCTGGTAAGTACGTTATACCCGTTTCACCTTTATACAATCTTTGAAGTGTAGTCCTTCGCGCACGCCTTTTGCACTTGCTCTGCTGACTGAAGCAAAGTCTTTGAATGAAGGTATGAAAAGCAGCTGACTACAGTATGAAACATATCTGTTTAGTGTAGATGCATTTTGGGAGTTGTGCTTTTTATTCCGAGAATAAATCGGAATTGATCGGGTCACTCGCACATGTGAGCCTAAATATTTTTTCACAGTCACACGCAGTTATTTTTAGTAGCAAATGCAACTGATATGGTCGCACTGTAGAACCCTGCATGGTCTCTACAACAAAAAAAATGAACCAATCAGATATGTTTTAGTCAAAATCTGCTCAACACCGTACAAAATGACAGAGTTCTGCTCACAAATTCTATCATTATATGACACAAAAAAGTAAAGACTCATAACTCCAAAACTATAGCAAGGAGAGTCAAAAGGTTAGTATCGTTTGAAAGGAAACTTTACATTTTTTTAATTTAAAAAAAATTAAATTTGGACATTCTCATGCTGAGAAACTGCAAATAAACAGCAAAAAATGTGGAAAAAAGGGAAAATTTACATATCTTTCTAATTGAAAATGGAATATCTCATGAAGGAAATAAGGTAGTGGGATCTTTTTTGTGATGTTGCTCTATATGTGAGCTGTATCTTGATCCAATTTTGTGGTGATCGCATAAAGAAATCAAAAGTTACAGCATTTGGAACAAAGGTAGGCATTTTTTGTTTTTGTTTTCTGAGTGACATGCACAAAAATAAATCAAAAATCCAAATCTCTAGCAAGGAGAGTCAAAAGGTTGGTATTGTTTGAAAGAAAACTTTACATTTTTAAATCAATAAAAAAAAAAAAGAAACTGCTGATAAAGACAAAATAAAAGTTTGCTCAAGAGAAATTTTACATACATTTCATATTGGACATGCAATAACTCAGAGAGGAAATAAGGTAGAAGGACAATTCTTTTTTGGTGATGTTCCTCTATATGTGCGCTGTATGTGATCACCACAAAATTTGATCCAGATAAAGAAATCAAAAGTTATAGTATCTGGAACCAAGGTAGCCTTTTTGTTTATCCCCTGATGCCCCTGATGGGCATTTTTAAAATCGTTCTTTTACATGGAGTAACTCGTGACCAACACATGGCATTTTGTTGATCTTGAACTAATTTCAATTTGTAGCATCCACTGTAAGTAATGATGTGCCATTTTCTACAATCTATGCATGTTTCATGAAGTTATAAGCTAAATACATTTTAGTTTAGTTAGCATCTGTGGGGTTTTATGTGTAAATTGGATTATGCTGAGATTGGACTTTTAATCATGGGAATCTGCTGTAAATAATGATGTCCAATTTTCCACAATCAAAGCATGTTCATGAAGTTACGAGCCAAAACGTGACAAATGCCACATCAGTTTGTTATTTACATATGGGTCTTGCAGGGCTTCACATACAAAAACTCGCTCAAGTTTAGACAAAGCCCAAAACAATGTTGTATTCTACTCCATGAGACCTTTCAAATAACATATAAAACATATAATATGCTATTATCTGAGCTGTATGATGCTTTTGACACATTGAAGTACATAGTTAAAAAAAAAAAAAAAACCTTAATTTTTTTATTATTATTATTATTTTTCAGCAAATAACTCAGTAGTACTTTGGAGTGAGTCAATCAAATTAGCTACATTCATTGTAAAGTTCAGACTCTAAGCTTTCAAATGACACATTTTTTTGATGACTAAAGGGATAGTTCACCCAAAAATGAAAATTTGATGTTTATCTGCTTACCCCCAGAGCATCCAAGATGTAGGGCTGCGTTTACACTGGCACAAAAAAATCAGATCTTTTGCTCACATCTGACACAGATCAGAATTAGTTGCACGCGTGTAAACACAAAAATCCACACAAGATCCGTTTTTTCCGCATCTGATCTAAGCCACTTCCAAATGTGGTTTTAAATCCGATACATAGCCGATCTCTGGACAGTAAAATTAAAAGTACTACTGTAGTTTACTTCACCTCAAAAATCTTATACTTATTAAATTATAAAACTTATACTTTGCATTTAATCAATTGCACATGTCCAGTTCAGTCTTTTTATATGTTATAAATGAAATATGAACAAGTGATTAAGGAAAATTTTATTTACAATACAATCACAAAAAAAAATAACATAGGAAACATGCATACTTATTGTAACATAACTCAAACCAGTACTATTTCCAAAGTTGTAATTAATTTTTCTCTTTTTACAAGGGTTTTTATTTTCTTTCTTTAAAACACCCAATATGTTGCAACTGTATATTTCCCTAAACCATTTCCCTAAACCAATAATCTGTAAAACCTTTCACACACATCGTATGCTTCTCTACTTCCCCTGTTTCCGCCCATGTTTCTGACTGGTGGTAGCACGCTGCCTCTCTCTTCAGCCTCATCTAGCCATCTTTGGTTCTGGGATGGGGTCATGAGGTAATTATGCAAGATGCATGTTGCCATTACCACAGAATCTGCATTTTCTGGCTTCATATTTAGTCTTGTGTGAACCACTCTCCATATTGTGGAAAGAATGCCAAAGGCACACTCAACTACCATCCTGGCTCGAGACAGCCGGTAATTGAAAATGTGCCTCCATCTTGGAATGTTGTTCCCTGGAAATGGTCGCATAATATATGTCTTCAAGGGGAATGCTGCATCTGCAACCATGGTATATGGCATGGGACCCTGAACACCAGATCCCGGTAAAGGGTCATCTGCTGGCACAGACAGACTTTTCGCCTCCATGCCTCTTCCGAGAGATGAGCTTTGATAAACCCCACCATCACTGGCTCGGCCAAAGTCTCCCACTTGGACAAATGTAAATTTGTAGTCTGCATCAACCAGTGCAAGAAGAACAATTGAAAATGTCTTCTTGTAACTGAAGTACAAACTTCCAGAATGAGCAGGTGCCACTATGTTGACATGTTTGCCATCAATGCAGTTTGGAAAGTTCCATTTACACCAAAATTTGGAGGCGATGATTCTCCACATGTCTTCTGCTGGCTTTGGACACTGCGTTGTCATCATTTTCCTTTCAATTGTCTGGCAAGTCATATGCACACACCCAGCAACAGTGCTCGTCCCAAGACGATATTGGATAGCAAGGCTGGTGAAGCTTTCCCCAGTTCCTAGGAATCTGAGAAAAACAGACAAAAGTATGTAGTTATTACAATGTATTTTCTTTTCCCCACAGTGATGAGTGTAAAAGGAGGTGGAAGGCACTGTGGCTCTGCTGTTGGAAGCAGCAGAGAATGGAAATATGAACAAGTCATGTCCTTTCTAATTCCCCATATGCAGTCCAGAAGGTTAGTCTGTTATATTGATGTTGTGAAATATGCTTGGAATTATGTTAATTGAATAATTAAATAATCAGATTTGTTATATATTGAAATAAGGTATTATTAATCAAATTTGTACAAAACGTGCGCTTTACACTTTGCGTTTAGATCGTTAAAATAGGGCCCTATAGGTCAAAAAAGAAGCCATATCTAAACATGATCCAGAAGCGCAGGTGTTTTCTCTGGGCCAAGGCTCATTTAAAATGGACTGTGGCAAAGTGGAAAACTGTGGACAGACGAATCAAAATTTGAAGTTCTTTTTGGAATACTGGACTAAATCTGGACTAAAGAGTACAAGGACAACCCAAGTTGTTATCAGCGCTCAGTTCAGAAGCCTGCATCTCTGATGGTATGGGGTTGCATGAGTGTGTGTGGCATGGGCAGCTTACACATCTGGAAAGGCACCATCAATGCTGAAAGGTATATCCAAATTCTAGAACAACATATGCTCCCATCCAGACGCCGTCTCTTTCAGGGAAGACCTTGCATTTTCCAAAATGTCAATGCCAGACCACATACTGCATCAATTACAACATCATGGCTGCGTAGAAGAAGGATCCTGGTACTGAAATGGCCAGCCTGCAGTCCAGATCTTTCACCCATAGAAAACATTTGGCACATCATAAAGAGGAAGATGTGACAAAGAAAACCTAAGTCAGTTGAGCAACTAGAAGCCTGTATTAGACAAGAATGGGACAACATTCCTATTCCTAAAATTGAGCAACTTGTCTCTTCAGTCTCCAGACGTTTGCAGACTGTTATAAAAAGAAGAGGGGATGCCACACAGTGGTAAACATGGCCTTGTCCCAACTTTTTTGAGATGTGTTGATGCCATGAAATTTAAAATCAACTTATTTTTCCCTTAAAATGATAAATTTTCTCAGTTTAAACATTTGATATGTCATCTATGTTGTATTCTGAATAAAATATTGAAATTTGAAACTTCCACATCATTGCATTCTGTTTTTATTCACAATTTGTACAATGTCCCAACTTTTTTGGAATCAGGTTTGTACACAGTGTTGAATATATATATATATATATATTTTTTTTTTTTTTTTTTTTTTTTGTTAATGTTTCTAAAAGATGTAAATAAATGTGTTTTTCTTATTATTTGTTGTAGCTCCAGACACACTCTGCAGTTGGAATATGTACCTGTAGACATGACACTTGCAGAAGATGATGTGGAGCCAGAATTAGCAGAACTATCAAGGTCAAGTTCTCCAGTGCCATCTCAACCGAGATCAACCCAACATTCTCTACAATTTCAAGATCTGACACCTCCAAACCACCACTGGTCAGTCAGAGGTCAAACACTCCCACACCCCATCCCAGAGTGCAAGCACTAATTAGTGAGACTCAGCCAACAAGACAGAAGAGGAGGAGGTCAAATGATCCAACTGCAACAGAGCAACAGCTTTTGGACATTTTAACACAACCCACCACAACACCGTCACCATATATTCCCAAACCAGGAGAAGAAATGTACTACTTCACCCTTAGTTTAGTATCAAGACTTGCAAGACTACTTCCCTGGAACCAGACTAGAGCACAGGTTAACCTGTCAGAACTGGAAGCAGAAGAGCAAGCCATGCAACAGAGTCACACTACAACCCAAACATTCACAAGCAGTCAGCAACCACACAGTTCAGGATTTCATCAGTACCACCCAACCCCCATGTACCAAAGCCAAACTCAGCAAATCCAGGCACATCACCTAGCCCAATCAACACCTTCTTCAACAAGGTCTGGCCAACAAGAAGGACCATCGATGGAAGACACATCACCTGTATATCACCAGTTTTAATACATTTACTTTGGTTTACAACATTTAATTTGGTGTGATAGCAGTTTTGGAGTTATACTACTTTGTTGTACATGTTTGTGCCTAATTTAACACATTATAGCCTACTTTTTTAATTATTTTAAAAACATTTTGAATACGGCATGCTTGTGTTGTGATATTTATATTATTCTGTTTTAAGTTTGAGCTGTTGCCTTTTTATTACAAGTTAATAAAACATTTTGTGTTACTCATTTTGTTTACCTTACATCATTGTTTCAATAATTAACATTTAAAAGTACATGTTTTAATTTGTATAATATTCAATTATTAAATTTAACTACAACCATATAATTTCATAGTAGAAAAATCACTCAAAGTGTCTGTTATTACCTCAGTGTCACTGCAAGTCTCTGTTTGGGTTCAATGGCTGCTCGAAAAGTTGTTGACTGTCTTATGAGCTCAGGTCCAACAACAGAAAGAAGCTCGTCCATTTGCTCAGCACTCATGTGAAAATATTTTAGATGACGGTCACTATCCAGGCGCAGTTCCGCGACAAGATGGTGGAAAGCACCAAACTGTCTCCTGCGCAGGTTGACTGGATGAACCCACATTCTTCGTTGCTTCATTCGACGCAACTTTCTGAGCAAAAGGTAAAGTGCAATAACTCTTTGTCTACAGCCAGAACTAGAAAAGAATGAAAACAAATTGTTAAAAATACTGCACTGAAGTAGGCTATGTAAACAACAATTATACATATATTCATACAGCTTACACTTAATTCACAAATAAATACAATTATTCTGATCACATTTTAATAGGATTGTATGACAGCAACTACAAAAGACCACTTAAAAACAAAAAACAGCGATAACCAAATTACACCAATATTATGAATAGGCCTATAAAGTATATAAGGTCATTGAAATAACTTAATCGTCTGCAAACGTTATTACAAATACTATGCGGGTTAAATATAATAAAAAGTTGAGAGAACTTACCCATTGTTTTAAATGGTTCTTTTGTCTGCCTGGTAGAGAAAGAAGACGCTTTGGAGCCGCTGCTGTGACGCTGCACAAACGCTTCCAGTGTGAATACTCTCACAGCCATTTTTGATTTAGTCTTATGCTGCGTCCCAATTCGCCTACTTGTGCTACGCCCTAAAAGTATGTACTCTTTCTGTGAATAAAAAGTATTTACTTTTGAGTGTGTAGCAAAAGAGTAGACAAGCTTTGGGACATACTATCACGTCATACAATTGTGTTTTTGCTCTCTGTTGCACCCTGTCACTGGCCTGTCAATCATCTTACATCCTCCACATTTCATTTAGCTAATTTCCTACAGTATCAGAGAGAAATGCAGTAGCACGTTCATCGGCAGTCGCAGGTCTTTCATGTGGAGAACTCTCCTCATATTAATGCATAATGATGCATTTAAAAGTTAATGGCCAATCAGATCTTTATTAAAGTCCACATTGGTATTGCAGATGAAATATAACACGGATAACATTAAATAAATATTTTCTATCAGGTTAAACTGATTATTAGTCACTCAAACCTCTCAACGTCGGTCGCACATATCCGCCATGTTTTGTAGTTTTTTAACACATTGTACTCGTATTTGTAGTTCTGAACTGAATCCTCGTCCAAAGCACAATGGATTGTGGGCAACATTAGCCTTTACAGTGTGCACGGATCCACACTTCGAAAATCTACCGGAAATAGTAGACCATCCGGGGACTTTTGGCATACTCTTTTCAACATACTATGCTTTGGGACACACTTATTTTAATCTCGCATTTTATTTAGGATGGATAGTATGGACATTGGGATGCAAGGAGAGTCTTTATCTTAAGACGAAAATGCTCCTTAGTCTTAGTCACATTTTAGTCATTTTAGTCTTTCATATTTTAGTCTAGTTTTAGTCGACGAAAAGTCATCACATTTTTGTCAAGTCTAAGTCATTACGTTTAGTCAAACTACAGTTACCAACATTAATTTTGATAGCTATTTTACATGTAGTTTTTAGACAAAATAGTCATAATTTTTCTCTTTAGACCAATTCATTTAAGCTTATAAAATATATGAATCAAGGTAAGAGACTGTATTGACATTGCACTCTTAGCAGTAGCACTTGTGCAATTCTACATATCCTCTTTCAGTGGTTCTCAAACTTTCTAGAGTGTCGTAACCCCTGAGGGATTTAACATTCTTCTGTGTACTCTTTTCCACTTAGACTGCAAATAATTTTTTTATAAAATGCAATAAATATAATGATGATAAAAACAAAGCGATACTTTTAAATATAACATGAAAACTGCCAGTAGGTGGCGGTAAGTCACTGTTTTTATGAGTGAATCAGAGTCATTCTTTCAGTATCAAAGCTAGCGGCAGTATCTATGAATGGATCATTGAATCATTGACGATTCGTTCAAAGCCACAGATTCATTCACGAAACAGCTTGTGTGCTGCAGTTCTGCTGTGGCTTTCGTTGCAAAACAAAGCAAAAATACTGACTATATACTGATTAAAATGTACCCTTTTGTTTGTTGAACTGTATAAAATCAATATTCGGGAAATTATATATTATATTATATTATATTCGGGCAATATTCTTGCTGGTATGATCAACATTAAAAACAGTAACTCGCAGAAGGGTATGTTTTTGTATTGAAGAGAGTCTTAATCTTAAATCTACATGCAGTCTCTGTCTATATTTGTTCTTCATGCTAGTAAGTACTAAATCCCCACTTTTACAAAGATTATATTGTCGAGAACAGCACTAATTAGGGATGGGCATTTTTCCAAAATATTGTATTCGAATATTTGGGCTCGTAAAAAAATTATATTTGAATATTTGTTTATTTAAATGAGGTTAAACGAGAAGGACGTTATTTTTTTTTTTTTAATTCATCAAGATTTTGTAACCATTTCTGAACAAGCTTACGATTTGGCAATATACACAACAAGCTTACGTTATATCTTAAGGTTTTCTTTTAAAGGAAGCATATGTCTCAAAATCATTTTGCCATCAGATAACTTACTCGGGGATAACTTACAGCTGCGCTTACCTGTTGTGAATGCAGTGATGGACAGCTGTCTTTCCTCATTCGACGGGTGTTTTGATTTCATGTGCTTTCTCATTATGGTGGTGATATTATCATAACTCTGTTTCATTAATTAATTTGATCAAAAGTAATTCAATTGTGTAAGATCATTTTCATCCAAGTAATTACAAACTTCGTAGGCAGATGACAACATTATGTGACAATCAAATAAAATGAACTTGTTAAACACGCTCCACAGCGCCACCCGGTGCATTTAGTTTTAGTGCTCAGGATTTATCATGGATTCACGAGACATATCCCGCTGCACCACAGTTTCAGAACCGCAGCCACAGAACGGAAGTGAGGGGCGGGGCTTAACAGTGCTATATGTCATTTTCTTTTGTTAAATATAAGTTGTTTTTACACTGATCGATGTCTACAGTATTTAACAAGACTTTTAAATAAAGTCATTTTTCTCTTCATATAGGCCTAATATGCATAAGATATCATGATGTAGGCTACAATGAGGAGTTTTAATTACCATGTTAATGGATAATACAAACTATGTTTTGTTAAGGCATGGACTAACTTGTTAAAAAAGATAAATTATAAAATGTATTAATATATTTTCAATATGTATTTTTAATATATGTGTAACCATATAGTAAAATGTCTCCCTTGACTGTATGTGATATTATTTCCATATGTTCATGTTGTGAACTTGTGACAAATAAAGACAAGGAGCTATGGGCATTTGATGTCAGCCTACATGTATTTAATCATTGCAAATCCTTGAACAAGTGAAACATGCATTTAAGCCAATTAATGAGACATTTAACAACAGAAGGTGTATAGGGTGAGTGTATGATATTTCTGTCATGATGTGGTGAACAAATTTATATTTAGGCTAGGCCTATATATTATCTGCGATAGGTTATTGAATCATTTACATTTTATCATTATATATATATATATATATATATATATATATATATATATAGTATTTTTATTTTTCGAATATTAAATACAGGTCAAATATTCGAATATTCGACTATTTGTGCACACCCCTAGCACTAATGTAGCGCGATGCTGGCTTGTGTGGGTGCACTCAGTTTTGACCGTGAAAGATGAGGTAATCTGATTGAATATCGTGTATATAAGACATTTTACCTGCTAGAAATACATGTTCAGTTTTCATGTTATTTTAAGGTGGAGTACAATAAAATGAACGTCAGTTTGAGAACCACTGCCTGCACTTTGGTCTCAGATTTAGTCAGTAAACGAGCAGCGCAAAATAGACACTTTAACTTAAGTAGAAAATCTCAAATGAAGATCGCTGAACTCCAGCTTACTTGTCTGTGTTTTCAGATAATCCGCACTTCTTGTAGAGAGGGCTCGTGGTTGCCAGATAGCAAAGATTAAGAAAACGTGTTCTTTTAACAGAAAAGCTCTGATAGGGGGTTTAAATTCTGGAAATCTGGCAACCGTAAGCGTGACCACTCGTAAAGACAGTCTGTGATGTTTTGTCTCCTTTATTGGACAAAAACCAAAAATGATTTCAAAAGAGTGATTTTTGTAATATGTTTAGTCTTTTAGCCAGATTTCAGTCTCATCTTTTTTTTTTGTCAACGATATTGACTAAAACGAGTAGTTTTAGTCGCGTTATCGTTAAATGAAATTGGTGTCATCTCTCATCGTCTCGTCTTAGTCATGGAAAAAAAGGTCGTCAATGAACATTTTTCGTCATAGTTTTCGTTAACGAAATTAACACTGCACTGTATGTCCTACAACTTCCTTATTAAACTTACGGAAAAAACAGAACTGGAGCTGCGTTCATTCCGTAAGTTGAATAGGGAAGGGTAGGACATACAGTGTAAGCTTTTTGAATTCCCATTGACATGAATTATATGACTGACAGACCTCAACGGTTGCCGCTCTGACAATGGCAGTGATGTCTCGCGCATATACTTCAATGAGAGCGAGACATCACTGCCGTTGTCAGAGCGCGATCAGACCTCACTAAACGAGTGCTGAACGCAGTTGGACATGGTGTATTAGAGGTAAAAAATTATATAAATACTGTTCAGTTTCTCGCACAAGCCGATCGTTTCGTGTCTTAGGACATCAATGTGTCGTCACGAGCCGCAGGGTTTAATTTGGATTTGTCTAAGCAAGTTTTATTTACTCTTATAGTAGAAGTTCCCATTGACACCCATTATTTGAATGACAGATGGCAACGGTCGCAGTTAAAAATCATCATTTGTGGTCTACTGAAGAAAAAAAGTCACCTACATCTTGGATGCGCTGGGGGTAAACATCAAATTTTCATTTTTGGGTGAACTATCCCTTTAAATACGGCCCGCTGGACATTTGAAAAGCAAGTAATGTAAAGATTGCTTTCGGATTAATAAACATATACAATAAATAAAATATGAGCAGAAAACATGATTTGCATGCAATTTGGATAACTTTGAATCCATGTTTTAGTTTTGTGCAATATAATATATAATTTTAATAAATGTTTAAAGTTTTGGTTTTGTGCTTATTTTTTTTTTTTTATTCACGTTGATTTTTCAATTAATTAATGTTTAGTTTTGTGCAATATATTTTTAAATGCGTTTTTAAATTTTTGATTATCCGAGACTGCAATATATTCAACGGGAAATTGATCCCATACTTTAGGCAGGATTTTATAATCACAGAGGGCCAGTTATGGGGGTTGAGGGGCATATGCTTACCAAGAAAACTTGATTTCTCTGATCTATGTGCACTTCAAGATGTTTGAAGGCCAAATAAATTGTATAATAATAGCTTTAAAACCATTAGCCTGGTAATACCAGACTCTGCTACTTCACCTTGCTTCGTAGACAGAGTCTGGAATGGCATAATAGAGAAGTGTTTACTCTCTCGCTAGGTCGCGCTTGTCTGAAGTTTAAAATCATTGGTTACCCGTAAGCCAATCAGATACGTTTAGTTATGACGTATGTTATGCAGAATCTAAGCACAGACATCATGCATCGAACTCAAATCTATGATTGAACTTCCACTGTAAACCTGTTGTAAACACATGATGATGCGAGCGAAATACCGTTTGAAAAAGAGTTGAATGTTCTCCATAACAGTTGAATGTTCTCCATAACAGAGCGAATTGCATCCCGTGTCTCGTTTCCCATTTCCGCGGTCGTTTCGATTTTCGATTTCTCTAACCTACAATGTAAAACTCGGCGCTTAGCATCTACGTCACGGCTCTCAGCCCGCCCTCTGTTCGTTGATTGGCCCGGCTGTTTCCAGACCGGTGGCAAACAGAAAGCTCTGACGCTGTATCAGACTGAGTACAGAAGCGAAATGAAATTGAGCGGAAGTAGGAAGTCTGACGTAGTCAGGCTATAAAACCATGTCAGTGGACAGCAGATTATTTGTCAATACCTGTTCTCTCCTCATCTCCATCACTCTTTCTTTTTCTCTCAGTCTTCTTATCTTGCTCTGTCTTTTCCCCTCCTAAAGCTGAGCTTTGACAGATAGACTTCTCATTTTCATCTGTGAAGAAAGTAAACATATTTATATGTTTGATGAATCATTTCTTAGACAAGTTAATTTACTGAAGGCTACAAGGTAGGTAACTAAGTTTAATAAATTCATTCACAATGTGTGTTAATTATTAAAATGCCATAAAACATTTTTTGAGCCGTGAACAGATATGTATAGGCTGCACAACATTAAAAACACTAAAGGTACTCAGTTTTATCTATAAGTTGAAATTAGTTATTTTTGCATTTTTCAGAGCAATTTCTGTCTTCCGGTCTGAAAAGCAAAGTCGCAGCAACATCACAAAATCTGCAAGATCCGGAGTGCTGATTGGCTCCAGTATGGGCTGGTCGAACATGCTGACATCAAAAATTTCTGAGGCTTCTCTGCATTTATTCATGACATAAAGCTCATTCAATCCAATCACTGCGCTGTAGTATGCATAAGATTATAATTGCAGTATCATGCATGAGGAAGTATCACTTCTCTTGCTTCTGTCTCTATTGTTCTCATTCAGAGGGGCGTAGGTTTCCTCAGTGCAGCAACACAAAAATGCATTTTACTTTTATGACTAATATGATGAAAATGGATTCGTTAATGTTTATTGCCCCCTTCACATTAGTTAATTACATGAATCAGGTAAAACAGGCTATTAAAAAATGGCGAATTTAGACAAACGTTCATTAGTTTGCATCCCTGGTTATTTTATGTCAGTATAACATTTCTATCCTGAAACAGCTGTCAAATATGAAATGTTTAGTTTATCTACTTACATCTAATGTGATTTGACCCCTTTTTTGCACATAATTTATAGCATATACTACATAGTTACATTCATGTTTGTTTTTATAGCCTTCAATATGAACATTGTTTCTAGGACAATATTGGGCAGGATCTTAAATAAAAAAAATGTAATTAAATACAGATTTTTTTTTTTAGATCTCAGCCCTATGGCATGCTTTAAATACTGCATTTTCCATGTTTTAGATAGATACATTATTATATCACTAGTTAAATGGTTATTTAACAATTAGCCTATTCATTCCTGCATTTCTAATTTTTTTTTTTTTTTGCGCTATAAAACGTGCTATTGGAATTATCGTAATTAGGCATACGAGCTTCCTAGGTAAAAAAAATTGCATATGAACATTTACATATAGGCCCTATGTGTAATCATTTGAAGCGTATTGTATGTTTTATACACAGCGAAAATTGCCTGCATTTGACAGAGATTACAGAATCGTCAGCCACCGACAATAGCACTGTGATGGTTTTAAGTGCATGGGACACCACATAGGCCTATCATTTTGGTTTTAATAAGATTTTCCGAATAAATAGGCAAGAATAAACCTTTTTCAGTCCCGCAGGATTCAGTCCCGCTCTTTTATGCAGCACTGTCTGCATAAAAACTCCGCCGTTTTGAGTGGTGAGATTATAACATGAACACCTGATAATTGCGTCTCCATTGCGTGTCAGAAATCAACAGATATGTCTGTGATTGGCTACATTGCTCAACACTGCAAACACCAGTTATAAATATAATCTCGCATGCTTGCGACTGTAAATCGTTTTTATTTTATATTAGTTGTTCTTGTTGCTTTTTTGCAAAATATGAATAAAAATTGGTAGTTTTAGATATTTTATGTTTAAATATTTCTATTTTGCGGAAGTACCGTGAATCATTTGATTCTCCCGCAACCCGCACACGAGTAGTGTCTCACCGCCCGCGCCCATCAAATCTTGTCCCGCGCCGCACTCTGTTGTGTTGGGTCCCGTGGGAGTGCTCTACCGCGAGCTACCGCAAAGGGCACTTTCACTTTCGCGATCAAAGGGGCAGCGCTCTTTATATTCTCTCTGTATATATTGTAACTGTTAATTTTGTATCCGTATCTTTCCAACTAAATAATATATACAAAACAAGATTTAAAAAAAAAAAGTCTAGTCATTATCTTAATCACTTGGTGCCCCCCTATTGGCTGGTGCCCCAGGGCACTCGCCCAATCCCGTCTATGGATAATCCGGTGTTATGAAATATTCGGTGTCTGAGATTTTCGGTGACACTGGGCAGAGCTTACATGAATATTCACGAGTTTCCTGTTTTGAGTTAAAGCGCCACTGAAAATGTTAGTGCACACTCTTCGTCTTACATTAAAGGTAATTAGCATATGTTTCAGCGTTAAACGAAGTCAAACTTTTACTGATGCACAAGATTTTATAAGCTATATTGTGTTATGTCGTGTCATGTGTTAGCTATGTTTGATATGAACACAACCAATGATTCACCAGAGGTGTCGTTAGGATTCGCTAAACGAGCCAATAGCGTTTAAAGTAGCCTATATTTCTTGGGATCCCAGACAAATGAAAGTTTGGTCTGCTCTTGTGATTCCAGTGATACCAGCCTTTGCTACTGACACATTCAATCTGAAATATATAATAAAATGACATACAACAAACATGTAGTATTAAAATTTTTAATACACTGTCATGTTCAAAATAAAGTGAAAAATAAAAGTGTCTGCTTTGTCTGGTGTACAAGGATATTTACTGGCAAAAGTCATATTTGGGAATGAAAGAATATTGGCTATAGATATTATATTAGTTATCGCATGCATAATTCACCGTGGCCTATTTGGATAATAAATAAACTATATTTAAAGTACATTAACATGTTTTCTTGCATGTGTGCAATTTTTGAAACATATTACATATAGAAACTCAAGTCTACCCAGATTAGAAGTGCTTCAAGTTCTGCAAACTAGGAAAGTTCACTGCTGTCTTCACCACAGGAGTTTACAATTAATATTATTATGCTACCATACATTTTGGCAAACTTTCAAAACTATATGCTTTAAAGACTCAAGGTAATATAGAAACAACAAAAATAGGCTACTTAAAACGCTATTGGCTCGTTTAGCGAATCCTAACGACACCTCTGGTGAATCATTGGCTGTGTTCATATCAAACATAGCTAACACATGACACGACATAACACAATATAGCTTATATATAAAATCTTGTGCATCAATAACAGTTAGAATATAAGCTTGACATCGTTTAACGCTGAAACATATGCTAATTACCTTTAATGTAAGCCGAAGAGTGTGCACTAACATTTTCAGTGGCGCTTTAACTCAAAACAGGAAATTCGTGAATATTCATGTAAGCTCCGCCCAGTGTCACCGAAAATCTCAGACACCGAATATTTCATAACACCGGCCCTGATTAACACATTTGTTTTTTGATTGTAAAATTACCCAAAATTTTTGGAAGGAAATGGCAGAATTTATTTTTAATCTAGTAAAGGATAAATACTGTTTTTCTTTAAAGGATATTATTGTTTACTATGAAAACAATGTTAACAAAAGTCTTGATTACATTGTTAACACTCATATTGCTGGCAAAATTTTATATACATAAACAAAAATGCTTAAATTCATCCCCAATATTTAAGGTATTTTTAGGGGAATTTGATTGTTTTATATCTTCTCTGAAATTGTTATAAAACAGAGTCATTAACATGCTTAAAATATTATGATTTTATTTTTGGATCCCCTGTTACTAATTAATATCACACTTTGTATTGAGACATGAAATTACCAAACATGCGATTAAATCTGCCTCAAAACTGTGCATGCATGTATTTGTTGACATGGTTTTAAAGTGTTATCCAATTTGTTGGCCTTAAAACGTCTTAAAAATGCACATATGTACACCAGGGAAATCTAAATTTTCTCGGGGGAGCATGCCCTCGTACCCTCGTACATTTTCTGACCTTGGTAATTATGAAACCCTGCGTACGGCCAGCTTATATTCTATCTAATGAAATATGAGATAAACGTGCCATTTCTCCAAATGTGCGCACTTTTGGACTAAAAGTTTTTATGTGTATGCCCTGTGATCAAAAATAAACGCGATTGAATGTAAAGGTTTGTGTCTCGTTATTCTATTAATGACTACCGATTGATTTTGCATTTCTATCAGAAATTAAGAATTATTAGTGTCATTGTAGTGCTGCAAATATCTAAGCTATCTAATACTTCAAATATCAAGGTTAAATCAGAATTTTTTGTAAAAATGTTTCTGTAACAGCTGCCAAAAATAGTATATAGCTCCACTGTGGTTTTTAACAAATTAAAAAAAAAAAAAAACCTTTTCAAAACATCCCCCCTGTTTTCACAAATCGCAAAGCTTACTTCAGAAGTACAGACGGTCTTGTCCTGCAAGACCAGGGCTGCGTTCAGCCCCGACAAAACGTTGCAAAACATTTTTTAAACGGAAACAGTGGTGCGTTGAACACCCCGTTCTGATGACGCAAGTGTTGCAACTATTGCAGATGAGAAGGCCATTCTTTGTGTTCTTTTTGAAGAATTTTCAGAGCCTGATTAAATTGTTATAAATACTTAATACTGCAAAATGCGCTCGATGTTACAGTCACTGCCCTGCTGTCCAGAATAAAAGAGAACATCCCAATCGAGTGAAGGGATTTGTGGAATGTAATTATTGTGATACAACACTTGCCTTGCATTTCAGGATTAAAAGACAAACATTTCAGATGAAGGATAATCCACTTCTTACCTCCAAGACTGTGTTATGATCTATATTATTTTTATTGTATGTATTAGGCTCATCATTATTGCTGATCACTGTTGTTGTGCTATATGATATTGTAATATTTACCATTATATAATCAGAGGAGTATAGAAAAGTTTATTAAAGTGTACAATAGCAAAATATATAAGTATAGTATTTTTATGTTACATTAATACCCATTGTGCGAGCTGTCTCTTTAATACCGCGTGGTTTATATACATATTGCCGCTGATTGGGCTGACATTTCTGACACACCCACCAAACAAGAGAAAATGTATCTCAAACCTGTTGCACACCGTTGCACACCGTTTCCAGGAAACATGTCGTTCAACCTGGAAAACGTAGCAAAACGTTGCGCACCGGTTTGATCTTGAACGTGCCCCAGAATCCAGAAGTCTCTGAAACGCTGTTTGTCACATGGTACGATTCAGTCTTTAGTAAAACAGTCTGTGGTAAAAGAGATTCAGTGTTGCCAATTGCTTTCAGTTGAAAGTAGCTAAAACTGGTCGCTAAATGTCGTCATACTGATCTAGGCGAGTCACGGTACGGATCAACTGGGGATCATGTATGGAAATATGGAAAGCCGTTTTAACATTTAAAAGTTAAGTTCGACTATACGTAATTAACGTTGTAGATATCACCGACGTCTTTCTGACTAGTTGTAATTACATTTTGGATAGTCGGAATTGTCATTCGAGATATCTGTAACGTAATTGTGACTAGTCGAAACGACAGATAAGAGATATCTGTAATGCAGTTTTGACTAGGCAAAACTGAATTACAGATATCTGCAATGACGTCATTGAAAACGACATTCAACTCGTCACACATCTTAAATGACAATTGCAGATATCCGTAATTCAGTTTTGCCTAGGCAGAATGAAGGTTAAAGATATTTCAAACGTCATTATGACTAGTGATTATGGCATGGTGCCAATCAGTGCTAAATGCGAGTTAAAGGTGCTAAAGAGGATCTTTTCGTCAACTGAGAAACCAAAGACTGTTACTGAGTTTTTGAAATGAGCGCATGCGTAAGAACAACCCCCCTCCTTCGAAGGAATGCCTCCCAAAACTCGTAAACACTCGTATTGGAACACGAGTGTTTACCACCGGCATTCGCTGTGTTGTGTTAGTGGATTCATTATGTCGGACTCACCGCAGGTAACTCATAATCTGCAGTTGTTACTCCTGTCTCCTGACAAAAACATTGCATGCGGCGCCTGTGGAGTGTGGAAAGTTACTGGAGAGCGCAGCCGCGCTCTTCTCTCACAAGGAACGTCATGGCAGTGATTGACAAGCCAGAGGGCCAATCGATTGGCTGATGTTTTTAAGGCCCTACCTCGTGCACAGATGATGTATATTAATATTATTCCTTTCAGTGCACCTAATAAATAGTCTTTTATCAGTTAGTAAAGACAGTTTCAAGTAATATTGCAAAAATGTATGAGGTTGCATTTGTGCCAAAATTATGTCGACATGCTGTCCGTCTATGCTATGTGTCGTCTCCGCTTACTCCTGTCATCGGTCCTTGTCGTTTGACTTTGTAGTCTTACGTGTCAATGCTGCATGTGTCATGACTATGTGTCGTCTTCCATGTCGTTGCTATGCGTCGTTACTATGCGTCGTTACCCTCTGTCATTACTATGTGTCGTCTTCCATGTCGTTGCTATGCGTCGTTACCCTCTGTCGTTACTATGTGTCGTCTTCCATGTCGTTGCTATGCGTTGTTACTATGCGTCGTTACTATGCGTCGTTACCCTCTGTCATTACTATGTGTTGTCTTCCATGTCGTTACTATGCGTCGTTACCCTCTGTCATTACTATGTGTTGTCTTCCATGTCGTTGCTATGCGTCGTTACCCTCTGTCATTACTGTGTCGTCTTCCATGTCGTTACTGTGTGTCGTCTTCCATGTCGTTGCTATGCGTCGTTACCCTGTGTCTTACTATGTGTCGTCTTCCATGTCGTTACTATGCGTCGTTACCCTCTGTCATTACTATGTGTTGTCTTCCATGTCGTTGCTATGCGTCGTTACCCTCTGTCATTACTGTGTCGTCTTCCATGTCGTTACTGTGTGTCGTCTTCCATGTCGTTGCTATGCGTCGTTACCCTGTGTCTTACTATGTGTCGTCTTCCACGTCGTTGCTATGCGTCGTTTCCCTCCCTTTTGTAAAATGGTAAGTTTTATATTATACTGTACACAGGGCCGGCGCAAGCTCAAATGCCGCTCTAGGCAGAGCACGATCGTGCCGCCTCCACCTCACATTCAAAATTAGGGATCCTTAAGATGCATGTAAAAAAAAATGTTTATCTATGAAATTACACTAAAATAAAAACGTGCAAGCATGTTTTCAGAGTTTTTTTTTTTCATTCTGCAAAAAGGTGAAAAAGGTACACAATGCAACAGCTGCATATACTTTCTGTTTTATAGGCTAATAGATAGTGTACAGAATAAAACTAAACATATATGCACACAACTTTTTAGCTCACAAAACTGGAGGTTTCGATTTTTTCTTGACTGATACACATTTACACACCTACATTTCAGAAGCGTGCGCATCGGGCTTTCGCAGCGACAAACGCTTTGATTGCGTCCTCGAGTTTAACTTGTACTTCGGAGATCATTTTTATCAGTTTAAGCTTTGAGAAACTGCGTTCTCCAGAGCTCACAGTGACGGGGAGAGTGAGAAGCACTCTCAATGCTACAAAAACATTTGGAAAAATTTATTCCATCCCTTTTCACAGATGAATTTAAGCGCATCCAGTGGTTTAGATCCAGCAACCAGGCGTCTGCCCAAAACAGTCAACTCTTCAAACAATTCCGACGCATAGCAACGACATGGAAGACGACACATAGTAACGACATGGAAGACGACACAGTAATGACAGAGGGTAACGACGCATAGCAACGACATGGAAGACGACACATAGTAATGACAGAGGGTAACGACACATAGTAACGACATGGAAGACGACACATAGTAACGACGCATAGCAACGACATGGAAGACGACACATAGTAACAACAGAGGGTAACGACGCATAGCAACGACACAGTAACGACAGAGGGAAACGACGCATAGCAACGACATGGAAGACGACACATAGTAACGACATGGAAGACGACACTGTAATGACAGAGGGTAACGACACATAGTAACGACATGGAAGATGACACATAGTAACGACGCATAGTAACGACGCATAGCAACGACATGGAAGACGACACATAGTAATGACAGAGGGTAACGACGCATAGTAACGACATGGAAGACGACACATAGTAACGACGCATAGCAACGACATGGAAGACGACACATAGTAACGACAGAGGGTAACGACGCATAGCAACGACACAGTAACGACAGAGGGAAACGACGCATAGCAACGACATGGAAGACGACACATAGTCATGACACATGCAGCATTGACACGCAAGACGACAAAGTCAAACGACAAGGACCGATGACAGGAGTAAGGGGAGACGACACATAGCATAGACGGACAGCATGTCGACATAATTTTGGCACAAATGGAACCTCATAATAATGTATAAAACAAAACATCCTCCTTAGCACCTTTAACAGGTGCGATTTGAATGAATAGAACAACAACACGCTCTGTTCCCGCCTAAAAGTGCCGGCCTGATTTGCATAAAGATATCTGCAACGTCATTTCGCCTAGTCAAAACTCTAATTCGAGATATCTGCAATTACATTTTGACTAGGCGGAATGAAAGTTACAGATATCTCAAATTTCAGATATCTCTAATCAAAATTCATTTCAAGATATCCATAACTTGATAATAGATATCTATAATTAAATTATGATTATCCCTAACTCCAGTTTGAGATATCTACAACGCCATTTTGACTAGTCATAATTCCGGTTACATCTACAACGTCATTTCGCCTAGTCAAAACTTAATTTGAGATATCTTAAAAGGAACATGTAGATATCTTGAATTGAGTTGAATTAAAGATATCTTGAACTGGAGTTGTGACTAGTCAGAATCAAATTGTAGATATCTCAAACTGGAATTACAGATATCCGTAATTCACATAGTGGATATCTCCAACTGAATTCTAGATATCTGTAATGATAAACCCCATACAAATGAATGGCAAAAGTGATGTCATTTGTCCTAGGAAGAATGTCTTTGTGGATATCTGAAATGACAATTACGGATAGGAAGAATGCAGTTGCGGATATCCGAAATGTTCTTTTTGACGAGGCAAAACTCCGCAACACATATCCAGTCTAGCTGTTAAATGTTAAAACGGCTCGCCATAGATCATGTTAACTGGGGACGCGCGCGAGCAAGCAGATAGTTTTACCTGGATTTCCAGCAGATGTCAGACGGCGACAGGTTCGTCACATGCGATATTCCACGTGGACCATAGATTTAAAAACGTATGTTTCACCAGTTGTATACATTGCGATGCGTAATAAAGCGCCTTGATTTTGCGGTGTTCCTGTGTTTTTGGAGCAGTTTTAAGGAAGTTTATCATGCTCTCACGTCACGCTCACAAACCACGCCCACGTTAACATGGGACACTAGTTTCAATGAATGTCAAATGTCAAATTTGTCAACGAAATAAAGTAAAGTATAAGTATTTATTTTCAACATTAGTGTATCATATTGTGTCTGTAGTGTGCTGCCATGTGTTCTAAACACAAATTACAACAGACAAAATTAAAACTAGCAGTAGGCTACCTAAAGCAAACATGAGTTGCCTTAATGTTTTTATTAACATGTCTTGTTAATTGATATGTTGTTTACAATCGTTCATAATCAAATTATTTATTTTATGAGCGATTACATATATTAAGGGGGAAAAAACAGACACTTTGGCTTGTGTTTGCTCTAGGTGATTTTACTGATTTTGTTGAATTCATTTTCTGAGATCTCTTGCTTAGGTTTCAAGTACAACCTCTGTTTCCTAAAACAGCTATGTTTCATTCTGGATTCATGACTGATTTAAACTCAACTTTTGCTTTGGCTCAGGAATTATAAAAACACATTGTTTAAAAAAATGTGTTTTATTTTTTTCTAAACGATTCAAATAGCAGAACAGAACTCTGTTTAGAACAATTCTGTATTTAATACTGAAGTTTCTTAGAATCATATAGCCTCATCAATTAAAATAACTGAATTTAATGCTTAAAGTAATAGTGTGTATGTATTGTACATTCAGTTAAGCCGGGGACACACTTAATGATCACTATGGCCGATTACCCATACGGTAAAAAAATATATTTTCAAATATATTTTTAAATATATTTCAAAATATACAAAAAATGGCCAAAAAATATATTCGCTATAAATATATTTTCACATATAAATATATTTTCTAAAAATATATTTTTTGGCCAATTTTTGTATATTTTTAAAAAAATATATATTTTCAAATATATTTATATAAATATATTTTCCTAAAATGTATTTTTTGGCCATTTTTTGTATATTTTTTAAAAATATATTTTCAAAATATATTTTACAAAAGCATTTAAAAATATATTTTGCCCTACATATATTTCAACCCAAGAAAATACATTCACATGTCACATTTGAAAAACTTTTATTTGTTGTCTATAACACATGAACATTTGAATAAAAATCAGCAAGGGACATACTTTACAATGTTCAAAAAATTACAATATTCAAACAAATATAACTTTTTTGCTTTCAAGAAGTCTCAGTTTCCCCACGTCAAATCCTCAAAGCCTCTTTGGACACATTTAGAAATCTCTTCTTGACTGTGAGACAAAAATCTGTTGTTATTTTTTTAACTTAATGTTTCTAGTAAATTTTCCTTTCACTAAGTATTAACTTACCGTATATATGGCTGCCATGGTTTCCTCATCAAAGGCACTTCTTCTCTGTCTCTACCACTGTACTCATACAAAAGACAAAACACAATTACTGAACATCAGTACAGGTACAGAGGGCATGCACTTTGTCCTCTAACTAGTTTTGGATTTCCTGATATTTTTGTTTACACTGGAACTAAAACAATTACAGGTATACTGGATTTTAAAGATATTTAATGGGCATATTTTTAGACAGTACAGTAAAGAAACTGATGATTGAGGAGAGGTCGAATTAGCCTTTCTTTACACTTCTGCATTGCATTTTCACTTTTACAAATGAAGGGATAGTGAAATATCACAAAGTCACTCATTTAAGCTAACTTAACTCAAAGGGATAATCCACCCAAAAACAGAAATTATCTCATCATTTACTTACCCTCAAGCTTTTCCAGTTGATAATGACATTATCTTTTTCTGTGGAATACAAACAGAGATATTTAGAAAAATAATCCATCTCTGTGTGTTCACGCAAGAAGGTCAAAAACCAAAGTGAACATGACGGTAATCCACATGACCTCAGTTGATTAATCAACTTCTTCTGAAGTGAAACAATAGGTGTGTTTTTGGAAAAATACTGTTATGTTAAATTTGTTACATTACAGATTTGCCAACTGTCCAATATGGGCTCAAAGTCAACATGTTGTAATTTGTGATGTGTTTTAAAGCTTGAGGAATCATTTGGATGTACAGACTTTAAAATATTAGTATTTTTCTAACACACACCTAGTGTTTCACTTCAACTAGGGTCATGTTGACTATTTCATGTTTTTTACTGTGAAACTGTTTTGTATAAAGTGCCACAGAAATGAAGATGACTTGACTATGAACATTATCCTGTACCTGTGACTTGTGGTTCTCCAGCACAATCGTTGGGCTGGTGGGGCGGACAGCAAGTGGACAAGCGTCTTGACAGATGGGTTTGGACCCGCACCTGTTCCAGACAGAAACAGATAATAATAATAGTAGAAAAATTGAGTGTATGAAATGCCATTAATGCCAAACCAGCATATGCCTGAACTTTAATAACGAGCAAATAACGTGTGCCTAATTAACAAGTTTAGTAAAACATTCAATTTAGCAAAAAAAAAAAAAAAAAGACTTACGTTACAGGCCACTATCAGTGACAGGAGCATCATAGATCGACAACAGCAGGCAGCATTGTCTCCCAAACACTCTACAGCTGAAATTTAAAAAAAAATATTAAACATTTTTTTGTGTGTAACGTTAGTTTTCACTAGTGTCCAAATTAAAAACAACTAACTTTAAAACGGAAATCTGAAAATATCAAATGCGTCTCATGTGAGCAAATAAACAAACGGGGCATTAATTTGACAAATAAAGTAAAAAAAAAACCTTGACAATAAAACATTATACATTCAAAGTAGCAATGAACATTACCAGAGGTGGGTAATCCAGGGGTCAAAGAGTAAAAGTCCTGCCATATTTTTATTCCACCCACTGAAGCATTAATGAGATAAATAAGTGATTAATTGAGTGATGATTGAGCATTATTGAAGACACCTGATGATAACAAGCAGAATCACCAAAGGAGAAAATCACAATTTTTAAGTTACCATCATCGAGGTCAGGGTTTGTTTTAGTTGAGCTCTTGACCCTTGCCTTTTTAATATTAGATTTTGTTTGGGCAGTTTTAACTGCATTAAAACCAATCAGACAAGCAAAGTTAAAAGATGATCAGGTGTTGGTTATGTTTTCACATAATCATTATTTGATCTGAATCACTGAACTCATTTAGAGCCCAATCACTGAGTTAGATTTACATTATGGATTACAGCACAAGATCAGCTTTTACAATACAGATTTTTTTTTTTAAAAAGTTGTCCTTATCACAAAAAAAAAAAAAAAGATTAGGCACACACAGACATCAAGAATCAGCCTGTGAATCTCAACGACGGTGACAAGCAACATATTCTGATCAACAGATCAACTCTGAACATTAGAAAACAAGCTACTAAAAAGTCGCATAAACAGAACAAAATAAAATATGAGAATAAAGGAAATTACTAAGACAATTAAGCTCATAATTTATTCATGCAGCAATGCATGATGGGAGCCATGGATGAATTTTGATTGGTGGCACCCAGAATGCACTGCAACATGCTTTTTGATGGTCACCACTGTTGAGATTCACAGGATGATTCTTGATGTCTGTGTGTTTAAATAAGCTGTTTTTTTTAAAAAAAATCAGAACTCTAAAAAAACATTGTAGTGATAAACTTGATCTTGTGCTGCAGAATCACAGTGCTGCTGTAATTAATAATGTAAATCTAACTCAGAGATTGGGCTCTAAATGAGTTCAGTGATTCAGATCAAATAATGTTTAACAAATTATGTTAAAAAAACATAACCAACACCACCTGATCATTTTTTAACTTTGGTTTTCTGGTTGTTTTTAATACAGTTAAAACAGCCCAAACAAAATCTAATATTAAACAGTCAAGGATCAAGAGCTCAACTAAAACAAACCCTGACCTCGATGATGGTAACTTAAAAATTGTGATTTTCTCCTTTGGCGATTCTACTTGTTATCATCAGGTGTCTTCAATAATGCTCAATCATCACTCAATTAATCACTTATTTATCTCATTAATGCTTCAGTGGGTGGAATAAAAATATGGCAGGACTTTTACTCTTTGACCCCTGGATTACCCACCTCTGAACATTACATATGTGAAAAATGACGACTAAAAATAAAGTTATAACGTTAGCTCTTACCTTTTACTACGAGAACTCCCGGTTGACTGACGACCGTTACAGTTCAAAATGACGCGCATGCGCAGTACTCCAAAAGTCCGTGAGCGCTGCTAGTGGTTTCCCATTCAAATTACGTCACAGTTAACATCGTACATCTAGCGATTTTATTAATCTATTTATTTGTATTTGATGTAGATCTAAACGTATTAAATGTATTTTCTTGCGCCCTGAAATATATTTTTATATATAAATATATTTTTCCTGCCCCTGAAATACATGTTTAAATATATTTTAAGTATATGAAGGTTGAAACAAAATATATTTTCAGTTTCAAAAATATATTTCATTGAACTTCACTGTTTGTAACATATATTTACCATATATTTAAAATATATTTTGGCCAGATAAAATATATTTTTTTACCGTATGGGTATGAATGTAATTTGATACTTACGACTGATCATGCCCAAACACACTGAGTCAGAGCCAGCATTTACAGTCAGCATTTAAAATCATATAGTGTGTTCAGTTCAGTCTTAGAATGTTTCAGCTAGCCGTTAAGTGTGTTCCTGGCTTTAGGTGCTTGAATTTAATTGATAACCTGTTCTTCTTTGAACACTGAAGAACACTGGAATGCTTACATTTTAAAGATGACACAGTGTTTAAACAGTGTTTAACAACTAAAAATGAACCATAATGTAATATCTTTCTTAATGTCTCATAGGTTCTTTTTCCAGTTTCCATACTGTGTTTTGTATGAAAGTCCTGTGACAACCAATCAATGACTTACATAAGCAGGACATATTATACTGTAATGATGAATTGTTATACATTTGGATAATTCCAAAAGACAGTATACATCACTAAACTCATAATCATTTGGCACCTCACACGAATACAATGCCTCTCTCCCAAACAATTAGAATAGGAAACTGAAAATATGACACAATAGTCTGTCAGTTTTAATAAAATTTAATGAGAGTGGGCCTCATTATATGTAATATAACTTTGAATTATGCCAGTTATCTTTATTTGGTACCAATCTAACATTTGGATTCAGCCTTTGTGAAGACTTTAGACGACACAACACCTGCGAGGACTTCAGATGACACCAACTCTGAATCAACATGCAAAATTATCCTTATATTATAATCATTATGGCCAAGAATCATTATTGCCTGATATGTTTCTGCTTAACTAAATGATGTAAATTAACCATACTTCTTTTATCAAAGAACCATACATTTTTGCCATATGAACATTACATTGAGAGTCATTTCTGACATAACAGATTTCTCTTCGTAGTAATGTACACATGCATTTTATGTAATGCTGCTTTGAAGCTAGGCCTATATGTATTGTTAAAATGGCTTTTTGTGATTTTGCACCTGTTAGGCTATATGTTGATCATTCCATGAAATAAATATTCTGAAAAAATTCACTGCATCCTATCTGTGTATCACTAATTAGAAATTATAACCGAATGTATTTATACTATTGCTTGTTTATCTCTCTTGACCACTCTTTAGGAACATTTATGGAGTATGCTTTAAATAACTCCTTTAGCAATTTTTCTTTTAAATGCTTGACATCCTTTTTAAACCATAGAAATATTGCTGCTCAAATTAAGAGGCAAATTAAGCAATATTTATATAAAAAAATAATAATAATAATAATAAAAACATTTACACAAGTGCTTTAAAGAAACGTAAATAGTTACTTTATTTAATGCATCAAAAAATTGTTGTCAGAAACAAACTCCTTTGAAACGAATGTAAACAAAATAATCTGGGCGTGGTCTGTGAGACACGACATGAAAACGTACTAAAACTTCCCTTAAACGGCATCTGATACATTCGAACAGCGACAGGGGGAACAACAAAAGTCCAATAATAATACACACATTCACAAATAATGTGGAAAGCCTTTAAATCTCCTCCGTAGAAAATTCCCTGTGACGAATCTAGCGCTGTCTAACATCTGCTGGAAAGTCAGGTAAAACTATCTGCGTGCATGCGCATGTTCCCAGTTGACATGATCCCCAGTTGATCCGTAACAACGGAATCTAGATAAAGTTTGCTAATTTGTCGCTAGGCTTTAAAAAAAAGTCTCAAAATAGGCTGGGAAGTCGCAAAATCGCTAAATTGGCAACACTTACGAGATTCTGCTTCGTCGTCTAATTTTTTTTAAAGACGTCTAATGTTTAACAGTGAAAAAACGTTCTGAAACAATAAATGTGGTCGGGGCGGATCTAGAAAATGATTTATAGGTTGGCAAAGGGGTGGCATGAGGTCTTATGAGGGGTGGCAACACCAAAGCAAGCACCCATGCATAGTTTTTGGAGATTTATAGCCTGACGTACACAATTGTGTTCACATACTCTGTCATCATTAACTCATCCTCAAGTTCCAAACCTGTATGAATTTCTTTGTGCTGCTGAACACAAATAAAGATATATATGGGGAATATGGGTAACCAAACAGTTGTGAATCCACATTGATGTCCTGGCATAGAAACCGTCTCAGGTTACGTATGTAACCATAGTTCCCTGAGATAGGGAACGAGACGCTGCGTCCGATAGGAACGCTTTGGGAACGCCTCCAGCGTGATAGCGTCTGATGCGCGACTGTCAACTAGTCCAATGGCGAGAGTACAACGCAACACAGCGTCTCGTTCCCTATCTCAGGGAACTATGGTTACATACGTAACCTGAGACGTTCCCTTTCGAGGGAACTCGCGCTGCGTCCGATAGGAACGCTTTGGGAACGATATACCAAAACGCCATAATCACAGATACCTGTCTGTGTGAAACTCTGGCACACTTAAGACAGCAAAACCGATGATCCTGGAGCTGAGCCCAGGTCAAGGTCATAATACCTTACAAAGGTGAGTGGCGAGGACCAACCGGCCGCATCGCAGATCTCTTTGAGGGAAACCCCCGAGATTAAGGCCTTGGAGGCCGCCATACTCCTAGTCGAATGTGCTCTGACAGCTAATGGACACTGCTGGCCAGAGACCTCGTAAGCAAGTGAAATAGCCTCGACTATCCACTTGCTTACTGTGTGTTTAGATGCTGGACGACCTCTGTTATGTGGTCCAAAGCACACAAATAACTGATCTGCTTTCCTCCACAGGGCAGTTCTGTGGACATATGTGTCCAATGCTCGCACTGGACACAGCAGATTCGACTTCTCCTGGTCTGGTGTAATGAATGGAGGAGGATAAAAGGCTTGCAGCACAATAGGCCTTGGAACATTAGTCAAAACCTTCGGAATATATCCAGGTTTGGGGTAAAGGAAGGCTTTGACCATCCCCGGAGCAAACTCAATACAGGTCGGGGACACTGAAAGGGCCTGAAGGTCTCCTACTCTTTTAAGGGATGATACGGCGAGAAGGAAGACAGTCTTAAGTGTCAGGAACTTATCTGAGACTGACTCAATAGGCTCAAATGGAGCTGTAGATAGGCCTTCTAACACAATAGCCAAATTCCAAGCAGGGACCCTCGTGCGCATCGCAGGCCTCAGCCTCTGGGTGCCACGGAGGAAACGAATGACTAATGGGTTCTTCCCAACAGTAGTACCATCCACATGGGCATGGTAAGCAGATATAGTCGAATAAACTTTAAGTGTAGATGGGGTTAACCCAGATGAGAAACGGCACTGTAGGAACTCAAGTACTGAACCAATCGGGCAGTAGACTGGATCCAACTGTCGTTCTTGACACCAGGAAGTGAACAGTTTCCACTTCAGGGCATATAGTTTCCTCGTGGAAGGAGCTCTGGACTGAAGAATGGTCTCTACAACCTCAGTTGAGAGACCAGCTTCTATGAGCTTGGCCCCCTCAGAGGCCAAACCCACAGATTCCACATTTCTGGACAGGGATGCAGAATCGTGCCCCCCGCCTGAGACAGGAGGTCCCTCCTGATCGGAATCTTCCAAGGTGAGCCATCGAGAAGAGCTATCAGGTCCGAGAACCATATGCGGCTCGGCCAGTGAGGTGCTACTAGCAATAGAGTTATCCCTTCCTGGCGAACTTTCTCCAGAACTCCCGGGAGCAAAACAACTGGGGGAAATGCATACAGACGCAGCCTCGGCCACGTCTGTACCATGGCGTCCAGCCCCAGAGGAGCTGGATGTGTGAGGGAGAACCAAAGTGGACAGTGCGTCGTGTCCTGAGACGCGAACAGATCCACTTCCGCTTGGCCATAAATCTCCCATATGAGCTTCACCACCTCCGGGTGAAGTCTCCATTCCCCTGGCCTCAGCCCCTGCCTCGACAGAGTGTCTGCTCCAATATTCTGAATCCCTGGAATATAGATAGCTCTCAAGGAGAGCATCTTCCCCAGAGACCACAGGAGGATCTGTTGCGCCAGTTTGTATAATGGGCGCGACCGCAGACCCCCCTGCCGATTTATATAGGAGACCACCGATGTGTTGTCTGTTCTGACTAGCACATGATGGCCCCTCAGGTCTGGAAGGAAGAACTTCAATGCATTGAAAACTGCCATCATCTCCAGGCAATTTATGTGCCACGAGAGCTGATGACTCTTCCACAGACCCTGAGCTGAGCGGCCTTCCATTACCGCTCCCCAGCCTGTGAGAGAAGCGTCCGTCGTCAGAGTGACACGACGACATCGAGCTCCTAACACAGGGGCCCTGGGACAGGAACCAATTCTTCTTCCATATGATCAAGGCGTGGAGACAGCGCCGCGTGATCTTGATCATACGAAGTGGGTTGCCCCTCGGGGAAAACCCTTTGGTCCTGAGCCACCACTGTAAGGGTCTCATGTACAGCAGGCCAAAAGGTATCACGTTGGACGCTGCTGCCATCAGACCCAACAGTCTCTGAAACTGCCTTACAGTGCGTGACTGGCCTAGCTTCAATTCTTTCACGGCTGATAGAATAGCAGTGATGCGAGCTGGAGAGAGACATGCTCGCATTGTCACTGAATCCCAAACCACGCCAAGAAAAGTGGTCCTCTGTTGTGGAGTAAGCACGCTTTTCTTGGCATTCAGTCTCAACCCCGATTTTCGAATGTGTGCGAGAACGACATCTCGATGCCGAACCGCCATCTCCTCTGACTGTGCCAAAATCAACCAGTCGTCGATATAATTCAGGATGCGTATGCCCTGCAGCCTGAGCGGGGCCAGCGCTGCATCAACACATTTTGTGAATGTGCGGGGTGAGAGAGCTAGGCCGAACGGAAGAACCCGAAATTGGTACGCTTCGCCCCCGAAAGCGAACCTCAGGAACTTCCTGTGCTGTGGAAGGATGGAGATATGGAAGTATGCGTCCTTGAGATCTATTGTGACAAACCAATCCTCGGATTTGATTTGAGTCACGATTTGACTTAACGTCAGCATCTTGAATTTTAGCTTTTGAACTGCTCGATTCAGATGACGTAGATCTAAAATAGGGCGCAATCCCCCATCCTTTTTTGGAACCAAGAAATACCGGCTGTAAAACCCTGACTCCCTGTCGGCAATCGGAACCCTCTCTATAGCCTCCTTTGCTAATAAGGTTTTTATTTCTTGTTCCAACACCAAAGCCTGCTGAGGAAGCACTGACGTATGCAGCACTCCTTTGAATAGAGGTGGACGGCACCAAAACTGGATTTTGTAACCTTTCTCTATAATTTGCAGGACCCAACGTGAGATATTTTGAAGAGATTTCCACTCTACCAGAAAATCTACTAAGGGAACCAGCCTCTCGAGGCTGGCCTCTGGTGTTTTGTTCACAGCACATTTTTGATGTAAATTTATCCTCCTCAGAGGATGTGACGCAGTGTCGTGTTGATGTTCTGAACACTGCGTCACTAATTCGGTGGGAACTGCTGCGCCCCGAAGCACCAAGGGTGGCGGGGTTGGCAGAACGGCCCCCTGAGGGCCACGAGGTGGAACGGGCACCGTATACTGAGGTGTGTACCGCACCACCACGTGTGGGGCTGCCCTCAGAAGTCTGACGCCACTGGCGTCAGGACTTCTTCTGCCCAGCCTTCTTCGCCTGAAGCAAAACCCTCAGGTCTGTCTTCGGCTTGGAAGGCTTGGGCTGAGAGTGCCGTCCCGGCCCACCGTGTCTTTGGGGTGGAGCTCGAGAGGCGACACTCTCTTTCTGCTGCGCTCGGTACGAGGAGCTGTATGGCTGGGACTGCTCACGCCCAGCAGCCCCAGAAGGTGGATGGCGGCGTGGAAGATACTTTTTGAACGCCTCCGCCTGCTTCTTAGCTTCCTGGAACCTGTCGACGACAGATGTGACTGCGTCGCCGAACAGGCCAGATGGTGCAAGCGGAGCGTCGAGGAGAATGGCCCTGTCTTTATCCTTCAATTCAGACAGATTAAGCCACAGGTGCCTCTCTGTCGCTACCAAGGCTGCCATAGACCGCCCAACAGCTCTGGCGGTCTCCTTTGTGGCTCTTAGAGACAGATCTGTGGCTCGACGAAGTTCTCGAACAGCGTCCGAGCCAATCCCCTCCCCGCCATCCAAATCCTTCAACAGGTCTGCTTGGTACGCTTGCAACACAGCCATAGTATGCAAGCACGCACCAGCCTGACCTGCTGCCGTATACGCTTTTCCCACTAACCCTGATGTAGCTTTTAGTGGTTTAGTGGGAAGCGTGGGGGCCTTCAGGGACGATGCTGAACCCGGGGACAGATAACTCGCAAGCGTCTGTTCAACCCGGGGCATCGCCCCATAACCATGCTCTTTCAGCCCTCTTATATTAGAGTAGTGTTTCACATGAGGGCTGAAAAGACGTGATGAATATGGCTTTTTCCAAGTTCTAGATATCTCATCATGCAAATCAGGGAAAAAGGGAAGGCCCCGTCGTGGAAGTGCTTTGTTTGATGACAGAAACCGCTCGTCCAGTTTGCTTTTTGGACGAGCGCCAAGATTCTCGGCTGGCCACTCGATGTTTAATTTTGACACAGCACGAGAAAGCACATCCACCAGCTCCTCGTACTCAGGGGAAAGTGATGGCGAGTCATCTTCCCCCATATCGACGCTCAGCACGTCTAATTCCTCAGAACTAGAGTGCTGATGCGACGAGCCCTCTCCCAGGTGAAGGCTGAGAAAAAGCACTCGTGCTCGTCTCAAGCCCCGCTGACAGATCCATCTGCGAGCCCCACGACATCTTTCTCCGCGCTGCCTCGGCAGCAGCGGGTCCAGAGCCGTGGGGAACGCTTGCCTGCGCACTTTCCTCGAAAAGTGCGAGGCGGGAGCGGAGCGTTCTCAGGGGAAGTTTTTCACAATGCTCGCATTCAGCCCCCTCGAAGGCTGAAAGAGCATGCTCCGCTCCCAAACACATAACGCACAAATCGTGTGTACCCCCACCCGAGAGAAAACGAGGGCAGGGAGGAGCACACGGTTTAAATGCCTGTGTGTTCGCCATAACTGATATATATTGTGCTGTATGATAACGGGACAGACAACAATAAATAGACAAAGACAGTTTCACATAGAGCGCTTTTGCTGAGGCAGAAAAGCTGAAGCCGGTTGCACCGGATGTGTATTTATCCTTTCCTGGTCGTGACGTCACCCGCCCGTGACGTTCACTCTCGCCATTGGACTAGTTGACAGTCGTGCATCAGACGCTATCACGCTGGAGGCGTTCCCAAAGCGTTCCTATCGGACGCAACGCGAGTTCCCTCGAAAGGGAACTTTGTTGCACTACAAACAAACATTTCAGTCATTTTCAACAAAACAAATTGAAGTTAATTTATTTCATTTTTGGCCTGCTTACGACATAAATTCTAAATTCTGTGACCTCATAAATATTTTGAGTAATTTATTTTAATTTAGTAATTTATTTTGAGTAATTTATTTTTTGGTGGCAACACCAAAGCAAGCGCCCATGCATAGTTTTTGGACATTTATGGCCTGACATACACAATTGTGTTCACAAACATTGCATTACCAAAATAAATAACAAGATTTCAATATCCATCATGGCACCAAGTAAAGGCACTATATGAAAAACTATATGATTTAAAATGAGTCGGACCTTGTATCACTAGAGGAGATGAGCAGTTTTATTAATATTACACAGGTTACTTCGATGGCATAAAACATATTTTAGTGCAAGTTAAAGAACAATAAAAACTTGTTTTTTGCAAACAATTTTTGAGTTTCTGTTATTAACAGAGGTGGGAATGCCTATCAACTACATACTCTAGCAACACCCCAGCAACTGCATAGCAAGAGCATAGCAACCACCCAGAATCTCCTAGCAACCACCTAGCAACACTTTAGCAATCACCCAGAACATCTATATTCTGGCCTAACTGACCAAACTATTTATGTTTTTTAAACAAGACTTTAAGTTGGCTTTATGACAAGCCAGCAAAAATGTGTCTTTCAAACTTTATTCAGGTTGAAATGAAACAATTCAACATTTTCTCACAACTATAAACACAATCTCAAAAAAACTATGCACCAACTTGTACAAACCTCAAACTTCCAGGTCAAAATAAAATGTTTTAGTCAAAATCTTATTCTTGTCTGACAAAATCAAACTTTGGTCTCAGATGACACACAAAACATAACAAATACACAGACTACTGCACTGCCCCGTGAACACTAGTGAGATCAATTCATATAACACTGTAACAAAAATATCGCATCTCACTGTCTACTACACTATACAAAAATAAATTTACAGATACAGTAAAATACAGCAATGATTTTTTTTCTTTCTTTTTTTTCATTTTACTATTATAAATTGATCTGGCAGTAGATATGTATGAACTTGGTATGCACCACAATACAGTATACTGTCAATTACAGTAAAACTAAATTCAGCATCCTCTGCACATTTGGCCAAATTTTATTACAGTATATAAGGTAATATAAGTGTATTGGTCTTCTGACACAAGACAGTCATTTCTCAGTTCTGCAAAAATACAGTATAACAAATGGCTACAGAGAAAGTTGACAATCACAAGTTTGAGGGTGTACAACGTGCTACAGTTTACTGTACATAGTGACATTTCCCTCATCTAAAGTACTGGTACTGTGTAAGTTTAAAACCCCTGTAAATTATTCATTCAGCTCTCTTTCAGATTTTGACTGGTGTGTGTCATCAGTTTTGCTACCTAATGTAGTCATTGTTAAACGTTTTGAGAAATGTGTTTTTTTTTGTTTGTTTTTTTTTCTGAGCGAATGGTTTGGGAAACTGGGCCAACTGAATCACTTATAATGTGTTAGCAATCGAGATAAGCTAAAATACATTTAGATTCTTACCTAACTAGTTTCTGTGATCGGGATCTTATTGATTTCATGTTACCGTTTCGTCGGATGGCAAAAAGACCTTTCTCCATGATGAAAGTGGAGCGGGCGGAGAATCAGCTTGAAAATTCAAGGACTTCTGAGTTAGCCGAGAAGCAGTAATTTTCCGATTTACGAACAAATGGAAAATAATTCGTAAGTGAACTTGGCTGCGCTGTGTTTTTGACTCCCAAAGAACCAGTTCATAAGAGTCATTTGTTAATGACTACATTGGGCGTGCTGCGTGCGCGTGCAACCGTCATGCAGCTTATTGAAAGACGTGTTTTCTTGCCATTATTTTGCAATATGCTGTCTTTTTATGTCATCACATTGAAGCGCCGCTGCTGAAAAGCAGTAGTAGGCCTACTTGAAACACTGCTAACATTTATATTTTATTGTCTGATAATTTTGGGGTGGCAAAGCTTTTTCTTAGGGTGGCAGTTGCCACCCCGTGGCACCCCGGTAGATCCGCCCCTGTACGGGTGCATGCTCCCCCGAGAAAATTTAGATTTCCCTGGTTTACATATGTGCATTTTTAAGACGTTTTAAGGCCAACAAATTGAATAACAATAGCTTTAAAACCATGTCAACAAATACATGCATGCACAGTTTTGAGGCAGCTTTAATCGTATGTTTGGTAATTTCATGACTTAATGGTCCAGGTATCGTTCGTTCATTTGTTTTTGGTTTCACATAGGAAAACGAAAAAAAAACGAGAAAACAACTCCTTTTTTGTTTTTTCGTTTTTTTAGAAAAACGAAAAAACGAAATTATGACTTGATTTTTGGTTTTCCCGTTCTTGCACGGAAATAAAAAAAAAACCTTGATATTCTGATTGGGTCCTGTGGGTGGTGATAAATCTGATTGGTCATTGTTTTTCAAAATAAGAGTTTTCCCAACACTGTATTTTTTAGCCTGTAAAATTAAGTCTATATGCATGGTACCCCTCCAGCTTCAAGTCGGTTTGCTACATCAAGAGGAATTACATCTGCTGGTTCTGGAGGATTCCACCACTGCCGTAGTTCTGGGGCGCCCCTGGTTGGAGCAGCACAACCCAACCATCTCCTGGAAGACGGGCGAAATCCTGAAGTGGGGCGACACCTGTTTCTCTCGCTGTCTAACTGAACTTCCTGTGCCATCTTCTCCACCTTCTGATCTCTCCCTCTGTGCAACATCCATCGAGAGTCCAGTTGAACAATGCTCCATCGACATCCCCAAGTCTTACGCCCCCTTCAGCGACGTCTTCTACCCACAGAGGGCTTCCAAGCTGCCTCCACACCGGCCATGAGACTGTGCCATCGACCTGCTTCCGGGTGAACCAGTGCCGAAGGGTAAGATCTACCCACTATCCATCCCGGAGGAGAAGGCCATGGAGGATTACATCAAGGAGGCCCTAGCTCAAGGATACATCCGGCCGTCTACTTCCCCTGCTGCTTCCAGTTTCTTCTTTGTGGCTAAAAAGGATGGAGGCTTGCGGCCATGTATAGACTATCGCTCTCTCAATAAGATCACCGTCAAATTCAGATATCCCCTTCCTCTCGTCCCAGCGGCCCTGGAACATCTCCGTGGTGCCACTGTGTTCACGAAGCTGGACCTCCGCAGCGCGTACAACCTCATCCGGATACGAGTGGAAGACCGCCTTCATTACTCCTACTGGTCACTATGAGTACCTTGTGATGCCGTATGGCCTGGTCAACGCCCCCTCCGTATTCCAGGACTTCATACACGAGGTGCTCCGGGAGTTTCTCCATCGCTTTGTCCTAGTCTACATCGACGACATACTCATCTACTCCCGGAGCCAGGCCGAACATCGCCGACACGTTGCGGAGGTCCTCACATGACTTCGCCAGTTCCTCAAAGCAGAAAAGTGTTCATTCCATCAACCCACCGTCTCATTCATTGGATACATCATCGACCACAGTGGCATCTGGATGGACGAGAGGAAGGTGGAATCCATCACCAACTGGCCAGAACCCACTACCATTAAAGAGTTGCAATGCTTCCTTGGATTCTCAAACTTCTACCATCGGTTTATCAAAGATTACAGCTCCATCACCCATCCACTCACCAGCCTTCTCCGAAATAAGCCCAAGTCTCTGTCCTGGAACCCAGCAGCCACCAACGCCTTTAATCCTCTCAAGGAAGCCTTCACCACCGCTCCCTTACTCGTTCACCCCGATCCAGAACAGCCCTTCATCGTAGAGGTGGACGCCTCTACCACCGGAGTGGGAGCGGTGTTGTCGCAGCAGCAGGGGACGCCAAGTAGACTCCATCCATGCGCCTTCTTCTCCCGCAAGCTCAGCCCGGCAGAAGTCAACTACTCCATCGGTGACAGGGAACTCCTAGCTGTAAAGCTTGCTTTGGAAGAGTGGAGGCATTGGTTGGAGGGAGCCAAACATGCGTTCCTGGTTCTAACAGACCACAAAAACCTGTAGTATCTTCGTTCTGCCAAAAGGTTAAACCCAAGACAAGCCCGTTGGGCCATGTTCTTCTCCCGATTCAACTACACCATCTCCTACCGTCCAGGCTCGAAGAACACCAAAGCCGACGCTCTCTCCCGTCTCCATGCTCCTGAAGAAAAGACAGAAGAACCCGAGCCTATCATCCCAAGCTCACTCATTGTAAGCCCCATCACTTGGTCAGAGGAGACCATTCCCTCCTCCAATGCCTCCACAAACCCTCCGCCGGGCTGTCCACCTGGCTTGCTCTACATCACCCAGACACGACGCACTCCACTGGTGGTCAGCTGGAATACTTGGTTGACTGGGAAGGATACGGCCCCGAGGAACGCTCCTGGGTCCCAAGAAACGACCTTGGCCCTCAGGAGCGGGCCGTGGAGGGGGGGGTACTGTCACAGACACGTCAGGTTCCAACGTCAACCAATCACAGTGCACACCATCCCCAGAGTACTGATCACCGCCACCTGCACCTCATTACCGCACTCATCAGCAGCACCATAAAGAGCACACACACACAGCACTCCATGTCCGGTCTCGTTCGCATATACTCATGTTAATGCTTACCTCAAGGACTCCTCGCTCCATACTTAGCTGTCTCCAGCGTGTCTCCTTCCCTCTGTGTGCCTCGTCTACTGTGTGTGAGTGCTCCAGTCAACTCCAGTCACCTCCAGCGATCTCCAAGCTCCAGCGTGTTCATTCATCTCCATATCTGAAAGGAAAAGGACAGTAACTATCTACATTATTATCATCCAAACATCCATTGATTCACCTCTGCTTACCTGTTTCATGCTCCTTGCTCTACTAGTGTCAATAAAAGACAAGTTACCTGTTTACATCTGTGTCTGCCTCCTGTGTACCGTAACACATGCTATTTGTCACCCAGTTATTTGGCTTCACTGACTGAAAAAATCTATTGAAATAGCCTAAATGTAAACATGTTCATGCATTGACAGTTGTCATACACATTTAAGTAATACATTTATTCTTTGTTTTAGATGTTTTTATTAACTTAAATTCTTATAAATAATATATTTTTTATAATGTCTATTTGTTATTTAAGGCCTGTATGCACATATTGGATTTAGGGGGCAGGACTTAGGGGGCTGGGGGCTTGAATTTATGTTTGGGCCCTACTTATGCTACAAACATCATAGATGTATGATGTATGGAGAAGCACAAATTACACAAAAATTTAAATATGCTTTGAGGTTCCTAGAACAAGTTATATGCAACATGCCTTTAGTCAAAGTATAGCGGTAGGCTAATAGGCCTATTACATCGTCATTATAATACAATATAATGCAGGATGTGCTCACTTGGTTGAGAGAAGATCAAAACCAAGAGAAAGAGAAAACTGTATTTTTAAATTCATTGTTATAGCTATCTGTCCTCTTATGTCAGATTCTAAAATTTAGTCAACAAATTCACGGTTGTTGTAGGCCTATTTTTAAAACGCAAAGTTGAACACCATTTTAAATTGAACTAGGCTACACCGAATGCTGCGCAAAAAAATAAATAGCCTGTCGACGATTTTTCAGATTTTTATGACTTTTTGCCCCTTTATTAAACATTTAAAATATTCACAAATTATTATGGAAAAAAATAAGATTTTACTGGTGTTCTAAGGCCAAATTATAACCTGGAAATGATATTTTTCCCGCAGTGCTGAATGAGAAGAGCCATAGGCTATATGTCCCTGGAACCACAGCCTACAGAAAGGGGATTTATAGTTATAGGCTAATGATAATAAATGTGTCTGAAAAAATAACGAGGCATTTTAATTTAATTGTTTATTAATAAACTATTGTTTTCTAAATCAGGGTCAGCTAAAAACATATCTCCATCTCCGCTGTTAAGCGGATGCGCCTTTAGAGAAAAATACGGATTAAATAATCAGAAGGTATTAGATTTCGATTCGAATTTGTTCATTTTAAAGTGGACATTTCAAGCTTTAGCCTACATAGGCTATTTTGTTTCAGTTCTCGCGCTTCAGTTCACGGAGATCATGAAACCGTGCCTGATTGTTATTTTATTTTATAAAAGCACAACGTTTTCTTGTTGAGTTTACACAAATAAAAGTAGTTGCAAATAATGTATTATTATTTTCTTTATGACCAGAAATGATAGAGTATTTTAAGTTTTTTCCACTGTTGATAGGAAAATGCAAGTGTTCGCATCCGCGCCTCCCTGCCATGCAGTGCGCACTCCACACTCCACACAAACCCTTGGATATGCGTCAAAATCTTGTGTTTATTTGTGATAATCTTAGCCCTGTATTATTATTTTCTAACCTGTATTATGAATGACATTTGACGAATTGCTTTGTTCCTTTTTTGGATAAAAGCGTCTTCTAATATGTAGCCCAATAAATGTTGATGATGATAATTATTATTATTATTATTATAATGATGATGATAATTATTATTATTATTATTATATTCATATACGGACCCCAAACACACCGCATCTTCTAAGTCAGGTGACTGTAAATGCGCAAAATTTCCATTGCAGTTTTGCGAAATATTCCTTTTTCGAATTGCCTAAAAACACCTAATGCGAAAACTTTTTTTGCGATAATGTTCAGAGAACATCAATTCACCGGGGCCTCCCCATTTGAATAAAAGACATGATATTAATATTATTAATAATTATAATAATAATAATAATAAGGAGAAGAGGAAGAAGAAAAACAATGACACTGTGTTAAAAATAAATAGTTGCAACCATAAAGGATTTGAAAAAGTTTATTTTGAAGTCCTAATACGATCTCTCTCATTTTAATAAAAATCTATAATATGGTTGATGGTTAATTTGTAGGCTACGTCACATTGCTTTACAGAGAATGATCATTTTCTATAAATTTGTTCACTAATGTGCTCTCGAGAGTTTTCAGCGCTCTCTCCACTGCCATCACAATAGGAATAGGCATACACCAAAATGAAAAAAAAACAAAAAAACAAAAAAACATTTAGGCCTAATGAGTTCTGTTTTATTTATTTAGCTATAACACGAGCCTATGATATGCGAGTTATCACACCAGCAAGAGTGCTGTTTTTAGGAATATATGCACAATCGCAAATGTGACATTTATACAACAGTTCGATAAAGTTACTCAGTAACTTTTATAGATTCAAGTAGGCTACCCAGAATCGTTTGCTAGGTTAAATGAGTTAGGATTTTTGAACGACTAGTTTGAATAAAGGATTCAACTCTCTCATTAAGTTAGAGGCTTACTGCCACCTACTGGCGGTTTTAGTTTCATAGTTAAAAAAGTAGACGTTTAATTTTTTTTTCAATCATTTCATATTTCTACATTAAATTTTTAACATTAAAAACATTAATCTCTTAACATAATTTATGCAATTATAATTTGCTGTGTAAATCCACATGCCATGTCTAAACAGCCTTTTATTGATACCGACTTCCTTTTATTTGATCATAATAGCCATACACCGTGTCTTTGCATTCTGATTGAATTTGTTGACTAAATTTAAGAATCTGACATAAGAGGATAGATAGCTTTAACAATGAATTTAAAAATACAGTGTTCTCTTTCTCTTGGTTTTGATCTTCTCTCAACCGAGTGAGCACATCCTGCATTATATTGTATTATAATGATCATGTAATAGGCCTATTGGCCTACCGCTATACTTCGACTAAAGGCATGTTGCATATTACTTGTTCTAGGAACCTCAAAGCATATTTAAATTTTTGTGTAATTTGTGTTACTCCATACATCATACATCTATGATGTTTGTAGCGTAAGTATGGCCCAAGGGCCTTAAATAACAAATAGACATTATAAAAATATATTATTCATAAGAATTTAATTTTATAAAAACATCTAAAACTTTAAAAATTAATCTAAAATTAATTTTACAAGCTAAAAAATTCTTATTTCGAAAAACAATGACCAATCAGATTTAGCACCACCTACAGGACCCAATCGGAATATCAAGTGGTTTTTCTGATTTCTGTGCAAGAACGGGAAAACCAAAAAGCAAGTCATAATTTCGTTTTTTGTTTTTCTAAAAAACGAAAAAACAAAAAAAGGAGTTGTTTTCTCGTTTATTCGTTTCTCTAAAAAAAGAAAAAAAGTTGTTTTCTCGTTTTTTTCGTTTTCCTATGTGAAACCAAAAACAAATGAACGAACGATACCTGGACCCTTAACTTACAACAGAACAACGACGGTCATTGCTCGTAGTTTCTTTTGCGCTTTATTTAAGCTATAATAATGTAATTAATGCAGCGCGCGCCGGCGCATTTCCTCGAGCAATTCTTGAGTGTGCGCCACGAGCACAGTATAACTGCTGACTGGACAGTCGTGTTAATTTTTCTGAGTTTTACAGACATAGCCTGACAACATCTCATCTGACCGTAGTTCACTGTTGTTCAACTGAAGCTCCCTCGTCGTCACCTAACGTTACTTTTTCCACGCTCGTTTGACTTGCGCCTGGCACTGAGACGAAGGAATGCGCATCTGAAAAGTGTCCCGTTTGTTGTGGTGGTAAAGAGACAGTTCTATATAAAATCAGCGTTTTACTTGTCGATGTTTTTAAAAAAAAGATTTTTATTTTTGGTATTTTATATGCTCTGTTGGTGGTTTGTGGAGTAGCATCACCCAGGGGGGATATTTTTTTATCCCCACCGAGAATAAAAATAATTCAGCAGAGGCGGGCATACATAGACCAGAAGGGGGGAAATCCCCCCCCCCCCTACAAATCGCACCCTGGCAGTAACTGTAAAGTGACTATTGTTGGGTAATCAAAATAGACTAATAATTAGTCTGTGCTTTTTTATTTTTAGTTTAGTGAATGTAACTTCTGCTTTAAAAAGCATTGTTTTGTTTTTAGATTGTACTGTCACAATGTTAGAATGTAGGCCTCATGTAATATGACCCCCTTTTTTTTTGCACATAATATAACATAGACTACAAGGTTACATTCGTGTTTGTTTTCATAGCCTTCAGTATGAACATTGTTTGTAGGAAAATATTGGGCAGGATGTGAAATATATATATTTTTTTAAAATAAATACAGATTTTTTTTTCAAATAGAAAAATGTACAAAATACAGAGATTATACATCGCCATTCAGCCCAAAAATAGAGATATGATTTTTTGGTCATATCGCCCAGCCCTATGGTATACTTTAAATACTGAATTTTCCATGTTTTAGATAAGCAGTAGTGATACATTACATCACATTATTTAACAATTAGCCTATTCTGCATCTCTAATTCTTTTTTTTCTTTTTTTTTTGTGCCCCCCCAAAATTTTTTGCACCAGCCGCCACTGCTCTCAGCCTATTGTGTAATGGCAGTGACATCAGTGCCCGCCATTCAAAACTCCTTCCCTGCGTACTGCCAGAGCCGGAGCGTTAGCATTAGCTGTTACGCTCTTTTGGTTAAAGGTTGCAGGCTTGCCGGGAGGCTACTCGCTGCAGAGCCATAACCTCCAGCTCCCCCTCTCTGGAGCTACTTTGGGCATGATGGGTGGAGCTGCATCCCCCAACCAAAACCCTAACCCTACCCATAACCCTATCTCTCCACCCATTCAACAGGTTAAGCTCCACCCTTGAGCTCCAGAGAGGTGGAGCTGGAGGTCATTATGCTCTGCAGCGAGCACTACTTGGGCTTGCCCTCCAGTGGCTTTGATGGAATGTTGTATTGAGTTTCACTTCTTGTCAGTAGACGTTCTTTGCCTGCGTTCTCAAAAGCTCCCCTGCAAGGACCCCTGAACGACTATGCCTGAGTCAGTGCCCGATTGGCAATCATACCATAAGAAATAGTAAAATCAACCATAAAAGTCAAGTCACCTTTATTTATATAGCACTTTTTACAATGCAGATTGTGTCAAAGCAGCTTTACAGTGATAACTGGCATATAATTCTGGCTGCACAGCAGCTCTTAAAGAATGGTGTCAATGCAGGCAGATCAAAGCACTGTTGAAAATCAAATGTCAAGTCAAATGTCAAGTGTCCCCAACTAAGCAAGCCAAAGGCGACAGCAGCAAGGAACCCAAACTCCAACAGGTGACATCAGGTGGCAAACAAGTGTTAAAAAGGAGAAAAAATCCTTGGGAGAAACCAGGCTTAGTCGGGGGGCCAGTTCTCCTCTGGCAAAAAGTGCTTTGTTACGATTCAGGCAGCTATCATAAGTCCGATAGGATCGCAACATTCAAAGTATTTTTTCCAGTTCAATCCAGTTGAGGATCGTATTAATCACGCCGGTATGGACGGTTTGTTGAGGAGCTGTGGCACTGGCTGTCGTGTCGATGAGGCCTTCACAGTGGATGATCTAGTTGACTCAATCTCTGCTGATACTTCAGGGCTGCGTTGTGGTCGTGTCAAGGCCCTCAATCTCACCTGGATACGGCCCGGATCCGGTTGACTACGGTAAACCTCAGGATAAACAGAGAGACTAATATTAGTGTAGATGCCATTCTTCTTCTGATGTAACGAGTACATCTGGTGTTATAGGAAGTGTTCCCGGTTCCGGCTGACCTAATTTATGCAGCCTAATAATCCTTTAACGGATTTGAAAATATAAATTGATAATGTGTTATGTTTATGCCAGGTTAAAGAGATGCGTTTTTAGTCTAGATTTAAACTGACAGAGTGTGTCTGCTTCCCGAACAATGCTATGAAGATTGTTCCAGAGTTTAGGTATAAAAATACAACAATTCATATTTTTTACATTATATATGACGTGATACAACCAAAGCATCAGTTTTGAACTAGATACCATGACTGCAAAACAAGATGTATTGATGAATACTATAGATCTATTTAAAAATGGAAAGCTTTTACATTTTTAAATTCCTTTTGTTTCATCACTATCCATGAAAACTGGAGTTTTTTTGTTGTTGTTGTTTTTACTTCAAATAATGAACATTGTCTTTTTTGCCTTGTCTCACTCTGGGCATGGCAGTTTATTTGAAGTACTTGACTGTTTACCACCACTAACTATTTAAGTACTTAAACACTCCACCTACAAATCTGATACCCACATTGTAAACAAATGCTGTAAAATTTACAGTATCTTACTGGCAATTTTGGTCTCTACCAAGCCTGTAAATTAACAAGAGTACTGTAAAAACACAGCTCAACTGTAAAAAATGCAAATCACGAACATTTACTGTGAATTTACATGTGACGTTTTAGTCCAATGATGGTGATGATGAATCCAAAATAACAAAAGGATTTATTAAACAACTCAGATTAGTCTTTTTACTGGATACTTGAACAATTAAACTATGTACAAATAAAGAGCAATAAATAAAATTGTTTTTTTATTGTAAGTATTTGCATTCTTTCATCGTTCTTTAGTGTTTGATTCAAGGTTTATAGCATTATACTAAAGTTTTAATGCAAGTTTTATAACTTCAAACTTTACCCTGAAGAAATCCTGATCTTGTTCTTTGAACCACACCTGATCATAAAATCCACCCTCTTCCAACACTTACCAGGAAGAGACTGACTTATTATTTCTCTTTCTGTCATACTGACTCTCTTCTCTCTTGACAAAAGCAATAAAGAATCAGCGATCAGTGGAGAATGAAGAGAAACACTTTCAAGAAGGATTTTTGAGACATTTGTTTCTGAACAGACAGCAGATCGTTGTGATTCTCAAGGTGATTCATTTTTAAAACCGTCGTTCAGAAAGTGAAAGTAAAGTTTATATTGCTGGAGCTCAAACAGTGAAAATGGCTTCACTAAATGACGAGCTTTCTTGTCCCATGTGCTGTGAAATCTTCAAGACTCCTGTTATTTTATCATGTAGACACAGTGTCTGTAAAAAGTGCCTTCGACAGTTCTGGAGAACCAAGAAAACTCAGGAGTGTCCTGTCTGCAGGAGAAGATCCTCAAAAGATCGTCCTCCTTTTAATCTTGTGTTAAAAAACTCATGTGAGTCGTTCCTGAAGGAGAGAAATGAGACGCGTTCATCAGGCTCTGAGGAGATCTGCAGTTTACACAGTAAGAAACTCAAACTCTTCTGTCTGGAGGACAAACAGCCTGTGTGTTTAGTGTGTATTAATTCACAGAAACACGTCAGTCACACATTCAGACCCATCAATGAAGTGGTTTCATCATATAAGGTAAGACAAATGACTCTTATTTCACATGTAATTGAAAGTGACATGAGGGCCAAGTAGGGAGTAGGAGAGTAGTGAGTAGTGAACACACACACTACAAACCAATTCACTGTGGCGCACGGGGAGTGATTGGGGGTTTAATGTCTTGCTCAAGGAGCCTCATTTATAAAGCGTGTGTACGTACAGATTTAATCTTAGAATGTGCATACGCATAAATCCACACCAACGCTCATATTTATAAATTCATCTTTGACGTGGAAAAGTGCTTAGAGCCACATCAGGGTCTGAACAGACACTTTTCCTTGTCAGATTACTGCAGGTTTTTGGAAATCTAAGCTATTTTTGCAGCTCGCCATTCTAAATTAAAGGATTTGGACGATGACTGGTGATTTTTTTAAAATGTAAATGACATTACTTATACGTCTTCTACAAGGCGGAGAACTGAAACCATTCATCTGTGCACAAGTTCAAGATCATTTGCGATTTATAGATTTCACATCTGAAAGAGAGGCGAATGCTCGTTTTCTGTGTGTAAGTTTATTCTGTGAATCACATGTACGCACATCTGAGAAATGATCGTAAGATCAAATGTAGGTCCGTTTTAATGCAACATTTTATAATTATATAAGGCCCAAGGGCACCTCAATCATTTCCTGCCGGTATTGAGAATCGACCCCCCTTTATCAGCAATAACTGCTGCTAATACATTTATATATTTTCACGCAGATACAGATAATATTAGATAACCTTTTTGTTTTGCTTTAATAAATGACATTGTCTTTTACAAACTGTACTTTGTGTTTTCTCAGGCTGCCTTTGTTTTAATTTCTGAATCAATTTAGTTTGAGATGTTCACAAAAACAGAAGAAAACAGGATGAGGGCAAATACTTTTTCACAGCATTATATGATCATATCACTGTATTCTCTTCTTCTCTTCACTGTAATCTGGTGTTTTACGTGTTTTTGTTCAATTCTAGGAGGAGCTCAATACAGCACTGAAGTCCTTACAAGAGAAACTTCAACACAATAAAAAAATGAAAGGAGAGTTTGAGAAAACAGTTCAACACATCAAGGTGAGGAAACAGAATCGAGAGTCATTTTCATTACAGCTGTAGGATCACTATATACAGTTATGATCTGATATATTTAATATAATGGATTCCAGTTTATTATTTCTGTAAATGACGAGCAGCGATCTGCTTCTGGATCCGTTATATGTCGGTATCCGAGTTTATCTCTGATATGAATGATGTGAAGTGTTGATGTGTGTCGATTGAGATGATTGAAGTGAATGTGATTTGATTTCAGTCTCAAGCTGAGCACACAGAGCGTCAGATTAAACAGCAGTTTGAGGAGCTTCATCAGTTTCTCAGAGATGAAGAAGAAGCTACAATCACTGCACTGAGGGAGGAAGAGGAGCAGAAGAAGCAGATGATGAAGGAGAAGCTGGAGGAGATGAACAGACACATCTCAGCTCTTTCACACACAATCAAAGACATGGAGGAGATGATGAAAGCCAATGACCTCTGCTTTCTGAAGGTCTGATTTCAGATCATTGGTTGATCATTGGTTCATTGATTGAGTTCTTGATGATAAATGGTGTGTTTGTTCTGCAGGAGTTTCCAGTCTCAAAGGAAAGGTGAGTGATCTGCTCCTGTCTCTGGTCTCTCTGGTTCTGATCCAAAGCCACTGCAGTTCTGACTCCTGAATGTTCTTCCAGAGTCCAGAGCTCACAGCCGGATCCACAGATGGCTTCTGGAGCTTTGATTCATGTGCCGCGTTACTTGGGCAACCTGCAGTTCAGAGTCTGGAAGAAGATGCAGGACATCGTCCAAAACAGTGAGTCTGACTGCAGAAAGAAAGAAAGAAAGAAAGAAAGAAAGAAAGAAAAATGACACGCTCCACTAATAATTTCTCAATCCAACATAATTAGTGAGTGAAACTCAACAGACAGTGAGAATAAACTGATTTACATCAACACAGACTATAAGAGCCGATAACATGAAGATGATCAGATGCTGCTGAAGATCAGACACACACTTACAGTTTTTCATCTACAGCAGAAATCTCAACAGATCTCATTGATTTATTGTGATTTTAATTAATGGACACAAATGTCTGAATCACACATTTAATGTTTGTAGTTGATGATAAAATGAGTGTGAAACTAATAACAGCACTGACAGTGATCAGAGGAACATGTGTTTGATCAACAGTGTCATAATTCATAATAATCTGTGTTGGTTCACTCTTGATCATTATATGAACAATAAAAGCATCTGTTGATTGTGTCTCATCAGCTCCTGTGATTCTGGATCCAAACACTGCGAATCCATATCTCGTCCTGTCTGATGATCTGACCAGTGTGAGATTCAGCAGGATCGATCAACCTCTTCCTGATAATCCAGAGAGATTTGACTGTTCTCTCTGTGTTCTGGGTTCAGAGGGTTTTAACTCAGGAACACACTGCTGGGATGTGGAGGTTAAAGAGAGTCAATACTGGACTCTTGGAGTAACTACAGCATCAAACCAGAGGAAGGGACGTGATTTCTTCAACACTAATGTCTGGAGTGTGGAGTATAGACAGTACAGATGGGCTCCAGGTTCTAGTTTTCGTGTCAATCAGGATCTTGATCGTGTGAGAGTGAATCTGGACTATGACAGAGGAACGGTGTCATTCTCTGATCCTGTAACTAACACACATCTACACACATTCACACACACCTTCACTCACACACTCTTTCCATTCTTCTATTGTTATGACTCTCTGAGGATCTTAGCGGTCAGTAATTGTTACTCCTGTAGGTCTGGATCTTCCTGCTTTCATCATGTTTCCAATATTTAATACAGATCACATGAGTAAGAGTGCTGTTGATCTGAATATCAGTACGGTGGCTGTGATTGGGCCGTGATGATCACATGACTGATATCAGCACTACAGCAACACTCACACTCTCATATTTCATATCAACAGATCAATAAACAACAAGGTTATTTAATTAGAGTTTAGATGAAGTTTAAAAAACACTTTACACAATAAGATCAATTTTTTAGGCCATTGTAGGATAATGACTTGATTATTTTTAGTGAAGTTTGTCAATTTGCTAAATTTTACATAATTATATATATTTTTTCTAGAAATTGAACCTAATTCTACACAGTTTCAGTGAATTTGTAAATGAATAATTGTTTGTTTCAGTTTGAATGATCATGTGTTCACTAAAATACATGTAAATGACGAACACTTAGAAACTCTTGATTAGCAGCATTTATGGATCTAATTTTAAAAAACAAAAAGTCAAAGTTTCTGTGATTCACTGAAATCTGACAAAGACTGAGCTTCAGAACAGAATCTGATGATCTCTATAAAAGTTTTGAACTACAGCATCATTCAGACACAGACATTGAGAATCAGCGCATGAATCTCAACAATGACAATCAAAAGCTTCATGCCGCAGTGCATGCTGGGAGTTTTGTATGCTGGCACCCAGCATGCATTGCAGCATTAAGCTTTTGATTGTCACCATTTCTGATGTGTGAATGATGCAGTACCTCTGAATGTGTTATGTGATGATGTCATAATCATCATGATTGTGTGATTCGCTGATCTCATCCTGTGTTTATAAATCACAGAGTCTTTCTTTGGTGTAAAATAGTTCCTATCAGATCACATCTAACAATCATTACAGGTAGTAAGTTAGTTACACGTCATCTACTTACTGCTTAATTTAGTTCTTACAACATTGTGTGGAGCTGCTAGATGTTTATTAAGATTAAAAGTGGTTTATTTTGTTTAAAATCTGTATGAGGTGGTGAGAGGGTCTTTTACCCCACAGACACACGGAGCAAAACCAGCATGAGGCAGAAGACACACAGTAATGATACAAACACTTTAGCTAAAATAATGTTTTTAATAATGTCTAATTTAATACTTGTTTAAAACAGTCACTTTAGCAAAGCTTGTACTATTTTCTGTTTTTATTTTGATAAATAAAATAATTCATTTTTGTTCAATAAACATACTGTTATTAAAATATGTTCATTTTAAAAATACAGAAACAAAACTATTTTAAAAAAGTAAAGAATCTGAAAGCATTGAAGAAGATCACATAATAATTGAACCTCTGGTGCTCCTTATTTGTGAATCACACTCATCGTCCTCACGGTCAAAAGTGACCGGACACCTGTAACGTAACCTTATTTTTTCAGTAAAATCATTCTAATTCATTTTTGTTTAATAATATTTTTCTTTTTGCATTTTGAGAGGGTTTTGTGCTAATAATTAATATTTATGCAGTAATTAATATCCATTTTCTCCATAGAAAATATGTATATTTTTCCAATTTCTGCAGTATTTCAGGTAAAAGGACTTTAACCAGTCCTTTAAAATCCAATTTTTTGAAGGCAGATTAGCGCCATCTGTTGAGAGTATAGAAAGAAAGCATGTAATATCATGGTGTAACCACTAGTTCCCATTCAGTCAGTCACGTTCGACATTACGTCAATACTGACGTAATGGGGTCTCGCTAGGGAGCCCAATCACCTCCAAGGATACAAAACAAGCCAATGGAAATTGGCCTGTGAGATTTACATGCCGGGCCCCTCCCCCGGCATCCGGGTATAAATAGGGCCGGCATACTCACCTTCATTCATACTTTTGCTTCGGAGCCGATCGGATCGGATCTGCGCATTTCACCTCTTCAAGAGAGCGAATTTCTATTAAGAGCAAAACAGCAATTATAATTGCTATAGGACAAGATCCTAAAAACAGCAATTTCAATTGCTATTTCACTGTTTTGTTCTGGTGGCTGCTCGAGTCTCTCCAGCTGGTGGGAAAGGCACGCTCAGTGGTGGGTGTTACGGCGCGCTGCCCACAGGACGGTGCTACACTCATCCCTGGGTGCTTCGTATACTGGTATACTGAAAGAGCAAGCACGGGCGATCAGCGTCTTTTTCAAGATGTCTTTTCGTCCGTGTGTTTCTGGATGCGGTCGTTTCCTGACCTCCTCTGACGGCCACGACCACTGTCTCACGTGTCTGGGTAGACCGCACGCTGAGTCAGCGCTCGTGGATGGTACATGCCCTCACTGCGAGGGCATGTCCATGTTGGTGTTGAGATCGCGACTCTCCTTCTTTAACACAGAAGGCAGGGTCCCCTCTGTCACTACCCCAGCACCGGCGGCTGTAGCGGCTGCCGGTCCGGTTAGTGCTCTGGGAGATCTGAGGATCACAGTGGGAGCCACTTCGTCGGGTCCGTCCCCACGAACCTCCCACTCCTCCACAACACCATGTGCCGTCGAGCTGCCGCCTGCTGTCGCGGGGCCCTCTTCGGGGGTGCCCCACGTCACTTTCGGTGCTCCGGAGGAGAATCGGATGTCGATCGCTGCATCGGGGAGTGGGCTGAACGGTTCAGAGAGCGACGATGACTCCGAGCTTCCGCCCTCTGGGATGGTTGCTCAGTCGGAGGCGGACTCTGAGCTAACAGCTACTCCTTCCTTCGCCACGGGCAGGGTTTTGGCGCCCCGGGAACGCACCGCCTTCCCACGCCACCCTGCCCACTCGGAGCCTTGTGAGTGGACTCCACTCACAGCCTCGACTTCGGGATGCACTGCCTCCCGAGTTGGGCCACAGTGCTCCATGCTGCCCACCCGTGGGTACTTCTGTTGTCCGGATGGTTCCACTCGTACGGAGCTTGGGGGCATGGCTACGCCTTCCCAACCCGTCCCGTTGGCTCATTCGGACAATCAGACTCGGCTACACGATTCAGTTCGCCAGGCATCCCCCCAGGTTCAGCGGCGTTCTGTTCACCTCGGTGACAGGTCCCAACGCCTCTGTCCTGCGGGCGGAGATTGCGGTTCTTTTGGCGAATGACGCAATAGAGCCTGTCCCTCAAGCCGAGATGGAGTCTGGGTTTTACAGCCCTTACTTCATAGTACCCAAGAAAGGCGGGGGGTTACGACCAATCCTGGATCTGCGTGTCTTGAATTGGGCCCTTCACAAGCTCCCGTTCAAGATGCTCACGGTGAAACGTGTTCTCATGTGCGTTCACGCCCGGGATTGGTTTGCAGCAATAGACCTGAAGGACGCGTACTTTCATGTCTCGATCCTTCCTTGACACAGACAGTCCCTACGGTTTGCGTTCGAGGGGCGGGCATATCAGTACAAGGTCCTACCCTTCGGGCTGTCCCTGTCTCCTCGCGTCTTTACCAAAGTCGCAGAGGGGGCCCTTGCCCCGCTCAGGGAAGTGGGCGTTCGCATCCTCAACTACCTCGACGACTGGCTCATTCTGGCCCAGTCCCGAGAGCAGTTGTGCGAACACAGGGACCTGGTGCTCAGTCACCTCAGCCAGTTGGGGCTTCGGGTCAACTGGGAGAAGAGCAAGCTCTGCCCCGTGCAGAGCATCTCTTTTCTCGTTCTCGCGGAAAACAGCGGTCCCACTGAAACAATTTCAGAGGCTCCTGGGGCATATGGCATCCGTAGCCACGGTCACGCCGCTCGGATTGCTTCATATGAGACCGCTTCAGCACTGGCTTCACGACCGAGTCCCGAGGTGGGCATGGCACCGCGGCTCACTCCGTGTGGACATCATGCCGAGTTGTCGCCGCACATTCAGGCCGTGGTCGGACCTTGCTTTTCTACGGGCCGGTGTGCCCCTAGTACAAGTGTCCAGGCATGTTGTTGTTACAACAGATGCCTCCACCACCGGCTGGGGTGCCATATGCAGTGGCCAGTCGGCGTCGGGCTCCTGGACAGGACCCCATCGCCATTGGCATATCAACTGCCTCGAGTTATTGGTAGTACTCCTTGCGCTGCGCTGGTTTCGACCGCTGTTGCAGGGCAAGCATGTACTGGTCCGGACGGACAACACATCGACTGTAGCGTACATCAACCACCAGGGTGGTCTACGCTCTCATTGTATGTCGCAACTCGCCCGCCATCTCCTTCTGTGGAGTCAGCGCCGACTCAGGTCGCTGCGCGCCTCCTACATCCCGGGCGAGCTCAATCGTGTGGCCGACGCGCTCTCACGACAGCTCACGCTCCCGGGGGAATGGAGACTCCACCCCCAGGCGGTCCAGCTGATATGGAGACGGTTCGGGGAAGCACAGGTGGACCTGTTCGCTTCTCGGGAATCCGCCCATTGCCAGTTGTTTTATTCGCTGACCGAGGGGACCCTCGGCACGGATGCACTGGCACACAGCTGGCCCCGGGGCCTACGCAAATATGCGTTTCCCCCAGTGAGCCTCCTTGCACAGACACTGTGCAAGGTCAGGGAGGACGAGGAGCAGGTCTTGCTAGTTGCGCCGTACTGGCCCAACCGGACCTGGTTCCCGGAACTCATGCTCCTCGCGACAGCCCATCCCTGGCGCATCCCCCTGAGGAAGGACCTCCTTTCTCAGGGGCAGGGCACCATATGGCACCCGCGTCCCGATCTGTGGAACCTCCACGTGTGGTTCCTGGACGGGACGCGGCAGACTTGAGTGGCCTACCGTCCGCGGTAGTCGACACCATCACTTCGGCCAGAGCCCCCTCTACGAGGCGCGCCTATGCCATGAAGTGGAGTCTGTTCGTTGAGTGGTGTTCCTCCCGCTGGGAGGACCCCCGGAAATGCCTGGTCGGTGTTGTGCTTTCCTTCCTTCAAGAGGATTTGGAACGGAGGCTGTTCCCTTCCACCCTGAAGGTCTATGTGGCCGCCATCGCAGCGCATCACGATGTGCTTGATGGCAAGTCACTAGGAAAGCACGACCTGATCATCAGGTTCCTCAGAGGCGCCAGGAGGTTAAATCCTCATAGGCCTCGCCTCATTCCCTCCTAGGGCCTCTCTGTTGCCCTCTCGGGCCTTTGGAGAGCTCCCTTCGAGCCCCTTGAGTCAGCTGAGCTGAAACATCTGTCTCTCAAGACAGTGCTCCTGACCGCGCTCGCCTCCTTCAAGAGGGTTGGGGACCTGCAGGCATTTTCGGTCAGCGATTCGTGCCTGGAATTCGGGCCGGACTACTCTCAGGTTATCCTGAGACCCCGGCCTGGATATGTGCCCAAGGTTCCCACCACTCCCTTCCGGGACCAGGTGGTGAACCTGCAAGCACTGCCCCCGAAGGAGGCAGACCCAGCCCTTGCACTGCTGTGTCCCGTTCGTGCTCTGCACGTTTACGTGGACCGCACGCAGAGCTTCAGAAGCTCTGAGCAGCTCTTTGTCTGATTTGGAGGTCAGCAGAAGGGAAAGGCTGTCTCCAAACAGAGGTTGGCCCACTGGATAATGGATGCCATCGCCTTGGCGTACCAGTCCCAAGGCGAGCCGTGCCCCTCGGGTTGCGAGCTCACTCCACTCGGGGTGTTGCTTCTTCCTGGGCGTTGGCGCACGGCGCCTCTGTTGCAGACATTTGCAGAGCTGCAGGCTGGGCGACACCAAACACATTCGCGAGATATTACAATCTCCGAGTGGAACCGGTGTCCACCCGTGTGCTGTCTACTCGTAGATAGCCATGGGTGTTCGCTTGCTGTGCCATTTCCCTCGGGAGAGGGAATGCGAGCACTTTTCCCGCTCCTCAGTTCAGTTCCCCGTAACGGCGAACCCTGTGGAGTTCCTCCTGCATCCTGCGGCAGCCAGACGCGGAGGAGGCGTCCGGCGCCAGGTCCAGTACTCGTGTGTATGCCCAGTTGGTCTGCCCTTGTACTGGGCTAGATGCCCATATGCTGTGATTCCCCTCGGGTAATCCCATATGTGTTTGTCCACGGTAAGGTTTCCCTGACGGTAAACCCGTGTCTTTCCCTGGGCGGCTTCGCTTTGCCCCGTCTCTGATTGCTAGTCGTTCTTCCCGGAAGGTAGGGCCTACATCAGAGATCTTCCATATGCGTTACTGTTCTCAGACCAGTCCATATGTGTCTTCCACACATTACCTCCCTTCAGGCAGGGTGTGGTCTCCGTAGCTTTCCCCTCCTCAGGGAACGCTTTCCTGGCGTTTTTGTCGTTGCTGGAAAACGGAGGATTGAGTTCCGAAGCACTCTTCCCCGGGGGTAAGGAACAGCAGCTTCGACCTCTCCACTGTAATGCCCTGTCCTCTCCATCCCACTCGAATGGAAGACATTCCTGGGCTTACTCTGGACGCTGGAGGGTTGCGAGTATGGGCCGCACTTGCATTGGCACGCTACAGCCTGCCAGCATCTGCCTCCCTAACACTCATAACGTGGTTCAGTTGCTATGGCGCTTTCCACGGGACCCCATTACGTCAGTATCGACGTAACGTCGAACGTGACTGACTGAATGGGAACGTCTAGGTTACTAGTGTAACCCCCGTTCCCAGAAGGAGGGAACGGAGATGTTACGTTCCCCTGCCATAGCTTTGAGTCACCACTGAGCGGCCAGATACCTATCTCAGCAAAAATATGAATGAAGGTGAGTATGCCGGCCCTATTTATACCCGGATGCCGGGGGAGGGGCCCGGCATGTAAATCTCACAGGCCAATTCCCATTGGCTTGTTTTGTATCCTTGGAGGTGATTGGGCTCCCTAGCGAGACCCCATTACGTCAGTATCGACGTAACGTCTCCGTTCCCTCCTTCTGGGAACGGGGGTTACACTAGTAACCTAGACGTTTCCTGTATAGCTCTCTATAAAGCAGCTTGTGAATTGCCTAGTTGTTTTTAGACATAATTACATATTTTTATTAGGTGGAAGATTTGAATATATACAAGTATACTTTTTGACACATTTTAGATTTTTTTTTTTGTTAGAAATAGTGATTTGAAATGTTAGTTTGTTGATTAGTTGATTCCAGTCAAACCTGAACATTGTGTTAGAAAGACAACACAAGGAAGCATTTTGTTGCCAATTTTTTTTTATTCAGAATTTAATAATAATTATTAAAAAAAATGCAATTCATTCACAGTCATAATGCTTTATGTAAACATTTTTCAGTGAACATGACTATTTTTTGTAAAATGTCAGTGAACAGTAACAAAGGGAAGGAACCGTAATCAAAAAGAATGCAAAGTCTCTTGCAAACTGGATTTTTCTGTATTTCCTTTTTTACTACTTATGCTCGTCACAGAACTCCTGCAAAAACAACAACAAAATAAGAATAATAAAATAAGAATGATTGGAAGAAACAAGTCTGAGTTTCCAAGCTTCTCATTGCTGTTCGATGCAGATTTCCCATTCATTTCCAGTGTCTGTTTTGCACCCTTGATGTTTTAGTGTCACCCATTATTACTAAATTATTGAAATGATTTTACATACCTTCAAAACTGCTCTGTCAGCAGCTGATATGTATGTGTGTGTGTGTGTGTGTGTGTGTGTGATGTGTTTATTTCACAGTTGATGTTTTATAGTGTCGCTCCTTCACTGCTGTGAGCTTTTTCTGCATTATGACTGAATTATTGAATGGGTTTCACAGATTCTCAAAACTTTGCTCTGTGTTACTGGCACATTGATTCATAGGTGTGTGTGTAATGTTAGAGCAGTGTTCTCAAACTCAATTCCTGGAGGGCCACAGCTCTGCACAGTTTTGCTCCAACCCTAATCAAACACACCTGATCCACACTGTGCAGAGTTGTGGCCCTCCAGGAACTGAGTTTGAGACCACTGTGTTAGAGTTTAAGTATACGAAACATTGCTCTTCGATCCACGTTATTATACACGCTGCACAAATGAAGTAAAAGTTACTAAATACTTCATAACAAAAAACTATACTTCCCACAGTGCGTGACAGTGACGTTTTCATTTACAGTCTGGTAACTGATTTCCACATACATGCTGTTTGCTTTCCTCACTACAGTAATTTACAGGTATATGTCGAACCAACCTCATTCGATGTGTGTCCGTTAAATCCGAACCCGTTTTCAAAAGCTCCTCTGCAAGGACCCCTGAACGACTGAGCCCGAGTCAGTGCCTGATTGGAAATCATACCATAAAAAAATAGCTTGTGTACATCAACCATAAAATAAGTCATTTAATATATTTTAAATTATGTATCAAGTGAGAGACCATGACTGGAATACGAGATGTAGACAGTAGTGGGAGCATACAGAGTAATAAAGATCTGTTTAAAAATGGAAAGCTTTTACAGTTTTAAATTCCTTTTGTTTCATCACTGTCTCCAATTACCACTGCAAGATCTAAACATTTAATATTTGACAACTGTTTTACGAAAGAAATGTTAAGCAACCAACAGTTGGATTCCCAGTGATGCAAACTACTCTTATCTTATAATTTTATCAAATCACCATTTTGAATTGAAATATTTATACAGCTCCTGAACCGCTGCCTATATGCTTCAGGTACGAGTTCATATGCTCGTAAAATTGCCGCCTTAACAATATCATAGTCTAAACTGTCCTCTAAAGACAAAGCAGCACATTCCTGAGCCCTTCCAGTTAATCTACATTGCAAAAGCAAAGGCCAAACTTCTCTAGACCACTGTAGAGCGGAGGCAATTTGCTCGAATGCATTAAAATAAGAGTCAACCTCAGCTTCTCTAAATTGAGGTACAAGAGATATGTTCTTACTCACATCAAACGTACGTCCAGGCAATCCAGGGTCAATCGGAGATGCAGCAGTTGGCGCAAGTTGAACAGCTGGTACTGGTGCGTTACTGGCTGCATTTAGTTCAAGCTCTCGCAACTTGATTTGAGTGTCCGCCTCGATTTCCGGCGGATTTCAAGTCGCAGCTCCCTTTCGGCATGACCAGAGCCATAGAGAGAGAGAGAGTTGCGACAACGGAAGTTCAAAACGCTTGATCGTCACGTGATTCGTGTAGACTTCAAATAGTTCCAGGAAGTGCTTCGGCGGCAATTCAAATGATAGGGTTAGAGAGACAGAACCGTGATTTTTGGTAATTTTTAGTCAATAAATGCATCGGTTTACAATATGTTTGTAATACACCGACGTGAATGTAGTAGGTGTATGTAGTTACAGCAATTTTGTTTTTAAAAGATAAAAACCTGCTTATATTTGAGGATTAGTGTTTTCAACCAGTGTTGCCTGCCTTGTTAACATATTTCTGGCTAACATTACCTTGGTTAAAGACCGTGTTGCAGTTGTTTTTAAGTATTTTTATGTTTTTAAACTATTTATTTTTAAACTTTTTATGTTAGTTACGGGCAATCATGTCATGTTCACTATGGTTTCACATGAGACCTGCAGGTGACATGTGATTGCCTTAAAAAAAACCACTGCAAACAAGTGAAATGTAAAATTTAATTAAGTGAAATTTAATTAATCTTAATGTTAACAATTCTTATGCACCCCATTCACGTATTACTATATACATTCATACACAATATATTTAATTCTAAAACAAAACATGATTATACACACACACATTAACTTTTGCACTGATTTAGTACAATGGATTTATACATTTGTAATAAACTGCATGTCAAGCATTTCGTCTGTCCTTTCCTACATGTTCTTGTAGTCTCCGCTATGGTTTGCAGGGCTGCATGAGGATGATCCAGTCACTCAGAGAAAGCAGTATGAATGCATGGTTTCCCCACTGACACAGAAAGGAGAAAGTTATGTTCAAGTCAGCAAGAGCAATTTAAATAGAGCTAAAGATTATGCGCCAGCGCCAAGATGTGTGTTAATCATATATAGGTGTATCTGCCCTTTTTTAACAAAAAACAACATTGGGAACATTGGGAATGTTTATTAAAGGTTTATTAAAAATAAGGTGCAAGAAAAAGCTTGCAAAATCCAAGGAGCAGAGACTGGCGGTGACAGCATCATTGCATGGAGTCTTCAGGATCTGAATATCCTTTGTGCTTGAAAGCAAGATAAAAGGAGACAAAAGCGGGAGAAAATAAATACAGTAGTAGTATATAATATAATATACAGTTTTGGTATTTAGTATGATTTTCCATTTAGCAGTGTATATATATATATATATATATATATATATATATATATATATATATATATATATATATATATATATATATATATTTGTGCTGCTTTTAAGCGTTGTTTTTTTTATCTCACTTATAAACTTATAAACTTCCCTTTCCCCATCAATCCAAAAATCAGCTGAGCTGACACATAATAGACAGTCAACAGAATCACAATGTAGTAAAAACCTAAAGTATACTACAGTATTTATTACAGTTCACTATACTGCAGTATGCTGTAGCATTCATTACAAAGTGTTGAAATACAATAATATATACAGTATTCTACAATTTACTATAGTATGGTTCAAAAACACTATACTATTTACTGTAGTATTTTTTCACCTGGGTTGTACATTTAATAAGGAATAAGAATATTCTCATTTTACCACTTTCACCCACCACAAGCCCCAAAGTTATATTTAACCCCGTTTAGAAGCATTTTTCTCTAATTACACAACGATGAATAAAGCTGTTTTAAATAATTGTCTAATCTACTATCTGATAACATCCCCTGAAACTATTTTATAGTGAGCAATATCAGCTAGCATGATTTAATACACAAGTTAATTTGATTCAGATGTACTGATAATATAAAATCTTATAATTTAAACGGCTTACCTTTTAAAAGTACATCACAAACGGTCTGTTCTGCTGTAACTCTACGGCGCGGCTGCTACTTCCGGGAACTACTGAGAGGCTCCACGAGCCACCATTGCTGTAAAAAACCGTTCCATTGGAGTCTATGGAGTTGTCGCAACTCTCTCTCTATATGGCTTTGGGCATGACTGTGCGGATCTACTACTTCGGATCCCTCCGCCGCAACAGCTCCACTCGAACTTCCAGCCAGCACCAACACCCCTTGTTCCTCTAAATGCTGCTCAATGACTCTCTTAATATCTCGCTTTAACTGCTGTCTAGTGACTACAATTTGAAAATGCTCAGCGACTCTCAACAAATCGTCCTTTCTGCACACATATAATTGTTCGACAGTTGGTGCACTAATAAAACTTTCGAGATCAAAATCAGCCATACCCACTATGTTCAACACGTATAATTAAACCGCCTACAAGGATACACTGTTAGGCAATGATCCGTCACCACCCTAGCAACAATGTCTCACACATCATCCAAATAAAGGAATGGTTTAAACCAGTGGTCACCAACCTTTTTAAGCCCAAGATCCCTGACCTCGACCTTTTTGAAAGACAAGATCTACTTGATAGAAAAAGACAGCCTAGATAGTATTTAATATTTTTTTCGTGGTCAATGTAGATTCTGATTTATTTATTTATTTTTACAAGCAAATTGGCCGATTCTGATACTGGTTGCAGATATTTATTATTAATATTATTATAATAAACAAAAATACATAGCCATTTCAAATTAGAGGGAACCACTGCTTTTTAATCACAATCCAAACAAAGATGCTACGCACGTTGCATGAGCATCTGTTTTTTATTTGAATTAGATTTAATTTCAAGATTTAAAGCAAAAACAGAACGGTCTGACTTTATCTTTGTGAAATTATAAATGCTACACACAAAAAAGCATGAAACAAAAACAGCAGGCTGAATGAGACGCAGATTCACTGTCTGACAGCAGGTGGCGCTTATGGAGCAGCAGTGATACAGCGTTTCCTTGGTTACCGCTGTAAACAAAGCTGAAATGCGCTAATAATTAGCTACTTTATTCGGAGGTAAGAGGAAAATAAAATGCCATTGCCATCGAAATCTTCCTGAAGACTGATCTCCTTTTAGAGATGAATTCATAATCCCTGCACCCCCAATTCAATATTTATATTTTCTTCCTATATTTCGAGCATCGTGAACAGTGAGCTGCTCTGCCTGCTACAGAATTTTCTCCTCTTCGCGTCCGTCTTCAGTGTTTCTGGCCTCTTGTTAACGGCCGTTTTACAGACTCAGACATAATGTGGGCTATTTACCTTTATCTGTCTGTCCCAGTAGCTCCAGAAAATAACATAAAAATGAATACAAAAATACACAAAGACTGGAGAAATGTAATGTATTTTTATACTCATATTTGTTATTTTCGTGAGCTACTGGAACAGTGATAAAGATCGACGGGTTGGCGACCACTGGTTTAAACCATCCCACCACTGCCACCATTAAATGTTACGTGTTTGATGATAAAAATGGGATGTTCTCATAACTTTTAAGTGAGACAACTGTTACCAGGTGTGGTGCAGATCAAAGATGGTACAAACAGAGTAGTTTTAAAGGACTTTACTTTGGCATTGTTATGTTTTACAGAGAATTTAGAAAAATGAGAAAAAGGAAATATAACATTAAACCAAAGGAAACAGGAGTGCCACCCAAATAAAAGAAATAAACAAAATAAACAGATCCTTACAGCTTACATCTAAACTGACTAACAAAAGAAAATGTGAAAATAAAACCGAAATCTTCTGCGTATGTGACGCCCGAACTGAACTATCATAATCTACAAACAAAAATACAAGGGTGGTGCGACACTCACAAACCTAGGCTAACATAATACAAATTAATCTAACCAAAACCACAAACAGAAAGCTCATGACTATGTTACTTAGTTAGATGGATTAACTTTAATTTGACACGCACAATGGCAAAACTCCAACACGGACATTGTTACACGAATCTATAAATAGATCAAAGCTCACGCCACAAAGCAAAACTGCACAAAGTGAGTTAATCGGAAAAACAAATGGCAATGGCCCGAATCAACTGGCGTAGGAGCACGAGGTACGCTAGCCTGGCGCACGCCACACACAAGGTCAAATCAAACCCTTAAATACAGCTGGCGCATCTTTCAGATGTATTTCCCAAAGTTTGTTAGATATACAAAACCGAATGGGAAGCAGCCAAGCTTTTTTCCAAATAATTTCTGGAAAACAACTGTTCCAGAAAAATTTCCCTCTAGGCTTAATAGATCTCTTTTATTAAAATATATTCCTAATAAATGTATTTGTGCATTTTTCACTGTAAATGTCCACCCCATTTAAATGAAGAGCGGGTTCAGTTCTACAAGTGTTAAGGGACAGCGTATGACTTCTCATTAACATCAATAAACCTTGGGGAATTGCATTTACTACAGAATAATATTCTATATATTTAATAGGAAATGTCCATTTTTTCATAAAATTTTCATACGAAAGTAACTGAGCTGACTGATCAACAAGGTCAGATACAAAATAAATTCCCTTATCCATCCAATTCTGTAAATAAAGAGATTTTCGGTTAACATAAGTATTATTCCACAAGATTGCGTTATGTGGAGAAAAGTTATGCACATAACATAACTTCCAGGCCTTGAGAGCTTGTTGATAGAAATTGGATAATGCCACAGGCAATTTGTTAGTAGAGTAATCACACATTAACAAAAAGCGTAAACCTCCAACCTTTTTAAAAACATTGTATGGTATAAAAAACCATATTGAGTCTGATTTAAGTAGACAGTTTCTAAGCCATTTTACTTTGAAAGTATAATTTAAATCGAAAAAGCCAAAAGCTCAAAACCACCTTCATTCCTTGGACCCTGAAGAACTTCCTTTCTTAAATGATGATGTTTATTCCTCCAAAATTAAATCGTTAATTTTCTTACAGATTGAGTCTTTGACAAAGAGGGATGATGCCGGATAAACAAATCTAGATACCCCTTCTACTTTGGTTAAAAGGCCTCTACCTATAATAGTCAAGTCTCTTTGAAGCCAGTTATTACATATGTTTTGAGCTTTTTTAAGTTTAGGGGAAAAATTTAATTTTAATTAAATTTTTTTAAACATTTAATTTTAATTAAATTTTTTGTAACACTTATTCCTAAATACTTAATCTTATTTTTACTGGGATGTTACACAAATTTTTTTCCTTTGATTCATAAAGGCACATTATTTCACATTTTGAGACATTTAACATTAAACCAGAAGCAACAGAAAAGGTGTTTACTAACTGCAAAGCTGCGGGCAACAGTTCTTTATCTTTCAAGAAAAGAACAGTATCATCCGCAAGATGAGTCAATCTAATTTGTTTGTTGAAGATGGTAATTCCTTAAATAATTGAAGAATTCAAAACTTTTATGGAAAGAAACTCTACTACAATAAGAAATAAAAAAGGGGATATAGGACAACCTTGACACACTCCTCTACAAATGGGGAATCTTTTAGAAATGTTTGGATATAAATTAATAGAACTATTAAAGGTGCTAAAGAGGATGTTTTGTTTTATACATTTTTGCAATATTACTTGAAACTGTCTTTACTAACTGATAAAAGACTATTTATTAGGTGCACTGAAAGGAATAATATTAATATACATCATCTGTGCACGAGGTAGGGCCTTAAAAACATCAGCCAATCATTTACGCGATCATCACGTAAACGAGTGGCCCTCTGGCTTGTCAATCACTGTCATGATGTTCCTTGTGAGAGACGTGCGCGCTCCAGTAACTTTGCACAGGCGCCGCATGCAATGTTTTTGTCAGGAGTAAAAACTGCAGATTATGAGTTACCTGCGGTGAGTCCGACATAATGAATCCACTAACACGACACAGCGAATGCCGGTGGTAAAAACTCGTGTTCCAATACTCGTGCACGAGTTTTGGGAGGTGTTCCCTCGAAATGAGCTGTGAAAGAGGGGTGGTTGTTCTTACGCATGTGCTCATTTCAAAAACTTAGTAACAGTCTTTGGTTTCTCAGTCGACGAAAACATCCTCTGTAGCACCTTTAATACCACTATGAAACATTTCAATTATAGAAACAAATCTTTCCCCAAAACCAAAATATTTTAATGCCCTATACATAAACTGATGCTCAATAGTGTCAAAAGCTTTGTGGAAATCAAGGAAAACAATTAAAGCCTCCGGTTCCACCAAATTTGAATAGTCTAATAAATCCAAAATCAGTCTAATGTTCCAACTTATGTGTCGGCCAGCCATAAACCCGGTTTGACACTCATTTATAATTTCGTTTAGACCTTCTTTCAAACGAGCTGCATAAATATGAGATAACAATTTATAATCTACGTTTAATAAAGTTATAGGACGCCAATTATCCAAAATCAAATGATCTTTATCTGGTTTTGGGAATAGGGTTATTAGCCCCTGTTTCATAGAAGTCGATAATTCATTGGATTCAATACATTCTTTATACATTTCAAATAAAGGATTTTCAATAATATCCCAAAAGCAGAGATATGATTCTGTAAGAGCTGTAACCATCTCTTGCTTCCTAAGTTTTTCATCACAAAGGTCTCGAAAATTGAATAGAAATAGAAGGGACAGATTGCTTAACTGACTCAAAGAAGTCGGAACATTTATCCATTTCAAATACATATTCATATAACTTAGAGTAAAAGGATTCCACATAATTTGTAATCAATTTTAGATTCGAAGTGGGTACATCATCAATTTTAAGAGAGGAGATTATTTGTCTTTTATCATTTCATTTCTCTAGTGAAAAAAAATAGCTTGTGTTCTTTTCCCCCTTTTCTAACCACTTAGCTCTAGAACGAATGAAGGCCCCTTTGGCTGTATTAAAGGTGCCCTAGAACGTTTTTTCACAAGATGTAATATAAGTCTAAGGTGTCCCCTGAATGTGTCTGTGAAGTTTCAGCTCAAAATACCCCATACATTTTTTTTAATAAATTTTTTTAACTGCCTATTTTGGGGCATCATTAAATATGCGCCGATTCAGCGTGCTTCTCCTTTAAATCGTCACGCTCCCTGCCTCCGAGCTCTCGACTCTAATACACTGCATAAACAAAGTTCGCACAGCTAATATAACCCTCAAATGGATCTTTACAAAGTGTTCGTCATGCATGCATCGGATCATATAAGTATAGTATTTATTTGGATGTTTACATTTGTTTCTGAATGAGTTTGATAGTGCTCCGTGGCTAAAGCTAACATTACACACTGTTGGAGAGATTTATAAAGAATGAAGTTGTGTTTATGAATTATACAGACTGCAAGTGTTTAAAAATGAAAATAGCGACGGCTCTTGTCTCCGTGAATACAGTAATAACGATGGTAACTTTAACCTCATTTAACAGTACATTAGCAACATGCTAACAAAACATTTAGAAAGACAATTTACAAATATCACTAAAAATATCATGTTATCATGGATCATGTCAGTTATTATTGCTCCATCTGCCATTTTTCGCTATTGTTCTTGCTTGCTTACCTAGTCTGATGATTCAGCTGTGCACAGATCCAGACGTTAATACTGGCTGCCCTTGTGTAATGCCTTGAACATGAGCTGGCATATGCAAATATTGGGGTCATACATATTAATGATCCCGACTGTTACGTAACAGTCGGTGTTATGTTGAGATTCGCCTGTTCTTCGGAGGTCTTTTGAACAAATGAGATTTATATAAGAAGGAGGAAACAACAAGTTTGAGACACACTGTATGTCATTTCCATGTACTGAACTCTTGTTATTCAACTATGCCAAGATAAATTCAATTTTCCATTCTATTGAACCTTTAATATATATCTGATCAATTTGAGTTTTTAATGTTTCCAACCTTACTTTTTCATCTTCTATAAGGTTATCTTTTTTCAAAAGTAAGTCTAATTCTGTCATGAGCACCTTTTCCTTTTCCAGCTGATTCTTTTTAACGTGTTTACTAAAGTATACAGCAGACTGCCTAACTTTAAATTTAAATAACTCCCATTTCTTAACATGTGAAGTTTGTTTACTCCCAAAAATATGTTGAGCTTCTTCACGAACCTGGGTAATAAAGCCCTTATTATTAAGCAACTTGTTATTTAATTTCCAGTAGCCTCGCATACTATTATTTTTAATAACACAACCAGAGAGTACCAAAACAATCATTTTATGATCCGAAACAGGTGCATGGCAATAAGTAACTTCAGTAACATATTGGACACATCCTGGGTCGATTAACCATAAATCAATCCTTGACTGCAAGGATCTAGAGGAGTTACTCCAAGAATAACTTTTTTCATTAAAATTCAAGAATCTCCAGATATCCACTATAGAAAGATTGGTACATAGAAAGGTAGTAAATTTGAATTTGGAAGAAGGTGTCGTATGTGGAGGGAAACAATCCAAGAAATCATCTGGGGCGTCATTAAAATCACCTCCCATTATCAAAAAGGCACTTTGATATTTCCCCATCAATACTGATATAGATTGTGTGACCTCTTTAGACATATTTTTAGCTTGGACTGAAGAGTTGTGACCATAAACATTTCCTAAAACAAATACAGAGTTATCCAGTTAAACAACTAAAAACAAAATCAGACATAAGTAATCTTACTTGGATGTCAGAACAATGTTATATAAAGAAACCTGAAACAACGAAATTGACAAACCAGTCGGTGTTGATCCACTCCAAACTTTGAAGAGTTACATCACCTTTACGAATGTTTTATAACTCAAAGACTGAGCATATTATTTCAGTTCGACTGCCTAGCCAGCACAGTCAATAATACTACCTACTCAGTTAATATTCATCTTGATATTCGTCAACAGACAGTTTTTCTCCATCAATAAAAGCATCTGCTCCACGAAAGTAAGCTCTCTTCCCCTCTTCTCTCGCCGCTTTTACCCTTGGCCATAGCAACTTCCTCTGTTGTCTTTCTGCAAGTGTCAGGTCCTCTATCAGGCGAACACCTCTTTCCTTGAGTGCAGGATGATCCCACGCAACTTTCCAGACTTTCTCTCTGTAGGTCCGGAGCGTGAACTGGATGATGACCGGCCTAGGACGGTTACCACCCGTCCCAGGACGTCCAATCCTGTGGATTGTGTCAACGGAAAATCGGATGTCATCTACCTCGTCCGGAGTCAGAATTTTTAGGATTTTGAGCACTTTGGTTTTCTGATATTTTCTCCTTCTGTTTCTCTGAGGTTATAAAGCCTCAAATTCCACCTCCTACTGTAGATCTCGGCTTGATCACTCTTGCCTTGAACCATTTGGACGACCTGCTCAATTTGCGACACCTTGTTCTCGTTGATTTAGCGACTTCATTTCCTCGGCCACAAAATCAGTTGTCTTTGAAAGATTTACTATGGCGACCGATGTTCTGGGCGATTTGCTGTTCCATCGCTGAAAAGCGATCCGTGAGGGCATTTACAGCACGAAGTATATCGGCATTAGAGACTTTGGGTTCTTCCTGACAGGTTTTTTTTTGTCTCCAGGTGAAGCTTCGAGAAACGAAGAAAGTAACTGTCTATGTTCTTTGGCATTTTGAAAATTTCGCACGTGGGCTGGCAGTGTGGATTATCAATATACGTCACAGTCAGCTGTTGAGGTTTTTATTCATAAAATAATTATTACATACTCATTTTAAAGATAATTCTCACTGCCCACCTTGTATTTACAATATTCGCACAGAAAATGTAAACTCCTCAAAAATGCCTCAGAGCTTGTACAAACACAACCGTTCAGGTCGCCATCTTGCATGGCCCCGGGTTCCGGGAGGGCTAGCACTAACGTGCCTTCGTCATCATACGTAACCTTAACTTGTGCAGCGATTGATCTATTTATAATCTTCAAGCTAAAGTGACATCCAATAATTTCCTCAGTGCATAACTTAAATTTCACAGACATTTTCTCCATCTGTAAATGTTAGAAAGTCGAGAAAATATTTCCATGTTGCTGTCAGGAGACAGGAGTGGAAGCACAAACTTCCGTGAACGAGCGCCGCCGTGTGCATGTGCAGACGGAGCGCAATAATTCTAACTAAAATATATATTTACCTAAAATATTTGTTGTTGATTATTTGTTTTTGTTTGCAAACAAAAACGTGCCACATGTAGAATTTCGATCCTACAACTAAGTGTATTTTTATGATAGCAGTAACTGTAAAGTGACTATTGTTGGGTAATCAAAATAGACTAATAATTAGTCTGTGCTTTTTTATTTTTAGTTTAGTGAATGTAACTTCTGCTTTAAAAAGCATTATTTTGTTTTTAGATTGTAGTGTCACAATGTTAGAATGGAGACTTCATGTAATATGACCCCTTTTTTTGCACATAATATAACATAGACTACAAGGTTACATTCGTGTTTGTTTTCATAGCCTTCAATATGAACATTGTTTGTAGGAAAATATTGGGCAGGATGTGAAATAATTGTTTTTTTAATTAAATACAGATTTTAAAAAAAAAAAAATTTTTTTTTAGTTCAGCTACAAAGTAGCTACAAAATACAGAGATTATACATCGCCATTCAGCCCAAAAATAGAGATATGATTTTTTGGCCATATCGCCCAGCCCTATGGTATACTTAAAATACTGAATTTTCCATGTTTTAGATAAGCAGTAATGATGCATTACATCACATTATTTAACAATTAGCCCATTCTGCATCTCTAATTCTTTTTTTTTTTTTTTTGTGCCCCCCCAAAAATTTTGGGGGGGGCTTTGTTACGATTCAGGCAGCTATCATAAGTCCGATAGGATCGCAACAGTCAAAGTATTTATTCCAGTTCCATCCAGTTGAGGATCATATTCATCACACCGGTATGGACGGTCTGTTGAGGAACTGTGGCACTGGCTGTCGTGTCGATGAGGCCTTCACAATGGATGATCTAGTTGACTCAATCTCTGCTGATACTTCAGGGCTGCGTTGTGATCGTGTCATGACACAGGCCCTCAATCTCACCTGGATATGGCCCGGATCCGGTTGACTACGGTAAACCTCGGGATAAATAGAAAGACTAATGTTAGCGTAGATGCCATTCTTCTTCTGATGTAACGAGTACATCTGGTGTTATAGGAAGTGTTGCCGGTTCCTGCTGACCTAATTTATGCAGCCTAATAATCCTTTAATGGATTTGAAAATATAAATTGATAATGTGTTATGTGTATGCCAGGTTAAAGAGATGTGTTTTTAGTCTAGATTTAAACTGACAGAGTGTGTCTGCTTCCCGAAAAATGCTAGGGACATTGTTCCAGAGTTTAGGTATAAAAATACACCAATTCATATTTTTTACATTATATATCACGTGATACAACCAAAGCATCAGTTTTGAACTAGATACCATGACTGCACAACAAGATGTATTGACGAATAATATAGATCTATTTAAAAATGGAAAGCTTTTACATTTTTAAATTCCTTTTGTTTCATCACTATCCATGAAAACTGGAGTTTTTTTGTTGTTGTTGTTTTTACTTCAAATAATGAACATTGTCTTTTTTGCCTTGTCTCACTCTGGGCATGGCAGTGTATTTGAAGTACTTGACTGTTGACCACCACTAACTATTTAAGTACTTAAACACTCCACCTACAAATCTGATACCCACATTGTAAACAAATGCTGTAAAATTTACAGTATCTTACTGGCAATTTTGGTCTCTACCAAGCCTGTAAATGAACAAGAGTACTGTAAAAACACAGCTCAACTGTAAAAACTGCAAATCAAGAAAATGTACTGTGAATTTACATGTGACGTTTTAGTCCAATGATGGTGATGATGAATCCAAAATAACAAAAGGATTTATTAAACAACTCAGATTAGTCTTTTTACTGGATACTTGAACAATTAAACTATGTACAAATAAAGAGCAATAAATAAAATTGTTTTTTATTGTCAATATTTGCTTTCTTTCATCGTTCTTTAGTGTTTGATTCAAGGTTTATAGCATTATACTAAAGTTTTAATGCAAGTTTTGTAACTTCAAACTTTACCCTGAAGAATTCCTGATCTTGTTCTTTGAACCACACCTGATCATAAACTCCACTCTCTTCCAACACTTACCAGGAAGAGACTGACTTATTATTTCTCTTTCCTGTCATACTGACTCTCTTCTCTCTTGACAAAAGCAATAAAGAATCAGCGATCAGTGGAGAATGAAGAGAAACACTTTCAAGAAGGATTTTTGAGACATTTGTTTCTGAACAGACAGCAGATCATTGTGATTCTCAAGGTGATTCATTTTAAAACCGTCGTTCAGAAAGTGAAAGTAAAGTTTATATTGCTGGAGCTCAAACAGTGAAAATGGCTTCACTAAATGAAGAGCTTTCTTGTCCCGTGTGCTGTGAAATCTTCAAGACTCCTGTTATTTTATCATGTAGTCACAGTGTCTGTAAAGAGTGTCTTCAACAGTTCTGGAGAACCAAGAAAACTCAGGAGTGTCCTGTCTGCAGGAGAAGATCCTCAAGAGATTGTCCTCCTCTTAATCTTGTGTTAAAAAACTTGTGTGAGTTGGTCCTAACGGAGAGAAATGAGACGAGTTCATCAGGATCTGAGGAGATCTGCAGTTTACACAGTGAGAAACTCAAACTCTTCTGTCTGGAGGACAAACAGCCTGTGTGTGTAGTGTGTATTAATTAAAAAAAAACACGACAATCACAAATCCAGACCCATCTGTGAAGTGGTTTCATCATATAAGGTAAGACAAATGTCTCTTGTTTCACATGTAATTGAAAGTGACATGAGGGCCAAGTAGGGAGTAGGAGAGCAGTGAGTAGTGAACACACACACTACAAACCAATTCACTGTGGCGCACGGGGAGTGATTGGGGGTTTAATGTCTTGCTCAAGGGGCCTCATTTATAAAGCGTGCGTACGTACAGATTTGATCTTAGAATGTGCAAACGCATAAATCCACGCCAACGCTCATATTTATAAATTTATCTTTGATGTGGAAAAGTGCTTAGTGCCACATCAGGGTCTGAACAGACACTTTTCCTTGTCAGATTACTGCAGGTTTTTGGAAATCTAAGCTATTTTTGCAGCTCGCCATTCTAAATGAAAGGATTTGGACGATGACTGGTGATTTTTTTAATGTAAATGACATTACTTATACGTCTTTTACAAGGCGGAGAACTGAAACCATTCAGCTGCGCACAAGTTCAAGATCATTTGCGATTTATAGATTTCACATCTGAAAGAGAGGCGAATGCTCGTTTTCTGTGTGTACATTTATTCTGTGAATCACATGTACGCACATCTGAGAAATGATCGTAAGATCAAATGTAGGTCAGTTTTAATGCAACATTTTATAATTATATAAGGCCCAAGGGCACCTCAATCATTTCCTGCCGGTATTGAGAATCGACCCCCCTTTATCAGCAATAACTTCTGCTAATACATTTATACATTTTCACGCAGGTACAGATAATATTAGATAACCTTTTTGTTTTGCTTTAATAAATGACATTGTCTTTTACAAACTGTACTTTGTGTTTTCTCAGGCTGCCTTTGTTTTAATTTCTGAATCAATTTAGTATCAGATGTACATAAAAACAGAAGAAATCAGGATGAGGGCAAATACTTTTTCACAGCATTATATGATCATATCACTGTATTCTCTTCTTCTCTTCACTGTAATCTGGTGTTTTATGTGTTTTTGTTCAATTCTAGGAGGAGCTCAATACAGCACTGAAGTCCTTACAAGAGAAACTTCAACACAATGAAAAAATGAAAGGAGAGTTTGAGAAAACAGTTCAACACATCAAGGTGAGGAAACAGAATCGAGAGTCATTTTCATTACAGCTGTAGGATCACTATATACAGTTATGATCTGATATATTTAATATAATGGATTCCAGTTTATTATTTCTGTAAATGACGAGCAGCGATCTGCTTCTGGATCCGTTATATGTCGGTATCCGAGTTTATCTCTGATATGAATTATGTGAAGTGTTGATGTGTGTCGATTGAGATGATTGAAGTGAATGTGATTTGATTTCAGTCTCAAGCTGAGCACACAGAGCGTCAGATTAAACAGCAGTTTGAGAAGCTTCATCAGTTTCTCAGAGATGAAGAAGAAGCTACAATCACTGCACTGAGGGAGGAAGAGGAGCAGAAGAAGCAGATGATGAAGGAGAAGCTGGAGGAGATGAACAGACACATCTCAGCTCTTTCACACACAATCAAAGACATGGAGGAGATGATGAAAGCCAGTGACGTCTGCTTTCTGAAGGTCTGATTTCAGATCATTGGTTGATCATTGGTTCATTGATTGAGTTCTTGATGATAAATGGTGTGTTTGTTCTGCAGGAGTTTCCAGTCTCAAAGGAAAGGTGAGTGATCTGCTCCTGTCTCTGGTCTCTCTGGTTCTGATCCAAAGCCACTGCAGTTCTGACTCCTGAATGTTCTTCCAGAGTCCAGAGCTCACAGCCGGATCCACAGATGGCTTCTGGAGCTTTGATTCATGTGCCGCGTTACTTGGGCAACCTGCCGTTCAGAGTCTGGAAGAAGATGCAGGACATCGTCCAAAACAGTGAGTCTGACTGCAGAAAGAAAGAAAGAAAGAAAGAAAGAAAGAAAGAAAGAAAGAAAGACAGAAAAATGACAAGCTCCACTAATAATTTCTCAATCCAACATAATCAGTTAGTGAAACTCAACAGACAGTGAGAATAAACTGATTTACATCAACACAGACTATAAGAGCCGATAACATGAAGATGATCAGATGCTGCTGAAGATCAGACACACACTTACAGTTTTTCATCTACAGCAGAAATCTCAGCAGATCTCATTGATTTATTGTGATTTTAATTGATGGACACAAATGTCTGAATCACACATTTAATGTTTGTAGTTGATGATAAAATGAGTGTGAAACTAATAACAGCACTGACAGTGATCAGAGGAACATGTGTTTGATCAACAGTGTCATAATTCATAATAATCTGTGTTGGTTCACTCTTGATCATTATATGAACAATAAAAGCATCTGTTGATTGTGTCTCATCAGCTCCTGTGATTCTGGATTCAAACACTGCGAATCCACGTCTCTTCCTGTCTGATGATCTGACCAGTGTGAGACACAGCTGGAACAAACAACCTCTTCCTGATAATCCAGAGAGATTTAACATCTATCCCTGTGTTCTGGGTTCAGAGGGTTTTAACTCAGGAACACACTGCTGGGATGTGGAGGTTAAAGAGAGTCAACTCTGGACTCTTGGAGTAACTTCAGCATCAAACCAGAGGAAGGGACGTGATTTCTTCAACACTGATGTCTGGAGTGTGTCGTATGATCCGTTTGGACTGTATTTAATTTCTGGTTTTCCTGTCAGTCAGGATCTTGATCATGTGAGAGTGAATCTGGACTATGACAGAGGAACGGTGTCATTCTCTGATCCTGTAACTAACACACATCTACACACATTCACACACACCTTCACTCACACACTCTTTCCATTCTTCAGGTGTTGTGACTCTCTGAGGATCTTACCGGTCAATAGTCAGTAATCGTTACTCCTGTAGTTCTGGATCTTCCTGCTTTCATCATGTTTCCAATATTTAATCCAGATCACATGAGTAAGAGTGCTGTTGATCTGAATATCAGTACGGTGGCTGTGATTGGGCCGTGATGATCACATGACTGATATCAGCACTACAGCAACACTCACACTCTCATATTTCATATCAACAGATCAATAAACAAGTTTATTTAATTAGAGTTTAGAAAGAAGTTTAAAAAGCACTTTACACAATAAGAACAATTTTTTAGACCATTGTAGGAGAATGACCTGATTATTTTTAGTGAAGTTTGTCAATTTGCTAAATTTCACATAATTATTTTTTATATAATAATTCATTTTAGAAACTGAACCTAATTCTACACAGTTTCAGTGAATTTGTAAATGAATAATTGTTTGTTTCAGTTTGAATGATCATGTGTTCACTAAAATACATGTAAATGATGAACACTTAGAAACTCTTGATTAGCAGCATTTATGGATCTAATTTTAAAAAAACAAAAAGTCAAAGTTTCTGTGATTCACTGAAATCTGACAAAGACTGAGCTTCAGAACAGAATCTGATGATCTCTAGTTTTAAAGGTTTTGAACTACAGCATCATTCAGACACAGGCATTGAGAATCAGCGCATGAATCTCAACAATGACAATCAAAAGCTTCATGCCGCAGTGCATGCTGGGAGTTTTGTATGCTGGCACCCAGCATGCATTGCAGCATTAAGCTTTTGATTGTCACCATTTCTGATGTGTGAATGATGCAGTACCTCTGAATGTGTTATGTGATGATGTCATAATCATCATGATTGTGTGATTCGCTGATCTCATCCTGTGTTTATAAATCACAGAGTCTTTCTTTGGTGTAAAATAGTTCCTATCAGATCACATCTAACAATCATTACAGGTAGTAAGTTAGTTTCACGTCATCTACTTACTGCTTAATTTAGTTCTTACAACATTGTGTGGAGCTGCTAGATGTTTATTAAGATTAAAAGTGGTTTATTTTGTTTAAAATCTGTATGAGGTGGTGAGAGGGTCTTTTACCCCACAGACACACGGAGCAAAACCAGCATGAGGCAGAAGACACACAGTAATGATACAAACACTTCAGCTAAAATAATGTTTTTTAATAATGTCTAATTTAATACTTGTTTAAAACAGTCACTTTAGCAAAGTTTGTACTATTTTCTGTTTTTATTTTGATAAATAAAATAATTCTTTTTTGTTCAATAAACATACTGTTATTAAAATATGTTCATTTTAAAAATACAGAAACAAAATTATTTAAAAAAGTAAAGATTCTGAAAGCATTGAAGAAGATCACATAATAATTGAACCTCTGGTGCTCCTTATTTGTGAATCACACTCATCGTCCTCACGGTCAAAAGTGACCGGACACCTGTAACGTAACCTTATTTTTTCAGTAAAATCATTCTAATTCATTTTTGTTTAATAATATTTTTTCTTTTTGCATTTTGAGAGGATTTTGTGGTAATAATTAATATTTATGCAGTAATTAATATCCATTTTCCCCACAGAAAATATATATATTTTTTTTCCAATTTATGCAGTATTTCAGGTTAAAGGACTTTAACCAGTCCTTTAAAATCCAATTTTTTGAAGGCAGATTAGCGCCATCTGTTGAGAGTATAGAAAGAAAGCATGTAATATCATGGTGTAACCACTAGTTGCCTGTATAGCTCTCTATAAAGCAGCTTGTGAATTGTCTAGTTGTTTTTAGACATAATTACATATTTTTATTAGGTGGAAGATTTGAATATATATAAGTATACGTTTTGTATAAGTATATATAAGTATACAAATTTTAGATATATATATATTTTTTTTAGAAATAGTGATTTGAAGTGTTTGTTTGTTGATTAGTTGATTCCAGTCAAACCTGAACATTGTGTTAGAAAGAGACACAAGGAAGCATTTTGTTGCCAATTTTTTTTATTCAGAATCGAATAATAATTATAAAAAATGCATTTCATTCAGTCATAACGCTTTATGTAAACATTTTTCAATGAATATGACTATTTTTTGTAAAATGTCAGTGAACAGTAACAAAGGGAAGGAACCGTAATCAAAAAGAATGCGAAGTCTCTTGCAAACTGTATTTTTCTGTATTTCTTTTTTTTTTACTACTTATGCTCGTCACAGAGCTCCTGCAAAAACAACAACAACAAAAAAAAAAAAAAAATAAATAAATAAGAATGATTGGAATGTGTGAAGAAACAAGCCTGAGTTTTCAAGTGCACTGATAAACCCAAGCTTCTCATCGCTGTTCGTTGCAGATTTGCCATTCATTTCGGCCCTGTCCCAAATGGCACACTCCGGACTTGTGGACTTCCTCAGAGTCCACACTTTGGTGATGTCATGTAGTGCAGACCTATAGGGCTCTTGGCGCGAGTCCACAAGGTCGCATTGAGAGGTATTTTTGGGACAGACTCGATCGTCACGCCGGAAATAACGGTCTGGTTGTTTTTTGACAGGAGCTGCAGGTTCGGGGATAATATTTAGCATCGAGAACAGGTTTCTTTTCTTTTGCAAAATATTATCTCCACTCCATGTCAACTACACAGCCTGCTTTTGCTTATGCCACCTGGGCATTAGACAATATATACATGCTTATTTAAATAATGTATACAGTTGTAATAATACATAATGTTCCATTTGAACTAAGATTACAATTTTAACACATAATAAACATGTGCGTGAGTTTCAGATGAATTTACAGGTTTAAATATAAATACTAGGTTTACATGTGACTCAGTAAAGCCCTGACACTCGGTTCTATTTATTTAATGAATCATAATGCGATTGTATTATTCAACACGCTATTATTATGTTTGAGATATCAACCACTGGTCGATGACCATAACGTTTGTATAAACTGTAGGTAACAACTGGTAAAATGTACACCTGGGTCATAAAAACCGTAATGATACCTACATTTAAATATTTTCTTCTCAGCCATGTCATCAATTGCTCTTGAGCGAAATCTCCTCCAATCCGTTGTCTGATTGGCATTTCGCAAGGATTCCTGGGTAGTTAAAGTGTGCGGAGCCTGCATCTATGCGGGCTTCGCGGAAGACCGCTTCAAGGGTACAAAGGAGGCGCTGCTGAGCACACTTAAGAGCGTTAAAATGCTGAATGGGACGGTCTACGGACTCGTAGACTCGGCGAGCACGCGCAATTTAAGTCCACGAAACCGAAAGTCCACATGAAGTGCGCCATTTGGGACAGGGGCTTCCAGTGTTTGTTTTGCACCCTTGATGTTTTAGTGTCATCCTGTGACACCACATCACTGCTGTGGTAACAAACTCAATTCCTGGAGGGCCACAGCTCTGCACAGTTTTGCTCCAACCCTAATCAAACACACCTGATCCAGCTGATCAAGGTCTTCAGGATTACTAGAAACTTCCAAGCAGGTGTGAGTTGGAGCTGGTTGGAGCTAAACGGTGCAGAGCTGTGGCCCTCCAGGAACTGAGTTTGAGACCACTGTGTTAGAGTTTAAGTATACGAAACAGTACTCTTCGATCCACGTTATTATACACACTGCACAAATGAAGTTACTAAATACTTCATAACAAAAAACTATACTTCCCACAGCGCGTGACAGTGATGTTTTCATTTACAGTCTGGTAACTGATTTCCACATACATGCTGTTTGCTTTTCTCACTACAGTAATTTACAGGTATATGTCGAACCCACCTCATTCAATGTGTGTCCGTTAAATCCGAACCCGTTTTCAAAAGCTCCTCTGCAAGGACCCCTGAACGACTGAGCCTGAGTCAGTGCCTGATTGGAAATCATACCATAAAAAAATAGCTTGTGTACATCAACCATAATGTAAGTCATTTAATATATTTTAAATTATGCATCAAATGATACAACCAAAGCATCAGGAGGATTTGCCTGTTTTGAGAGACCATGACTGGAATACGAGATGTAGACAGTAGTGGGAGCATACAGAGTAATAAAGATCTGTTTAAAAATGGAAAGCTTTTACAGTTTTAAATTCCTTGTTTCATCACTGTCTCCAATTACCACTGCAAGATCTAAACTTTTAATATTTGACAACTATTTTACGAAAGAAATGTTAAGCAACCAACAGTTGGATTTCCAGTGATGAAAACTACTCTTATCTTATAATTTTATCAAATCACCATTTTTAATTTAAATATTTATATGATTGGCAAGACAAAACATTTTGCATGTTTGACATACAAATAAGAGTGAATGTGTGCATATTTTAAAATAAAATACTTTTTTTTTTTTTTTTTTAAATAAAAAGACATCAAGACATGGTAATGGCCTTGCTTTACACACACACACACACACACACACACACACACATGTTTGTTTTTGTGAATTGTGGGGACTTTCCATAGACTTCAATGCATTTTACACTGAACAAACTGTACATTCTATCCCCCTACCCTGCCCCTACCCCTAAACCTAACCCTCACAGGAAACTGTGCAAACTTTTACTTTTTCACAAAAACTCATTCTATATGATTTATAAACCCATTTACATTGTGGGGACCGCTGGCTGGTCCCCACGATGTAGGTGAACTCAGGTTTATATTACATCATGGGGACATTTGGTCCCCACAATGTAATATAAACAAAAGCACACACACACACACACACACACACACACACACACACACACACACACACACACACACAGGCCTATATACAGTCAACTGCAAAATTATTGGCATCATGAAAATGATCTTAAATTAACAGATTTCAAAAACAACTAATGCAATAAATGATATGTTGGGTTTAAATTAAAGGATATTTAAAGCAAAGGATATATAAAGCCATTTCTCCAAACAGTGTGAGGAAGATTTGAAATATTAAACTGTTTATTTTTATTTTATAACTCTCTTTTCTTGTGTAGTTTTTGAGGGGTGCCAATAATTTCATAGTTGGCTGTATAGCCTATATAACTTTTTGTTCCCTCTCCAAAATGCATCAGAGACAGAGTCATTCCAGTTCTCTCAGTGATAGAAAGAGTCACTATATGATGAAGGCAGATCTGAATGGAAAGCTTGAATTGCCTTGACAAGTGTATTCTCCATTAATGCCAGATTGGGGCATGTTGTCACATTTTTAATGTCAAATCCTCAATATTTACCGTCAGACCCAGAGATCGGCTGAATGGATTCGAAAACGGTAAAACTCAACTGTTTAACTCTAGGGGAGTTGGAAAACGAGCCTATTTTCCAAAAAAGTGGAGTGTTCCTTTAGAGCTGTTGTGTGACAAGGTGTACAGAAAACAAGCTAAAAACTAAGTTTTTATAAGCTACCGAACTGTAAAAGCCAGCCTTTAAGGAGACAAAAGTGGATACAGGCAATAAGACGTGAAGCATCAGCAGGAAGAATGGGTCAATTTTGGTGGGTGTAGTTCTCATAGTAATATGATGTCACGCTCTGTCTCAATCGCCTGTATCCACTTTTGAGTCCTTAAACGCTTTTTTGGTTTGACAGCTTATAAAAACTTCTGGGTTTTTTAGCTTGTTTTCTGCACACCTTGTCACACAGCAGCTTTTAGACATTGTTCTGTTTTTTGTTATAAGTCAGAAATGACAAGAAGGCAGCCTCATGAAATACAAAGTCAATGGAGACGGTTGGATTATTCCCCCGGTGGGCGTGGTTTTCAGAATATGACGTGGTCAGGATTTACAGGTATCCATTTCAAGGATACTACACATTAGTAAAATTATCAATTTTCATTTCCTTTGTCTACAGATAAACATTTAGATTAATTAAAATAAATATATTAGGCCTATCCATTTCTGATAATCCCAGGTTGCTTTGGTTGCGCAGGTTGTTTACACATTTAACTCGTGGCCACAAGAAAAAATATGTTCTCTCAACATATGATCTCGAGGACACGACTTTACGTCGCATGGCCACGACATAAGGAACATAATCAAGGAACTTTGCTGCCGTACCATGAGTACAGCAGGCACAATGATGTTACGCAGCGTCTCTCACCATGTCTCCATGGTTGCAAGGCACGCTCCCTGTGCATACGGCGTCACAGGCGCTGCGTAATATCATTACACCTGCTGCACTCATGGTACGGCAGCAAAGTTCCTTGATTATTACGCCAGAATGAGAGTATAGTTCCTAGCCACATCGGCCTAGAAAATCGCAACTTTTCATTTTCCGTCGGTCTTAGTACACGATGTAACTACAAAAGAGTCAAGTTTTAAATGGGAAAAATATTGAAACTCTTTGGTCATTTTTGAGCGAGATGCTAACGGTCTAATCAGATTCAATGAACTATGCTAAGCTATGCTAAAAATGGTACCGCCAGACCCGGAGATCGGCTGAATGGATTCGAAAATGATGAAACTCAACTGTTTAAAGGGTTAGTTCACCCAAAAATGAAAATAATGTAATTTATTACTCACCCTCATGCCGTTCCACACCCGTAAGACCTTCGTTCATCTTCAACACAAATTAAGATATTATTGATGAAATCCGATGGCTCAGTGAGGCCTGCATAGCCAGCAATGACATTTCCTCTCTCAAGATCCATTAATGTACTAAAAACATATTTAAATCAGTTCATGTGAGTACAGTGGTTCAATTTTAATATTATAAAGTGACAAGAATATTTTTGGAGCTCCAAAAAAAACAAAATAACTTATTTAGTGATGACCGATTTCAAAATACTGCTTCAGGAAGCTTCGGAGCATAAATGAATCAGTGGATGAATCTGATTCATTTTGGATATCTTAAAAATTATGATTTAAATATATCTCCAATTTGATTATGACTAGACAAAACAGGGGAGTTAGAGATATCTCAAATTATAATTTGCACTAGTGGCGATTAAATTAGAGATATCTCTAAGTAGGTTTTGTCTAGTCATAATCAAATTGGAGATATATTTAATTACAATTTCTACTAGTCAAAACTCATTTGTAGATAGCTGAAAATATTTTCCAATTGAAGTCAATGGAAGAATATGACTAGTCATAAAAGCATTGTAGATATCTGTAATATATATTACGACTAGTCAAATTAACATTGTAGATATCTTCAATGCTTCAATGATTAACTCACACAACGTCTGAAAATCTGACACCTTATTCGATGCGCACCACTTGTTGAACAATACACATTTTTCCCTAGCGAACTCGACGAAAGTCTGAGCTGAACTCTTCCTACAGTTCCTGAACCGCTGCCTGTATGCTTCAGGTACGAGTTCATATGCTCGTGTAATTGACTGCCGCCTTAACAATATCATAGTCTAAACTGACTTCGGTAAAGTTGGTTTTATATTCGCACATTCGGACTTCCGCTTTCAATAACTTTGTGAATCTGCATTAAAAAAGGCTCATTTAATTTTATTATCGTTACTGACTGTTATGTACGGAGCCCTAATCCTGACATAGAAGAAAAAAAAAATTATATCGTGGCCACGAATTAGGAATTCGTTCCCACGATTTAACAATACGTGCGCACGTTTTATTAACTCGTTCCCTCGATTTAGTTAAATCGTTCCCACGTTTTATTAACTCGTTCCCTCGATTAAGCTAAATCGTTCCCACGTTTTATTAATTCGTTCCCTCGATTTAGCTAGTTAAATCGTTCCCTCGTTTTATTAATTCGTTCCCTCGATTTAGCTAAATCGAGGGAACGAATTAATAAAACGTGGGAACGATTTAACTAAATCGAGGGAACGAGTTAATAAAACGTGCGCACGTATTGTTAAATCGTGGGAACGAATTCCTAATTCGTGGCCACGATATATATTTTTTTTTCTTCTATGTCAGGATTAGGGCTCCGTATAACTGACTACTGTGTTAGCGTAAAGTAGCCTTATGTTACAATGTAGGCTAAATTCTCAATATACAATTATTATAATTTATCTATATGGGTTATTGTTTGTTTTTTAAAGTTAGGCTATATATAATTTCTAAGTGTATGAAGGCTAATTTACACAGCACATATTTATAACTGAACACACACACACAGTGAACAAAGTGAACTTTATTCACTTTCACATAGCCTAATAATGTTTTTGTAATTTGGTGTTTAGTTGGTTGTATAGTTTGTTTATACTGTTCTGTCTCTGTTTTGTTTCCAGGAACATCATATTGGCTGCTGCAGGCTGATGAGTTCTATAATAAAATGACTTCATTATATTTAAAATATGTTTTGATGTTCATTTTATTTGTATTATTAATCTTTTATTTACCCATAAACATGTCTTTAGGAATCTATAAGTTATAGAGACAAGAATAACTTTGGGAGAAACCTTTGGGGGCAGTTTCCCAGACAGGGTTTAAATTAAGACAGGAGTAGGCCTTAATCTGCTTAATCGTGTTTTTAAAAATAAAATGGCTTTCTTTTTAAAAAACAGATTAAGTACAGATTACTAACAAACAGAAACTGAAACTGATGTGTGAATTTATTTTATTTATTTTTTTTGCATTAAAATAATTGTCTTTTGGGGTTTTTTATGGCAGTCATTTTTGCTGCCATTTATGCTTCTTGGTCCCATGCAATTTTAAGATTTTCTTGGTTCATTCCATATAGGCGACCTCTGTCACAGTTTGTTTTACAGTTTTTTCAAATTGCTTAGACACTAAGGCCCGGTTTCACAGACAGGGTTTAGGCTAAGCCAGGATTAGGCTTTATTTCAATTAAGGCATTTAAGTAGCTTTTATAAACATACCCTAGAAAAAAACATTACTGGTGTGCATCTTGAGACAAAACAACGGCTCTTGACATTTTTTAAGATATGTCAGTGCAAGTTACTTTCAGTTAAAGCAGCTCAAACATGCATTTTAGTCTGAGACTAGCTTAAGCCTTGACTGTGAAACCGGGGGTATAAGTGTGACTTGAGGCTCACTCACTGAAACCATTCACTCATGTACAGAATCTTAAGACCAAGTCTGCAAAACTACAAGCACATTATATGCTTTACACACAGTTTGCAATTGAAAAACAACCTTTTTGCAAAACTCTAAACACAGTTCTCTACATTAGATATGTCATTCAAAACTAACAAAACCTTTTTTTGTCGGGGGTGGTGCATTGTCATTTACTGATGACCTATACAGCCAATGATCATGTGTGAAAACACTTATACATAAATTGATCACTTAGAAATCAAAACTCAGGTTTGAGAAAGAAAGAATATGCATACAAGCTACAATATATATTGTTTCATAGTAGCTTCAGTAACAAATTGAAAACAAATTCTGCTGCAAAGCAGCTCTAACAAGCCAATATAGTGTCAATATTCAGCTCAAGTGACTTAAGTGTTGATTCAGTTCAGTTGATTTCAGTTCAGTTCAACTGTAAAATTCCTCAGTTGTGCATATTTGTGTGTAGTTATACTCAAAAACAACATTTTTGGAAGAGTTAAAATTTCTAAGAGCCATGATGGTTTCAGCTGTTGACTTTTGTATCGGAGAAAGAACGCAGGACAACTTAAAAGGGCATGACAAATCATGACATAAGGCTGACATCACACACAAAACGTACCAATGTTCCCTCGATGTTTGTATACGTGCATACCAGCATACCATTACGACATCCTTCATGAATAAACATGACATCTGATGTTTGTATACGTATATACCAACCAGGCCATACGTACCATCGCGTCACATATGCAAATATAGTCTCAAATACAACAATTTCATTGGCTACTGTGTGTGTTGTCGCGTTGACGCGGACAAACAGTGCGTGTTGACACGGTCAAAAGTCACGCGTTTCGTTTAAAGACATTTGGCCCCGTTCGCGTTCCATAGTGCAACGGGTTTGAGATACGTTTTCTCTTGTTTGGTGGGTGTGTCAGAAATGTCAGCCCAATCAGTGGCAAGATGTATATAAACCGCGCGGTATTAAAGAGACAGCTCGCACAATGGGTATTAATGTAACATAAAAATACTATACTTATATATTTTGCTATTGTATTGTGATGTGACACAGGATTGTGATAATCACAGGAGAATAGTTGGTAAATATTACAATATCATATATAGCACAACAACAGTGATCAGCAATATTGATAAGCCTAATACAAGCAATACAAATAATATAGATCAACACAGTCTCGGAGGTAAGAAGTGGATTATCCTTCACCTGAAATGTTTGTCTTTTCATCATGAAGTGTAAGTAATATGTTGTATAACAATAATTATAAGTTTCCACAAATCCCTTCACTCGATTGGGATGTTCTCTTTTATTCTGGACGGCAAGGGCAGTGACTGTAACATCGAGCGTATTCTGTAGTATTAAGCACATATTTATACCGATTTAATCAGGCTCTGAAAATTATTCAAAAAGAACACAAAGAATGGCCTTCTCAGCTGCCATAGTTGCAACTCTTGCGTCATCAGAACAGGGTGTTCAACGCGCCACCGTTTCCGTTTAAAAAACGTTTTGCAACGTTTTGTCGGGGCTGAACGCAGCCCAGTTGTTCATCGGTTCAGCTCAACAGAATAAAAGTCCCTCGCTCTACAGCTGTACAGATTCTTAACGAGTTTACTCATTTAATCACATTTAATCTCGTTCTATTGAAATATTAATTTACTTTGCTGCTGCACACAATTACCCCCATTCTACAACTTTAGCACACTGCCTGTTTTATTGAAGTGACCAACTATAAAAATCTAGCGAAGCTGCTCAACGCACTGGGCAGCGAATGTATAGGCATACATTGAATTAAAAAGTGCAAATCAGTAGCCGATGTAAATATGCAGCAGTCATAACTTTTGTTTTAGACAACACCCTGAGTTTTGGACATGGGATGAATTTGAAATATGACAGATATGAAAATATATTACATGTTATTAGTTCATCAAAGCGGTGCTATAGAGAGATGGACTTAAAATGCGAATTCGATGATTTGATGACGGAGGTGAACTCATTTATGCCAATTTGAAACAGGCTATCACACATTTAAAAAAAGTAAAATAAATAAAGGGAAAAATGTTAAAACAGTGTTAAAAAATAACCATTATAGTGCTCTCTTAAGAAGATATCAATTATACTTTATCAATATTAGGCTATATATCAAAACCCTGAAATAACACTAACAATAATGAGATAAAGAGTATTTTTATAGCCTATTTATTGTCATCTGTCTGTGTCAGAAATTAACTGTAATTGATTTAATTGATTTTCAGGGGATTTTGGGATTTTTTTCCTAATCTTATTAAATATGTATGCTTTCTTTAATGCTAAGTTCTTAAATTTAGTCAATTAAATTAGAATAATATGACGCTATAGGTTGTTACCAATTAAATCAGTATCAACCAAAGGCTTGCAGAGGTGGCAAAGAAGCACCACCTGCAGTTGCTTTTAGATTTATGAGTTGTTAGATTGCTCAGAGAGGGCAGTATATGTGTAGGAATTACAGTTGCATAATGTAATTATATTAATGTTTTACACATCATTTTGAATACAGAAAATTTTAAATGACAAAATGAAACGATAATTGGATTATGAAATTAATGTTGCCAGTAGGTGTCAGCAAGTCATTGTGTTAATGATTGAGTCATTTATTTAAGCGATTCGTTCAAAACGCTGATTCATTCAAGAATATATCAGTTGGATCTCTATAATCTTTTGGGCCATTGAATCACTCAGTCAACTGATTTGTTCAAAGACTCTGATTCATTCAGGAATGAAACACTGCTCTGTACGCTAGGAGTCAGTCAGACAACGGTTCTGATCTGCATTGGAAGTTTAGTCGGCAGAGAAATTAAAACACCGGTTTGTGTACTCAGTATTAATGAATAATGAAATAAACTCAGAATATTGCCTTAAACAAAAGTTATAACTTTAAGAAAAGGAAAAAATAGCATGTTGCCTATTATATATATATGATACACAAGGATAACTGAATATTTGACATTTGACATGTCCTACACTTCTCTATGAAAAAAAAATAGAAACAAAATAGAATAGGCATAATATTCATAGCCTTTCTATCATTTCATATCCATCCCATGTTGTCTAAAACAAAAGACATTTTTACACTCAATGTTTCAAAGTTGTAGGCTGGGGGTAGTTGTGTGAGGCTGCAAAGTAAATTAATGTTTATGAGATAAACTAATATTTCTCATGATGAATTAATGTCTACACAGAATTAAGCCCCGACTCGAACGATTTGTGTCAAGCCATTCACTAGTCTGGCTATTTGATGAGAAAGAGATTAAATGTAGAGTAAACGCGTTAAGAATCCGTACAGCTGTAGAGCGGGGGACTTTTATTCTGTTGAGCGGAACCGATGAACAACTGATGACGACATGGTTTGACGTCTGGTTGACCAATCAGTGGAAAGAGGCGTTTCATTCCCGCCCACATGTAGAGATCGAATTTTCAAACTGCTTATTTGTTTCCAACCCCAGAACGAAAAAGAAAAATCAAGCCAGTTTTTTGTTTTTTGTTTTCATTTTAAAAATGAAAAACAAAAAAATGTGCGGTTTTCTCATTTCTCATTCTCATTTTTTCTGATTTCAATATCAAATCAAAACATGAATGAACGGAAGATACCCTGATTTACCTGGACCCTTAACTTACAACAGAACGACGACGGTCATTGCTCGTAGTTTCTTTTGCGCTTTATTTAAGCTATAATAATGTAATTAATGCAGCGCGCGCCGGCGCATTTGCTCGAGCAATTCTTGAGTGTGCGCCACGAGCACAGTATAACGGCTGACTGGACAGTCGTGTTAATTTTTCTGAGTTTTACAGACATAGCCTGACAACATCTCATCTGACCGTAGTTCACTGTTGTTCAACTGAAGCTCCCTCGTCGTCACCTAACGTTACCTTTTCCGCACTCGTTTGACTTGCGCCTGGCGCTGAGACGAAGGAATGCGCGTCTGAAAAGTGTCCCGTTTGTTGTGGTGGTAAAGAGACAGTTCTATATAAAACGTACTCGGTTACGTACGTAACCTCGGTTCCCTGAGATACGGGAACGAGTACTGCGTATGGGGAAAAGCTCCTTTTTCCTCTTTGCTGAAGCCTTTTTCAATAGCACAGTGTAACTGCACGTCTATTGGCTCAAAGGAATGAAACTTTTTGAACCAATGACGGCGTGGCGTAGTCGCGCGAGCCTATGGCGAAACAGCCATGGGATTCAGTTAAAACTCGACTGAAGCGACGACACTGAGCCGCAGTGTCGAGGCACGGCATAAAATGCAGTACTCGTTCCCGTATCTCAGGGAACCGAGGTTACGTACGTAACCGAGTACGTTCCCTTTCGATACTCTCACTCATACTGCGTATGGGGAACGAATACAATCACGCCGTGCCACGACAGGGAACGACAAAACATATCATGGGCGCGAGGGGGGCCCAGAGGATATGTGAGGGGCCAAGGCCGTCGAACCCTAAGTACAGGAGCAGGAAAACCCCTGAGGAGGCGTGGCGACGGAGCTCAAGGAGGCCGTCGTATCACACCGAGAGGACCCGAGCATGTAAGGTCGGGATGTCCAAGTTGTAAAACCTGACAAAAGTGGACGGCGAGGACCAGCCGGCCGCGTCACAGATTTCTTTGAGAGAAATACCACTAGACCACGCCCAGGATGAGGCCATGCCTCTAGTGGAGTGGGCTCTTACTCTTATGGGGCAGTCCAGGCCCATAGAGGAGTAGCATAGAGCGATTGCGTCAACTATCCAACGCGAGAGGCGTTGCTTTGAGACCAGGGACCGCTTGGTGCGGCCTCCAAAGCAGACAAAAAGCTGGTCCGACTGCCTGAACGGTTCGGAACACTCAATATAGATTCTCAATGCCCTGACGGGGCAGAGCAAATGCACCTCTCGCTCGTCCAGAGAAGGAGGTAGCGCTGAGAGGGAAATGACCTGTGCTCTGAACGGGGTCGAGAGCACCTTGGGGACATAGCCATGCCTGGGTTTCAGAACGACCTTAGAGTCATTGGGCCCGAATTCAAGGCATGCAGGGCTCACAGAGAGGGCCTGCAGGTCGCCAACGCGCTTAACCGATGCCAGTGCGAGTAGCAGAGCGGTTTTGAGCGTCAAGGGCCGGAGATCAGCTGACTGCAGCGGCTCAAAGGGCGGGCCCTTGAGGGCTGCAAGGACAGTGGAGAGGTCCCAAGAGTGAATGGTAAGTGGTCTAGGAGGGTTAAGACGCCTAGCACCTCTTAAGAAACGGACAATGAGGCCGTTTCTTCACACCGTCTGGCCAGCGATAGGGGCGTGGAACGCTCCAATGGCTGCAACGTAAACCTTCAGCGTGGAAGGGGTGAGACCACTGTCCAGCCGCTCTTGGAGGAAAGACAATATCTGAGATATGTCACTCTCCACAGGGTCGACGCTGCGCGTTGAGCACCAGTCAACGAAGACTGACCACTTT